>CM021102.1:496387424-496806201 GCA_007115665.2 Sequoiadendron giganteum | reverse complement strand
ATATTAAACACTCAACCCTCAACCCTCAATCCTTAAACCCTAAACCCTCTACCCCTTACATTGGACCCTGAACCTAATCCTTCAACCATATACCTCAAAACTATACCCTAAACCCTCTACCCTCAACCAAGTAAACCCTTAACCCTAAACCCTTAACCCCAAACCCTTCAACCCTAAACGCTTAAACCTAAAACCTTCTACCCTATACCCTCAACCAAATACCCTCTACCATCAAACCTATTTCAACAACCCTCAAACCGTAAACCCTACTACCCTAGAAACCATCAACCCTATAGGTCCTCCATCCTAATACCTCAACCCCTATCACTTTCTCTCTATCTATACATCTCACCTCTCCCTCCCTCTCTCCCTCCCACCCTCTCTAATTGTCTCTATCTACCGTCTCCCTCTTTCTGCGTACCTCTCGTTCAATCAATCCCTACCACCCTCTCTCACTCCCTCTCTCTCACACTCCCTCTCACTACCTATCTCTCAAGTCTCTCCCTCTCACCCCCCTCACACTCTCAAGTCTCTCCCTTTCCCACCCTAGCTACATAACCCTCTCTTTCTCTTTGTTTCTCTCTCTCTCTCCCTCTCCCTCAATTCTCTCTCTCCCACCCACCTCTCTCTCTCTTCCTCTCCATCAATTCTCTCTCTCCCTCCCTCTATCCCTCCCCCCCCCCCTCTCTCTCTCTCCCTCCCTCTATCCCTCCCACCCTACCTAGCTAAGTCCCCCTCAATCCAACCCCTTCTCTCCCACTCCCTCTCTCTTAAACTCTCACTTCGACCCCCTCTCCATCTCTCTAGACTCTCTCTAAATTCTCCCTTCATCTAAAGACATACATAAATGCACACATACAAGCATAATACATTTGTACATATAATCTTACATCCATACAAGCATACATACATACATGTACATAAAAATATATCAGCATACATAAATATATTAGCATTTAACATAAAGTACGAAATAGTAGACATGTTCCCCGCAAAAGCAAAAACCATGTCAAAGTGAGCTATAACGTGAGCGCATTATAATGCACTCACGTTATATCTTGCTTTGAGAATTACCAAACTTTAAGCTTGGTATTGCCTTGGAATTCCAACCCAAAGGTTTGGAGGGAATTCCCAACGACCAGAGACGTGTTTTTAAGAAATCCACCATATTTCTCATAATCGAGTTCGTGCTCACCGTCAAGATTCCACGTGGTTCAATATCAAAAAAATCGAGCACATGGGTAATGTTGGGTTATCTCTTAGCTATCCAACGATGTAATTTTTTTCACGTTCTGAAAATGTTAAGTCTTTCATCCATAATTTATTTTATCTGTATGTCTTTTTTTTGCCAAAAAGTAGTGTTTGGTATTTTTTTCGTTATAAATTAACCGTTCATCAATTTTTCAAATAAATTACATTTTTAGGAACTAGACTCCATTCTACAAAATTAAAAAGTAAAAAAAAAAAACAAATCAATTAGTTTCCAAAGTTTGTAGGGGTAGCACGGCCAAAATTCTATTTTCAGGATATGTCCACTTCGCAAATTAGTAAAAAATCAAATATTCATTAAAAAATTATCAGAAAAATCATGCATCAACTACATACTGTTAGCTAACTTCTGACCGTTGCGATTTTAAAAATACTAAAAAAAAGTTCACTGTACGAGGGTCGTACAAGAGTTGCTATGTTATGTTTTTCTGACAAAAACAACACCAATTTGTGTACGTCCCTCGTTTGAAGCCCTTAATCTCAATCATTTTCAAAATAAATTAGTAGTTTAGAAAGTAGACTTGGAGCACTTGAATCCTTCTTTTTGTTCCATCTGAAAATTTTGAGTCTAAGTATCCTCAATTTCACATCCAAGGTCAATATTTCCCGATTTCAGGAAAAAGCTGTCCACTTAAGTCCCCTTTTTGGGAACCATCTTGGTGCACTTACCCATATAACAATTTACACTTTCTAAAGCATAATAAGCCAACTTTTAAATTTTTCATTTGTAACCATATCCAAGATAAAACATGCATTTATACATACATACATACATCACCACGAATCACATCACAAGGCTACACAAGGGTCCATCTAAACACCGGGAAGCAACATACTAATCCATGATACATAATCCATGAGCCAAGAGCCAATAGCTATCTCACATAATCCATACCTCACACTCAATGGCTTGATGGTGTTAGACCACACACACATGGTGAGACCATCCAAACAAGACCATAATGATCTATCTTTTGTTGTTTAATGTGGTTAGCCTCTAAGAGATAGTCATCACACATAGGTGGGTAGTGGGTCCTAGTTGTATAACAACCTCACACACCCCCATCCTCAAGATTCCCTGCATCTATTTCCTCGTATACACTCACCAAGTCTGCCTCATATGTCTTTGGAGAGGAATCACAATATGACACATGGTCAACATTGAAAACAATAAGGATAAACTAGTTTAGCCACCAAAGTTGTAAATAAATATCAAATAAAGATTCAATTTCAGCAATAAAGTGAGAAATGCACACAATTTCAACACTAAATCAAATGTAACCATGAGAGTTACATGCAAATGAAGATCAAAAGGTGTAGCTAAACCATCACAATCAATTATAAACAAAGTTTAGGCCTTCATAATCAATAGAAGATCATCAATAATCAAAAGAAGATTCACAATCTATGAAATGACACAATACGACACTATGTGACTAGAACTAGCCATCAAACAAGGAAGGAGGAAACAACGTCTGAATATCACAATAGCCCCTCATGTGGTGTAGAGTGAGCATGCCAACCACATGGCATGGGGTGTACTCCTAGGCTACACCTCACATCACGTCATCATGCGACATGGACTTGCCAAGTGGCCCATGCACTCCTTGGCTTCCCACATGGGATGTGCACCTCGACCCCATCCCACATCATGTCTTAGTGTGGCATGGCCATATGCCAGCTGGAGAAGGCATGTACTAGTCGTATACTGCATGGAAGTGTGTATGTGGCTCCACAAAAATAGGCATGCGTAGAACACACCCCTCATAGCGATACCTTATGGAGAAGACACACGCAGGTACTCACCATAGCCAGAGGTATACATGGATAGGACATACCCATATGCTAACCGATCCAAACACTATCAAAAGAACATATGAGCATCCCTCTACAAGTGTACGAGGCCCCATTATGATCATCACACAAGTAAGCTATCATAACACAATCTCATAGTGCACCTTCACATGTCTAGGCACATGGCATCGTGTTCTTGAGCCTAGCTCACTCCCATCAACAACACGATATATACCATGCATATATGAGTATATCAATATGGGGCTATTCGAGCCTAGCCTCTCATATGGATGAGATTGACTCACTAATGCCAACTCAATTCCCTTATAGGAGGCTAGGCAATACTAACAAACTAATGTTATACTCAAAACTGAGAGGATTAGGCTAGCACATATGGATCAGTACCCTGATCCATCATAAGAGGAAGTAGTGAGTACTTTCCTCAGGATTATTTGAGTTGAGACCATTCTACGTCACAATATGCATATGTTGCACACCCCACCCAAGGAACTTTGTGGTTTCTACTACCCCTTCATGGACTGAGGGACTAGAGAACCAAAAGAAGAGAATTTACGAAACTAACATTTGTCTACTCATATATATATAAATTTCAACCACATGTGGGTTGACCCTTAATCAGGTAACAAATATACATGCCCACATAATGGTATGGTTAATCCCACACCTAAAACACAACATATTCCCCATGGATGGGTATGCAGTATCACCATCCCATGGACACACAAGGCAAGTACAGGGTATTCACAACACTCAACCATTACACTATTACTGGTTTCTCACATATATGGGGGGTACAATTACATACATAATTCCATTACTTTTCAAAAGGTCACATACCATAAATACATATATTTCCATAACCAATGTGATTCCCTTTCCAAAATCATATGATCCATGGATGGGTACCCTGTACCACAATCCCACAAGAACACAACTCAAGCATAGGATATTCACAACACTCAACATGAGCACTACTATAGGATGTTCACATAACATGGATTACCTTTTTCCAATTTCTTCTTACCAAAATGAAACCATTATACACCTCTAATTATGCAAGATCAATACAACTTTCCAAGAACGTGTACTTCCAACATCCATACAATCTTCTCCTTTCAAGATGATAATATCATTAAACATAATTTTATAATTACAAAATTTATCACATACAATATATCACAGTGCAATATCATTACAATGTTTACTCAAGACAAGGTATGAAATATTATCACTTCAACATACATTTTTCATTTTGCATTTATCATTAACATGCAAATAGCTTCACTATTCCCTTTTTCTCTTAACTTTTACTTAATGCAAAATGATTTTCTATTCATATTCATACATGTTCCATGATTATGAATGCAACTTGGGGACTTAGGTCCTTTACCCAATGTTTGATCTAATAAAACAAATCTTCATGAATGCATAAAAAATTTCTCATAAAAAGACAAGCATAAAATAGATTTCAAAACACCACACACTCAAATATAGGAATTTTCATTAAACTAATGAGAAGAGAGAGATGGAGAGAGAGATTCACAATTCAAACATAGACAAATGAAAACATGGTTTCATCATCACATAATCACTTTCACACAATTGCATCAATCATATGAGAGCATGCAATAATCTCTATGAACTAACAACATGATCATTTATTTTCTATTACCATATTTTATAATCTCAATGCAATATAACATGCAAAAGAAACTTAAAAACCACATAGGGTCAATCTATCAATCACTCACACAAGGAGGTAAAGCACAAGAGGACAATACACACAAACAAAACTTCTTGGCACCCTCACAGTCAAACAAACCTTCCAACAACAAGAACTAAGAAACCACACAAGGGTAATTTTAAGCAACACATGTCACCTACAACCCATCGACATGCTAAAGTCCAACATTCCCACCCACAACATAGGATATAGGGAAGTAGTCAATCTCAACCAAGCAAATCACTCCAATCCCATAGGGTAAGGCAAGGCCTACGAGGCACCATTCCTCTTCAACATAGATTAGGGTTGGGAAACTCAACCCTCTAAAACGCCATACTAAGACACTCAAAGCAAGAGGTCCTATGACTATCTCGCCACAACAAACACTTGGAACACACACATCAAGCACATTGCATCCACACTAGGGATCCACTCAAGGGTCACAAACCTTTACACAATGAAAGAACCACACATCAAGAAGGAGACCAATCAGAATACACTTCTTGGTAGGCTCGAGGGTCTAACTAACCCTCACAAAAGCATTCCTCAGCAAGATAGGGAAGGGGTGAAAAACAACAACACTTGTTTCCATCCACCACACACAACACACCAAGTGGGTAACAACCATAAGCAGAGATCCCAATGCTGCAACATGGGCTCTACCTCTAACTCTGTCTCTAGCTCTGCCCCTAGGAGGCATCCTAAAGGAAACAAGGAACACATCAAGATAGATCATCACAAGGACAATCTATACACCATATTAAGGCATGAAAGCTAATCAACAATACTATGCAAAAATATATAACAAGCTCACACCACACACACCAAACACAACATAACATAGAAGGATCAAGTACACCAAAGCTCCCAGTGTTTGAACATGGGCTCTGATACTAGATGTAACATCTCACTACACAACCCCGAAGGTTAAAAGCCAAAAGAGGACAAGATATTTTTTTTTGAAATAAAAATAATAGCATACACATAAAGCAGTTTTCGATTCGATATATCGACAACAAACATGGCCAAGTATGACTAAAAGTACAACCCAAAGGAAAGGACTATTCCACCCTCCAAATAAAATCCGAACAGGAGCAAATAAGATAACTCCTGAAATTTTTCTTTGAAACTTACTGCTCTAGAAATTTCTGCTGTAACATCATAGAGACAACATACAAAAAGCTTTGATGCGTTGAAACTTCCTTCTCCGGAATGTTTTTCTCTAGAACTTTTTGCTCTAGAACTTTCTGCTCTAGAAATTTCTGCCGTAATATCGCAGAGACAACATACAGAAATATGTGATGCACCAAAACTTTGCAACAACAACACATAACAACAACTAAAAGTTGTGTTGCATCAAAACTTTGCAACAATAACACGGAACAACAACAGAAAGTTGCGTTGTGTCGAAACTTTGCAGCAACAACACATAACAACAACATAAAACTGTGTTGTGCTGAAACTTTGCAGCAACAACATAGAACAACAAATAGAAAGTTGCGTTGCACCAAAACTTTGCAACAACAAACATAAAGTGTTGATGCTCCAAAAATTTTGTAGCCAATTGAATGAAGGAAATACATAGTCATAGCTCTGATTTTTGCATGAAATTTTTTGAAAGGAAAGCCATAATGATCCTCATAGAACAAGCGAGTATGATACCAACACCGGAAAAATGTAAGCTAAATATAAAACACCACATTTCTTCTCATTAATTTATATGATTACATATTCTCTCTCAAGGGAGTACAATATACATAAAAGAATATACAAGAGTACAATGGTCTTTCCATGAATAAGATATACCAATTGATAAAAATAATGCAAGAGAGAAAACAACTCCAACTGGTTCTCCAATAACCTATACATCGGTTCCCAATGGTGGTGGCAACGCCTCCCTACCATGTGGACTCAAAAGAGACCACCCCACCATGCTCGGAGGTAGTCACAAGGCCCAAATAGGAATAACAAAGCAAGGGTAGCATATGGCCAACACTCACATCAGACACAAAGCAAACATGAAATACAATGCATAAGACCAATGTCACAACATGGAGATGCTCATACAATAAAATGTTGGATACTACTCATGACTACTAAAGTACATGATACAAGATTTTAGATCAGGTGGAGTGTCATCATCCATGCATGAAGGGATGGAATCACACCGAATCAAGTGCACCTCTCATACGAATGAGAAGACTCAATCATGTCTGAATCAACGCCCCACACACAAATAACTCAATGCCTCACAGGAGGATAAGCCTTTCTGAGTGCATCCTTAGCCTTTTCAAGTGCTCAAGGCCATGCATGAGGACTCATTATCTTATTAGTATTTTACCCCATTGTTTATATGTAGTTATCACATGTTTAATACAACTCTGCTACTATTTCTCTTGCTAGCCACTTGTGGTCCTCAAGTCCATAGAGAGCTACTCCATAAGACCACTCCAATTACCTAAACCCAAGCTCATCTCATTTAACCAAATGAGGAATCCATAAAAAATATGAAATAGTGAAAAGGACACTAAAATCCATTATTAAAACCATTTAAAATAGCCAAACAAACATTGTTGTTAAATCATTTAAACAACTGATACATCCATTAACAAATAGATCAAATCCTATTCAACATTCACCGTTAACTTAATAAAAGGAAACCAATCATAAAATTTGTACCAACCTCATTGAATCATCCCACAAAACCACTTTTAAATCAAATAAAAACTACTATGAGACTGTGGCACAAAACAAGTTTACAGTTGCTGCTCAAATGAATGAGAAAGAGGGCATAAAAATTTCATGAAATTCAAAGTGTCTAGATTAAAATTCCAAGTTTGACCGAGTTCATATTTTGACATTTTCAGTTGTGGAATCCACCTTCGATTTTTGGGTTTAAAACCGAATATGAGATGTTCTGAAAAACGTCATTTTGCCAAGTTGGGCAAGAAAAAAAAACATGAAAATGAAATTGCCCAGATCTAAAATCGGGCAACTACCCAGTTGAGATATGGGCATTTTTACATGGAATCCACCTTTATTTTACATTTATAATAGGTGGTTAAAAATAAGCAATAAAAAATGTGTTTTACCAAGCAAACACAAATTTTGACCAAAAATGAAAGTGCCCAAAATTGAATTCTAATTTCGACCTAGTTGAGATATGAGTGTTTCTACATGGAATCCACTTTTAGTTTGCATTTTTAATAGGTGGTTAATGAACAAAATTAAAAAATGTGTTTTCACGAGTTCGACAAAACATTAAAAAAAATAGAAAGAAAATGGAAATGCCCATAAATCTATTATGCCATTAATCCATTTCAAATTTAACTATTTCTTTATGAATTACATCAGAATTCCATCTTTGTTTCAAGTTTTACGATAGGAGAATGGATCTATTTTAAGAACAATCAATGGTAGCGAATAGAGCTGGAAATGCACAAAGTTCTGCCATACAGAAAAACCATAGAACAACAAATCAAATCCAAAACAAACATTGTCCAACCTCCAAGAATTCACAAAAATGACAGAGAAAATCAATCTATCATAAGGAAATGCAAAGCTTACCATTCATAAGCTAAATCACATTCAAATATCACTAAAAATTCAAAGATTCAAGAACCACATAGAAAAATACCTCAATGCTGCCTCGAAATGAAAATGAAAGAAAGCTCTATGTATAAGGCACAACAAGATTCCAAATTTGAACAGCAGGGATGAAATGACATGCTGAAATTCACAAATAGATGCCCACAAATTTCTTCTCCAAAGAATCTCCATGTTTCTCCCCAACTTTGCCGCCCAAATCTTAGGGTTTCTACTCCTTCCTCCAAAACATAAAATTTCTTCTTCTCCAAAAATAACTCCCCCAAAATAAATCTTCCTTCCCTTTTATATACTTCCCAAATCAATTAATTAAAATCACTAAATATACCACATTCTCAACTACACATAAAAATAATAATTTAAATCCATTCATTAAAATACACAAAGCTCCTCAAATAAGATTTAAATAAGACTATAAGAGCTCACAAAAGGATTAATAAAATCATTTAAAATTACTAAATGAAATATATCATTCTCTCGAATGATCAATAAAAATCTCTTAAAATAACATATTTAAAATCTCGTGGATAAAACACTTAAACACTATAAAATACCATATTTGAAACCACAAAAAGATGCCAATGAAACCACATCATAACACCAACAACCAAAATATACAGTCACATAATGAGATTAATGGAAACCATGGAAAAATACCTCAACCAGACATACTAGTAAACCACATATGACCGAAAGGGTGCTCTGAACATTACAGTTAGGTAACTAGACAGTAAGACAACAACACAAGAACATTGCACTAATGGGGTACAATGGGATAGGGTAGGGTAAATTTTGCCTATGACTACCTCCAGTAACCACCATCGAGGAATAAGAGTACGCTCAGGCTTGTGAATCTAAGCGGAGTCGATACTCAACACCTACATCACTCCAATCACACGTCAAAGTACATGTGCATATAACATATATCATATAGTTGAAGCAACATCAATCATTAGGAAGAGGGTCATGGTATTGTAAGCCTCTTAGATACGAGTGTTATGACATCATCCTTTTTTTGTCCATAATCATACAAAAATAATGATAATAGTATATAAACATATAAGCATGTAATCCGACATAATAACTAATCATGATAACCTATCACATAATCATCAAAGTCTAATCTCATTATAATAACATTTAGAATGCCAAATCAAAATAAAAATGCTATCTTACCCAGGCTGGGGTTAGAGAGGTGTTACAAAAATAGCCGCTTACAAATTAGATTCTAACCACTACTATTCTTGTTCTTGTCATGTTTTCAAATTTTGAATATGGTTATCTTGAATTTCTTGTCCAAGATCAATTTTTACTGATTTAAAAAATGGTGACTTTTGACCCTCTTTTGATCCCTCATTTCCATGTGTATACCCACAATTAACTTGTATAAATAAATAAATATCTTATATATTAGAAAAAACAATTTTAAATGTATTATATTTAAAATTTATTTGACTTGCTACCCATTCTACATCACTTCAAAAATCATCAACTCTAAATCAATTAGATGAATTAATCAAACTTATACAAAAATAAATATATTGATTTATTAAATATTTTTTGATGTTTAAGAACATAGCTCTATTTTCATAAATATTTAAAATATTTTTTCAACTTTATTTTTAGTAGTCTTGAAGTAACCATCCCTTTACTAGTTTTAATAGTGTCAACATACTTCAAATCTTACACATAATTGTTAATTGAAACACTATATCTACATTTTTTTTATAGTTATAACTATAATAAATACAATCTTGGAAGATGAAATAACAACACTTATATATTATTTACCTCTTCGAAAGATTAAAACCCTTAATTTTTTTATAAATCACTCATTCTACCTCCAAACTTTTAACACGTTTCTACTTTCTAAACAAGTACCTTTTTAAATTTCTTATGAACATCAATTTATTTTCTATAATTGAATGATCTTCTCTAATTATTTGTAAATTGACATTTCTCATTACTAACTTTCATATGCCATTTTTGGATTTCAATATTCATTATGCTTATTCTATTTTTATTAGTTCCTAATAGTCCAAGAATCCTCACGCTTCTAATGCATTCTATTTCTTTTATTAGTTTTTTCAATGAATGTATAGAATAAATTTTTTGAGAAAGGATTCTATAGTTTATATTTAATTTTCTATTTTTAATAATTGTACAAATGTCATTTATGTGTCTTTGTATTGGTTGGTATTGAGAATAGTCAGTTCAAAAATCATTTTTTTTTTGCATTATATGTCTTACTACATTTAATTCATTGAAGCAAATATCAATTGTATGAATGTCTTGAATGACATGAGAACCATTCTATACATCATAAATTTTGACCTTATTGTGTATTTTCTAATTGATTGATTCTAGAAGCAACCATTGCAAAAGTAATTTTTTGTTCATTTAAAAAAAAATTGCAATGCATTAAATTTTTTGGTTAAGTTTTCAACCCTATTAATTTTTTGAATGATAACAAATATTGTTATAGATATGATAATATTTTGAGGTGGAAAAATAGATTATTTTGAAAGACATTTTTACCTACAATAAAGTACTTGTAATTATTTTTCCAATTTCAATTCATCAACCTTTCTAAAATATCAGTTGCAGTGTTGGTCTTGGTTAGTCATAATTAAAGACCATATCAACTTTCCTCTAGTAAGCATTATCCTAAAATTTCATTTTTGGTTTGGCTTCTTCAAGAGTATGGTTTCAACTTTTTCAGTGTTTAAGGCTTCTGGGTTTTTGTTTGGGTTTCTTTCTGGCCTTTGGTTTTCAAACAGTGGGTTTGTGATGGTTCAAAGTTGAAGTCCTTTTTGCTCAATTCGATCTAGGTTGTGGTCTTTGCAAACAAGGTTTTGGTAGTTTCAACATTCTGGTGGTTTTCTTTTAGTGTTGTTGTGTGTTTGTGTGCCTTCTCAATCTTTAGTATTGTCCTTTATGGATTCAATTATGTGTTGGTTAGTCGTTTCTTGTGCAAATCTGACTGCATTACCCTTTCTCTCCATTTCAATTGCACCATGGAATATTTCCCTAGCAATTAAAGAGTGTTGTTCCTAGTCTTTCCATGGGAGAGACCATTTTCAGGGTGTCTTGAAAAAGAGAAGTTGTTACATATTTTCAAGGTTGAATTTCCATCAGTTCTAAAATGCACAAAGACTATAATAGGTTATGATTTTGCATCCCAAAGCTCAAAGGATAATCTTTCCCTCTAAATTGGTCTCGATTTTGGTTTCAAACATTAGGGGTATGGCTCAAAATTTCCATACTGTGCAACAAATTGTAAACAAAGTGGTACAAGAAGTGTTTCTCTAGGATAATGCTTTGCTTAAAAGTATTCAGAGCTATGACTTATGTTTGGGTGAAGGATACGTTGGAAAAATTTTTCCTAAGCACTATCTGCTTCATAAGGTGCTTTATGCTAACATGTATGATGCAATGAAATTGTCTTTTCAGTTCAATTCTTCAAGTTATATGTACAGGGAACTCAATCACCATCACTTTGAACTTAGGGCTGAGATCGTCAGAAAATTCAAGAACAAGTATCATGCGGTATCATTCTTGATAAAACATCACTATCATCAAGTTGTGCACATAAGGCCTCCCCTCTTGCCTCCAAATGGTAACCGTCCTCAACTACTCTTGTTGAATATGAATGTTACAACTACTTCTCAAGCCACCCTAGCTAATCAAAATGTGTAGCACGAAGGTTAGGATGAAAACTCAGTTGGCTATTCCTGAAATTTTTGTTAGAAGATGGAAAGATTTTTATATTTTTGGAAAAATGTATGATTTACATAGCCCAAGCATATAGTATATGGCATGTTAATCGAATTAAAATGGAATGTATACCAAAGACTATTCCTAGTACTATATGTGTTGATCAAATTTTTCTATTCAAACTTTTGTAAATGACATAGATGTAAATTTTTTGTTGAACCTTAGAAAAGTTGGTGGACCTTTCTCTCTGAAAAATGTAATTTCCAACACAATTTTGCATCTACTATTAACATGTAACATTTTTTATTATATAATATATTAAGTTAGCTATCAGCCTTTTATAAAAAAAATCCTTTCTAGAATATACATATAAATATTTCTATTGAATTTAATACATTATTTTTTGGGGTTTTATTTTAATTGTATTGATTTTTTGAATGATATTGAATACTATTGTATACATCATGATACTAAAAAGCATATAAAAGTAAAATTCTATGCAAATCTATACATCGAGATAAGTCACCCAACAAATTCAATCAATATTCATTTTATTGAAAAGATATATACAATATTATATTAAACAAAAACTAGAAAAATCTTGTCACCTACCTTCTTAAAAAACCAAATAATTGTTTTTAAGTAATATGGAGAAATTATTTGTTTGTAATGTTTGTTGTAAACTAAAATTCTAAAAAGTGGATCTAATGTGGCTTGATGTATTCATAGAAGGAGAAGGAATGCAATGTTTTCCATATCTATATCTTACTTAGTTTTTCATATATGTGTGCTTTTTTTGTATCTTCTTTGGGATTTTGACCCTAAATGATATAAACTTTGAAAAAAAAATCCTAATCTTTTGACTATGTGAAAACATAGTGAAAAAAATACCTCCCTCACTCTTGCCCAATTATTCTAAGGATTTAGTGACATCAAGTGCATATGAATCCATTTGACATTCTTAAGTTCAATAGAAAAGATCAACAACTTGCCCCTATATAAGCCCTTGAACCCAATTTCAATATTACCTTCAAAATCCTAATCACAAGGAAAATCTTGCTTGTAGTGATAACAATATGCTCAAATTCAAAATAAAGTAGAGCATCCCTTGTAATAATAATAGTGTTTTCACCAAAAACCTTATGGTTTGTTAGCTTCCCTCTTCTAAAATCATCATTTCCTGACATGGTATGAATGATCTCCATTGGACTGAAAGTTGGCATTGCCAAATCTTGAGTCCCTCCTACAAGATCAAATATTGCGATTGAAAGAACTGGCCTCACATGTGTACCTCCTGATAAAAGAGAATGCCTCATCAATTTGTGTAAATTTTTAGGATATTCAAGTGGTATTTCCTTATTGTTAGGAAAAAGAAGGTTTCTCAACCTTTTTTTCTTACGATGTTTAATTATTTAATTATTTATGAGCTTTATTTGTTGAAGATAACTCAAGAAATAGTCAAAAGTGGAAAGTTTCTATTATAAGAGGAGTTGTGCATGAAGGCAATTTCTATTTCATGTTGAGTTTACATGGAATGTGATATTTTTTGAGGTGCAATTATATTTTGGCAAGTCTATCTTTTTCGAGTGCATGATTAGTGATAGTTGGTAGTTGCAATATTGCATGTGTTGAGAAGTGGAAGCTTACCATTATGCATGTATAGTGGTTTTGGTATTTCCCATGTTGCATCCTCAATCTTGAGTGTTGAATTTTAGAAATGTCTAATTAATTTACGTTTTAAGCTCCTATATAGAGCACCTATATTTTGGAGTTGTAGATTGTTTTTTTGTTGAAGTACTATTATGCTAGCAAAATTACTCCAGAATTGAGAATTCCGAAGACTCCTACAAGAGCACAGCTAGATGCAATTATATTGTAAATTATTTGTTATTGATGAATAGTATAATTGAGTTGTATTTTAAAGTGTGGGGTTTTTCTCTCGAAAGGGTTTTCCCCACGTAAATTTTGGGTTATGTTTTCATTATTTATCTAATTGTGATATGTATGTGCATATAAATCTATAACTATTAAGGTGTTTAAGATTTTTTTCAGCTCTATGTTGAACACTTGAAATATTGAGAGGGGGGGTTGAATCAATATTCTTTTAAACCATTCAAACATTTAAAAATACAATCCGCTTAGTAGATTCAATTGTAGTAAATGAAATAAAGCATAAAACATTCATCAACAACTCATAACACATGAATACCAAGATTTTTACGTGGAAAACCAAAAATGAGAATAACCACGATGAGGATTAGGTCACAATATATTATAAATGGTTATAGTATATTTATAGAAGTGCTCACTATAGGTGGATTCATTGTCCAAGTGGACTTACTACCCATTGAGAGAAAAAGATAAAAGAGATATTGTGGCTCACAATCTATATTGAATTGTTACAATTTCATCTATCATATGCATGAATTACAGTTCCAATGAAGCTCAATAAATTGACTTTACACACTTCATTTGATTCTGATCTAACACTTTGCTTTCCTCTGTATTCGTATTACTCTAATCTTCTATTCAATATTCACTACTTAAATTCACATTGCTCTAATAATATTCACATCATTCACATCATTTACATGTCTCACATTCCTTATAGTCTTCAAAATACTAAAAATGATCTAGCATATATATTCACTTCAAGAATAACATCAATTAGGCTGGCCTAATTAGATGTAACATCCAAAATAAAGAAAGTGTAACTTGTCGGCTCAAATCCTTTCACACATGCCTCATTCCAAGATTCAAATCTCAAAACACTTTGAAATAGGTCAGCAAGGACCTATAATAGCTCCCATATAACATCACAATACATATTTAACCTTCTCATACCTTCACATTTTTTAGGTTGGCACCGTAAAAGACCTAATGCAAAAATTATTCAACTATGTATCCATATTCAAACACATGTACTAAACATCATGCCAAGTAGAATTCATACTCTATTGACATTTTTCAATATTTCCTTATGACCGTAAAGTAAAAAACTTATCTATAGAGAAGTGTGGACTCTCCTACTCACATGCACTATACAAGAAATGACTTTAATTTGCTAGGTTGAACTTCTGTTACTTATATCTCTCAAACCAAGAGCCAAAACCAGATGAAATTCTAGAATCAAATACTTCTAACAACCAAAAAACTAATGTTAGAATCATAGAAAGAAATTTTCATTCACGGACTAGTGCGGACCCAAATATTGAATGCTTTGTTACACAAAATTAATAGAGTTGACACTTAGTCAATTTCCCATCACAAATAACTTTACCAGATCAAACCACCTTGCAAAAATGTCTTCCACACACACTCCAAAACTTGTTAGAACTAGCCAAAATGGTTTTCAATAATTTGCACCATGATCTCCACATCCAGATATAATGTTGACATCAATGACAGCACTATAGCACATAGTAATATACCTTGTGCTTATCCTTCATGCTCATGTTGCCAAAAACAACATCAATGAAAAACTTCTTATTCTTCCAACAATATTCCCCTTTTTCATTGATAGAAACATACCAAAACATCTCCAAAATATTCCCCCCCTTTGAAATCGAGGGCAAAGGTGCATATAACAATTTTTCTAACATATATCGGATCTCCCCTTGAGAAATATATGCATATGTACAAACTGAAAGGTTGAATTAACTCCCCATAAGTCATGTACCGGAGAAAAACTAAAAAAATGTATAGGAAACTACTCTATATACTTTTCATACATATACAAATATCTAAAACTGAAAACTGAAAATGAATAGAGTAAGAAATGCATGTCAATCAGAAGATGTTGACTCATTGTAACTTCTACATGTGGGACTGCCATGCCTATTTACCTTCTTCCCATTCCTTCTTGGTTGCCCCAAGCAATTTGGATTATGTTTCAAACTCCATTAGTAACTCTTCTCCTTCTTTTAGAGTTTTAGGTACAAGATTCATCTGTGTAGCTTTAGTAGTACTTAAAAGGGCTCTTGAAAAAAGTATGAATTTGGGATTCACCAAGTCCCTTATCTCTCCAAATTGTAGAATGATAAGCTCCTTTTGAGCCTTTAGCTATAATAATTTCTTATGAAAATATTCTATGATATTCTTTATATCTCCAGCTAGGTCAAGTGTCAGAACATAAGCACAGGTGGCAATGTTGATCTGGGACTCAATGGAGTCCATTTCCTTCCTAATGCTATGTGTGGCTCTATGCCACTTCATGCCATATTGATAAAGAAACTTTGCCTCATCTACACATAATTATGCATCCTTCAGATTATCTTCAAAAAAATTATGTGCAAGAGAACATTTCTCAGTGATCTCTATCATTTTCTTATCACTTATTCTATTTTCAACCTCATTTTCAATTTATCCTTTAATACTAGAGGTATGTTCTTTGAAAGAATCAATTAACAATTCCAAATTCTTCATACCAGAAAGTGAAGTATCTATGTTCGCACTGGGTATGGCCTCTTGCAATTCCTTTACTACTTCTTCCATCACTTCTCCACTCTTTTGTTATGTTTCTATGATCTTCCAGGTAGATGCATGGAATACATCTCCAAATTGTAGCTTGTGGAGAGGGGAAATCTTATCCAGATCTATATTTCCCTATTGTATTGGTAGTTGTAGCAATTGTGATGACACAACAGGTTAGAAATTAAGTTGCATACTAAGTAGATTCTTCAAGGAATCTCCTAAGGAGCCAAAGGATTAACCTAAAGTATTTTTAATTTCCATATATTTTCCCTTTAAGTCCTATTCCCCATTCATTCCAAAGTTTGTTCATTTTTCTTCTTCTATTTTTGCATCTCCAGATGCATCCTCATTCTTATATTCATCTTCCTTTTCTTCTTCCTTATTTGCATTAATATTTTCCTCATCATCATCCTTATTTTCATTCTCTTCCTCTATAGGTTTCTTTGTGTTAATCAAAGAAGTAACATTTACTTTAGGTACCAAAGGAGGAGTGGATGTATCTTCCTTTGTTGTTTCCTCACCGATAACTGTTTCTCCCTCAATATTTTTCTCTTCTTCTTCATCTCCATGTGTCAGTTCTTCCAATACTAGAAGGTCATTGTCTTGAATGTGCTCTTCATATACTACATGCTCATTTTGAGAATAAATTTCCCAAGATTCTTCTCCTATGGTAACTTCTGGAGCAGTGTCCTTTGAAGTCATACCATATTTCTATGCAATATTTTAAATTTTTTCAATTGTTTCATTCTGCAACTTTTCAAATTCATTCTTATCTATACCAATAAGGCTAGTTACTCTTTGCTTCACCTTGAATTATGTGGTGTATAGATCAACCAATGTGGTGTTGTTCTCCTCGGACATAGAAGCACCAAATTTCTCCAATGCATATTCTTTTATCTTTCCTTCTTCAATTACTTATTGTCTTCTCTTTACCAAAACATTCCAAAGCTCTGTAGGAATTTGTTTCACAATGTTTCTCATATCAACCTCTAAAAAACTAATATATTTGATAATTTCCTCAATAATGGTGGCCTTATGCACCTCATTTTCTTTATTATACATAGTCATGTTGGAAGTTGAAGCTTGCATCAAATGGTTGCCATTAATTTCAATAGGTTTTCATTGATTTCAAAACAATACTGAATGTATGATTTGTTTACTAGAAGCTATTTCCTATCGAAGATTATTGTTATAGGTGGTTTGGTGTGTTGGTTTTTAGGTCTAGTTTTTACTGCGAAGACAAGCTATAATTCAGATACTCGAAGATCTTGGTCGACTCAGCATGTGCAATATTTTATGTGGACTAATTATGTCTTATGGATGTTTTGGCTGACCTAATTGATAAACAAGATATACATACATATATATATGATACTCTCTAAAAATAAAGAAGAAGAAAAGGCATAGAGACTCTCCAAAAAGAAAAGAGAGATGGATATAGAGATAGAAAAGGAGTGTGCTAGTAAGAAAGAGAAAGAGAGAGTGCAACAAAATATTGTAAGCGAAAAAGGTGAAGACAATAAAGTGTATGATTAGAACAAAATTATTGAGCGATTACTGAAATGAAGTACTTTTTATTTCGAGCTTCATCTAGAACTAAACTCTTCATAAGAAAGATGTATCATATCAGTTCAATATTTTGGCAGTGAGCCACTATCATTGTATCTTGGTGGTTAGCCATCTTTTGTATCTCTATGTCAGTGAGCCCTCCGAGTTGTAGCCCTATTGGATAGTGAGTCCTTATTGTAGGTAGTGAGCCTTTTTGTAATCGGTTTTGATATTCTCTATAGTGTGAGTTAATCCTCACCATGGTTTTTCCCTCATTGGGTTTTCCATGTAAATCTAGTGTTATTGTGTTTGTGCATTAGATTTGAGTTTTTGCATTGGCATTTGATGTTTAATAATTAGGTAGTTTATGTATTAGTTTTAGTAATTGAATTGAAGGTTATAATCTATGACAACTGATTCAATCCCCCCATCTCAGTTGTCCTATTCAATAATTGGTATCAGAGCTTGGTCCTTTGGAATAATTTTAACAAATTGAAGGAGATCTTGATAGGTTGAACTAAATCATGAAGGGATCTGACTTAGATGAAGAATTAAGAACAAATACTTCAAATTCTGAAAAATGAAGATCTAAAAGAAAATTTAAAGCAAGCAGGGGAATGCATTCAAAAACTAATAACTTAGATCTGAAAGTCAAGTTGAAACATAAAGATGTTTACCGAGAACTAAAGGAAGCAAAGGAGACTGTTGAAAATCTAAGGATGAAAATTGAAGAAAGCAAAAGAGTGGAAGAGAATTTGAAATTGGAAGTTGAACAAAGCAAGGTAGAGGAATGATTCCTAAAAGAAATTATCAATCAAAAGATGGAAAAAGTGAAAGATCGTGAAGAAAGGTTCAAGAAAAGCTCCACAATGCTTGATGAATTGATTTAATCTCAGAAACCTATAAAGGATAAAGGTGGTCTAGGACTTGAAGAAGGACAAATTTCAAAGACTAATCCAATCTTCAACAAAAGGAAATTTCAAGGCAATACTTATCAAGGTAGGAATCAAAGGATCAATACCGGAAGAATACCCATCCAAAAACCTAATGCTCAAAGGTACCCATCTTTTAATGGCTTTTGTTTCTCATGAAATAAATTTGGACATAAAGCAACTGAATATAGAAGTAGGATGAAATAGAATAGAATGAGTCGGAATGTTGGATTCCTTGTTGGAAAATGCTATAATTGCAACAAGTTTGGACATAAAGCTACCAAATGTAGAAACCATATGATGATAAATAGATTTGATATAAATAGAAGAATTCAAAATTTTCAAGGCTACTATTATATATGCAATACCTTTGGACACAAGGCTAATCAGTGTAGGATAAAGGAAAACTCATTTGATCTTGGATATGTTATGTGCGACACTTGCAACAAACCAAGACATATCTCAAAATTTTGTAGAAGGAAAGTTGGGAAGAAACTGAATCCAGAACAAAAGAACAAGCCTATGAACAAGGTAAATCCAGAAGAAGTAAGGAGAGAAATGGAAAAAAAATGGAGAAAGAAGGAAGAACCTGAGAACAAGGATGAATCAAATAACCCTGTATCTGCATCTAGTGTAGATACCTCTTCTAAGGATTGAACCCAGTAATGGTTTCAGGGGGAGCATTCACAAAAAAATCTAGAAAACCCTCGATATATGAGGTGTCATGTGAATACACATGGATATGTGATGAGAATATCACTTTTGAAGGCGTTGAAAAAAATTCTTGCAGAAAAGACACAAATCAGGAAATTTGCAGAGCCCTTCTTGGGTCACATTGTTTCTCAAAGATAGTTGTCAATTTAAAAGATGAAAAAGATATAAATGCAAAAATTAATTGGACAGGATTTAGTAGAAGGAGGTAATACTAAATTATAGATGATGATGTCACAAGCAATAAATTACCTTTTGTGAGGAAACCCTAAAAGAGACAAGTTAAATAAGGAAGATTGAGTTGTCATTTTCATTATGAAGTGAACGAGATGAGAAATAAAGAGTTAGGGTTATTGGAAAGGAAAATTACGGAGAACAAGATTGAAACAATGGAGTTGAAGGAAATGTTGGTATTTAATCCATGTAGCAAAGAATTGCATAAATTGAGTAAGTTACAGATTGATGAATTTGATCATGAAAAGATTCAAAATTTTAAGACTTCTCTTTCAGTTAAGAAAATAAAAGTGATCAAGAATTTAGGGCACAAGGGTTTAGACATTTGGAGCGAATTTATATACTTTTTGAATATGGACATTGTTCAGTTTATCTTAAGTAGAGTTCAAGGTGATTAGATGATCTTCGAAAAACCCTGTGAGATCACGAAGGAAGCAATTGCAACAATAACATGATTATGCAATAATGGACCCATTCTAGTCAAGAACTCAGTAAATACCAAGGAGTTTGAAGCCCTAATTGGGGTAATAGAAGATCAAAGGGAACTTCTAATTCATACTATAATCGAGCCGGTGATAAGGTATGCGACATATGCCATTTCATATAAGATTTAGTTCAAAAATAGGGAAGGCTCTACTTTAGTGATTGTCATTTATGTTGTGCATAAAATGGTTGAGAAGAAAGAGGATTTCAATTTGTGTGAGTTACTGAGGAATCAATTAATGGAGAATATAACTATGACAAAGAATGATAATTACCCTTTTCATTTTGGATCTCTGGTTATATGTTTGATGATGTATTTTATGAAATTATTACCATTGAAAGAGAATGTTGTGTGGAAGTCAGTTATACTAGTTGGGAAGCATGTCTACCGATATCTGGAATGTCTAGCAAAAAAGGAAAAGGTTTATAAAGAATAATTTGAAAAAAAACAATGCATGGAGTTCTGGCATGATTTCCAGTCTGATTGGGATGTCTAGAGTAGTCCATCCTCCTCCAAAAAGAGGAAAGCAAGAAGAATTATCTCAAGTTCTCCTCCAGAAATAAAGAAGTTGAGGTTAGAGGAAAAGGAAAGAAAAAGAAGAAAATATTATAGAAGAAATTGATTCGGCATCAACTGATGATGATGAAGAAGACTTTATTAAGGAAAAGGTGTTGAAGATTCTTGAGCAATTTGGTGGACTAAAGAATATTGAAGATGAATTGTTGTTAAGACCATCATATGAACAGGCTGAGATTACAGATGCCCTGGCTACTTACATAATTCATAATGATATTGACCTAAGTGATGTGATAAGTGATTTATCAAAAGTATTGATTGAGAAAATTGAAGAAATACTAATGGCACAATCACCTAGTTAAACAACAGAAAAAGAAAAAATTCAATTAGCCATGGAAGAAAGATGCCGAAATTCATAGAAGAAATTGATTGAGAGCATAAATGAATTGAAAATCTATATCAAGAGTGTAAATAGTGTGTATAGGTATTGCCTCTAGTGGCCTACTACTATTGGAAACTTCAGAGAAAAAATTGATGCTATTGAGCTTGAACTAAATTCTATTGGAAAAACTTATGATATCCTTAATGACAAGGATGGAATGCAAAAGAAAAGAATCAATTCCTTACAATCTAAACTTGCAGTCATTATGGTATAAAGGGATAGTATTGTGAAGACCTTTTGGAAAGTTAAAGAAATAATTAAGTTGAGATTGGAAAAAAATTTCGGTCTCTTGGTGGAAGCTGAGAATAATGCACAAAATATTGCTATTTTGGATACTCTTCTAGAAACAATTGATTCAATAATAAAGAAAAACATTATTTTTTTGAGCATCAGATTGGCAGTTGATTCCTAGAAGACATGTCTTCTAGAGCTAAAATAAAAATACAAGGAGATATTTTAAGGGAAAAGGATTGAGGTAAAGAACCATTTTTAATATCCTTTTTGAAGACTGTTTTTGTAAAAAATAAATAAAGTAAGGGGGAGATAGATCTTTTTTTTCCATTGATGTCAAAGGGGGAGAGGAAGCATGTGAAAAAGAATGAAAATCATTTCATCTCATCAAAAAAATTAAAAAGGTTGTTGTTATTGGATTTTCACATCTTGTGTTGCCATCAATGACAAAGGGGGAGATTGTTGGAAGTTGAAGCTTGCATCAAATGGTTATAATTAATGTCAATAGGTTGCCATTGATGTCAACACAATATTGAATGTATGATTTTTTTACCAGAAGCTATTTCCTATTGAAGATGGCTATTATAGGTGGGCTAGTGTGTTGGTTTTTAGGTCTAGTTTCTACCGTGAAGACAAGCTATATAATTTGGATACTCGAAGATCTTGGTTGATCAGTGTGTGCAATATTTTATGTGGACTAATTATGTCTTATGGATGTTTTGTATGACCTAATTGAAAAACAAAATATACATACATATATATATGAGACTCTCTAGAAAGAAAGAAGAAGAAAAGACATAGAGACTCTTCAAAAATAAAAGAGAGACAAAAAAGGAGCGTGATAGTAAGAAAGAGAAAGAGAGAATTCACCATAATAGAGTAAGTGATATAGGTGAAGATAATAAATTGTATGATCAAAACAAAATTATTGTGCGATTACTGAAGTGTAGTACTTATTATTCTGAGCTTCATCTAGAACTGAACTCTGAACAAGAAATGTGTATCCTATTGGTTCAATCTTTTGGTAGTGAGCCATTATCATTGTATCTTGGTGGTTAGCCATCTTTTGTATATCTGTGGCTGTGAGCCCTTCAAGTTGTAGCCTTGTTGGATAGTGAGTCCTTATTGTAGGCATGAGCCTTATCTTAGGCAGTGAGCCTTATCTCAAGCAGTGAGCCTTTTTTTAATCGGTTTTGATATTCTCTATAGTGTGAGTTAATCCTCACCATGGTTTTTCCCTCATTAGGTTTTCCACATAAACCTAGTGTTATTGTGTTTGTGCATTGGATTTGAGTTTTTGCATTGGCATTTAATATTTAATCATTGAGCAGTTTATGTATTAGTTTTTCTAATTGAATTGAAGGTTATAATCTATGAAAATTGATTCACCCCCCTCTCAATTGTCCTATTCAACATGTTGTAGACTGCCCTAACATCTCATACTGAAAAATGTTATTGAAAAATGCATCTAGTATCGTGGGAGATTGAGGTCTTGCCGGTTCTGTTTGTTTTTACTCTTTTCTCTCATTCAAAGTCTTCTTTTGGCTTGTCTCTACTCTCTTCTTCTTAGATGAATCCTTATTGGTGTCTTATTTCTTATTCTCCCTCATGTGAACATTTTTTTTTATCTTTTCTTCCTCTATCTCTTCTTTGATGTCTGTGTCAATAATGTCAAATATTTTTCTTTTAGCACTTGCTTCACCCTATGAAGCTCCACTTCTCCTTTTGTAGACCAGCTATGGTCCTTCTTCCTCCACTTCTTCTTATTCTTCTACATTGGCACTCATATCCTTTTCTCTTACTGTCTTTTGCTTTTGTCTTTTCTTGGCAGAGGCTATAGGTGGTGCTACTATAGTTGTTTTCTTCTTCTCAACTCTTGTAGCCTACAAAATCAGAGAGGGTTTCTTCGTTACCAAAGGACTAGAAGTTGTTTTCCTCTTTTCTCCTATAGAGGAAATAGTCCCTAAGGATTTATGGATAGCAGGAGGGGTGGTAGCTATCCCATCAGATCTTCTTATGCCTTATGAACCTCTTGTAACACTTGATTCTCCCCTAGCTTTTTCTCTTGCTTGCTGCACTTGTTCCTTTGAGATTCCCATTTCCTTTGCATACTTGTGAACCATTTTATCAACCTTCTTCTTAATCTATGGTTTTATTTGTTCCATGTGCACCTCCTTTGATTTTTCTTCATAGATTCCATACCTTGCTTTGGTGGTGTCTTTTGGACTCTTCAACAAAAATATCAACTAAGCCAATAATTTTGTGTTTATTAATTTCATATCTGAATGCAAGGATCCACATTGTCCTCAATTCTATTGCTTCCATCATACACTCATCTATTGACACTAGGAATGTGATATCATTTTGATATTTTTCTACCATTTTCCTAGGTATCTTGTCTCTTTCATGCATCCTCTTCTAGAAAACAGAAAATAAATTAGTAAGGGCATCATCTTGTGCCTTTGCATCACCAAGAATTCTCATAAAGTCTAAAATTTTATGAGCTACAAGTCTTCCTTGCAACCATTTCATATTTTGAGTTTCGAGAAGTCCTTTTAGGAAATAAAAGAGTAAGCAAAACTAAAGTTCCATACTTAAATTCATATTTCCTCTCCTTTTTTTGCTTTAAATTGTCCATCAATTGTTGCCTTAGCAACTCACAAAGATCATAGTCAGCACATTTTCAACCATTTCATATGCCACATTGATTGTGGTGGAAAATACAAAGTTTTATTTGTTTGTGAAGTATATTTTATAGCCAATCACCATTGTTGCATACCTCACAGTTGGATTTCTAGTTGGATTTACAGCTAGAGCTCTCTTATCATATGCTGCACCTGTTAGCTCCATTATAACTTCATTTTTTATCAATTTCAATACATGAATAGGTTCAATGGAGCATAGAATTGTAACCTCTCTAATCAACTCCTTTTTTTATCATTCTAGGAACGTCAATCCAAATAAACTTATCATGAATTATACTTAGTGCAATCCTCACCCATTTGTAATCAAAGAAAATTTTTAAAAATCATTTCCATACATTGAGCTTCTTTGTGACTAGGTTTTGGTATTCTGGTTTTAGGGAAAAATTGTCTCTAGTAAATTCTTTCATCCATATATATCCTAGCTTATTGTAATCATATTAAACCATCTTTCCATGAATTTAGATCCTTATATCCTCTATTAGCAAAACCCCATATGGAACATGCAAGAAAACACCTAATGGGTCATCTTCTATTTATTTTGTAGGGTATTTCTTAAACTTAGGTTGTGGCTTCTTAGTAACCTCTATTACCCTCAATGTAGCCATTGCAAATGAATTAAAATTGCCTTCAAACAAAGTTCTCTATGAAAATAGGGTAAACAAGGTTCATAAATACCTTTTCTTTCTCTTGTCGAACTAGGGTTTCAATGCACTGAATCACAAATTTCCTTGATCACTCCTTTGTTGCTCTGATCATTGTCAAATGCTATTTGTAAGTGAATTTTTCTAAGTGAAATCACTTTATAACCCTTCCAATTTGACCTAATTTTACATTGAATGTTTCAAACAATAAAATTGGCAACCTTTTATTTGTATGCATATTCAACTTGTGATGCTCCACAAACCTTTGCATTAACATATTTTCTTTCACAATCTTCACCAATAGATCAAACATGTCGATCTACATCACATATCTTTGTGATGAGGCATCAACACAAATTTATTTGGTAGGGGATAAAAGATGTGCATTAAAGCTCCCCCTGAGCCAAAGCTCTCAACATAGTTTATGGAGGAAACATCTACACTGGATGTTGGTACAAATTCATCCTTAACCTCTATCTCTTCCTTATTTCTCCAAGTATTTTCCATCTTCTTCTTTGTTTCTACCAAATCATTCTTTTTTACTAGTTCATTCCTCTTTACTTGATTATCCTTCTTCATATTTATTCTTTTGTAAAACTTAGAAATGTGTCCAAGCCTATTACAATTGTAACAAGTGACATTCTTCTTACAAATATTCCTTCGATTCATTCTAGATCTTAATTGATTAGCTTTATTCCCAAATCCATAGCATGTATAATAGCATTCTTTGAAATATTGGTCCATTCTACCATTTTTATAGCTATTCATCATTTGACTTCTACACTCACTAGCTCTATGACCAAGTTTTTTGCATGTAAAAATTTGACTAGAAAAAGGTGGAACATTCTGATTCATTCTTCTTTTTTATTCCATTGCCTTATGTCCAAATTTATTTCAAGAATAATAGAAATCATTAAAAGATGGGTACCTTTGTGCATTTGGTTGTTTGATCGGTGCTTTTCTAGCTTCATTCCTTTGATTCCAGATTTGCGTGCCATTGTTCTTATCTTCAACATTTGATATCTAATTTGAAATTTCACCCTTTTCAAATCCCAAACCTTCTTTATCTTTAGAGCCTTTCTGATTTTCAATCATTTCATCAATTTTTGTAGAACTTATCTTGAATTTTTCTTCATGAATCCTTGCTTTCTTTAGATCTGGTCTCAAATTTACTACTTCTTGTTCAATACTTTTCTTTAGAAAGTGTAACTTTTTGGCTCAAATCCTCACACATTCCTTGCACCAAGATTCAAATCTCAAAACACTTTGAAATAGGCCGGCATGGACCTATAATAGCTCCCATATAACACCACAATACATATTTAACCTTCATATACCTTCACATTTATTAGGTCGGTCGTAGAAGACCTCATGTAAATATTCTTCAAATATGTATCCAAATTCGGACACATGTACCTCAAAACATCATGCCAACTAGAACATCCCAAGAAGAGTGGGATCTGATGGATCAAAAAGATAAGGGTTTGATAAGATTCTATTAGCTGATTTTGTGCTTCTAAAAATCCATGAAGATAAAACTACAAAATCTCTTTAGAAGAAAATTGGAGACGTTTGTTAGGCTAAATCCCTAGTGAACAAGTTATTCCTGTGGAAGAAATTGTACTCTTTGAAGATGAAAGATAGAGGATCCATAGTAGATCACCTAAATACCTTTAACATCTTGATAGCATAACTAGGTTTTGTTGGTGACAATATTGAAGATGAGGTTCGTTGCATGCTTTTATAATGTTCTTTTCTAGACTCGTGGGATCACCTGATAATGGCCATTGGGAGTACTACCACCAATTTCAATATGGATGAGGTGGTTGCATCATTTTTGTATAAAGATATGTGAAGGAAATCTTTTGGGATGGTTAAGGAGGCCCTTGCTATTCATGGAAAATCTAAAGAGAAAGACAAGAAGGACAAGAAGGAAAAGAATTCAAAATCCAAATCTCTAGGGAGATCTAAGTCTCCTAGCAAGTCCAAGGATTTTTTTGGAATTGTGGAAAATTTGGCCATTTTTGCAAAGAGTGCAAGGACAAGAAAAAGAAAGGTGAAAAGAATTTCTCAAACTCAAACACTGAAAAATCTTCTCAATATGATGCAAATTCTTTTATCACATCCTTGGAAATGCATGCATCAAAAGATGTGTGGTTAATATACTCAAGTGCTTCTTTCCACATGACCTCAAATAAGGGTTGGTTCTCAAAGTATGAAGAATATGATGGTGGGAAGGTGTATCTAGATGATGACTCCCATTTGAAGATTGTTGGCCATGATAGAGTCAAGATCAGATTCCCTGATGGTAGAGTGAAGGAAATTGATGGTGTATTGCATATCCTTGGTTTGAAATAGAACCTACTCTTAGTGTGTAAATTGAATTATTCAGGTGTACGAGTTTTTTTCTCGAGTGGAGAATACAAGATGACAAGAGGATCTATGGTGTTGGCTAAGGGTGTTCAGATCAAAACCTTGTTCAAGTTGGATGCATGCACAGTTCAATGAAATAGTTTTTTTGACAAACCAAAGAAGAAATATTTGGATTTGTCATCCTCACCATCAGATCGAGCATATAATTCTATAGAAACTACATCTAATGGTCATGCATTCTGGGTATCTAAGGGTGCTCATTCCTTGGAAATGAAGCTTCCTATAGAGAAGAAAATGTTGTAGCATTGATGAATTGGTCACATTAGTGAGAAGGGTCTTAGAGCCCTAAAATCTAAGAGCCTTGTTGAAGGCCTTGATGTTTGTAAACTTGAGTTTGAATTTTGTGCACATTATGCATATGGAAAGAAATGCAATGTTTCCTTTTATTCTATTTCTCATAAGGGTATGTGTAGGATCCTGATGGGCCAAAAAGTGGTGATATGTAAGTGATATGATGGCCCATGCGGCCGACGCCATTTTTTTACCCAAAATTTATGAAATAAAAAGGGTTTTTAAAGGAGATTCTCAACTTCACACCAATATAAATTATTCTTTACTTTGAATTTAATAAATAATTATTATTCATTTTCTATTTGAATTATAATTAAATTCCTGATTGATAGGCTGATTGAAAAACATCTATAGCTTTCAAACGGTATCACATTTTTTGAATTCAAAACATGTGTCACATTCTATGATTCACATACTATAGGATTAAAAAAAAAAATGAATTTCATGAAGTTTTGACCAAGTTAAGGTGGTCAGACATATGCATTTTTATATTTCTTAAAACTTGTAATAAAAAATTCATAATTAATTATTTACTTGGAAAAAAATTATGATTTTTTTTGCATCACATCGATACATGAGTCCTCTACTTATATCTGAAATATTATTAAAAAAAATTATCATTTTATTGTGGTTAGGGCGGTCAGACAAACACCTACTTCTTATTTTTTCCTTGAAATTTAAGTACTACTACATTGAAATTTCAAATTTTCACCAAATAGATTTTTTCATTTTTTTAAATAAACCTAGTAGTTTAGAAACTACATGCAATTTTCTACAGATTCTATTCTTACATATTTTTTAAATAATATAGATAACTTATTCAATTTTTTACGCCAAGTTGCCTAACTCTGATTTTCTGAATTTTCATTGCCACTTAAGGGCCTATTTTTTCCATGATGATCTTGCGGATACCAATAAGTATTCTAGGGATTTGGACTATGTGCATGAAAATGTGTTTGTTCCTATGAATGTTCCTTCGTTATCTAGATCTATGTACTTTGTCTCATTCATATATGATTACATTAGAAGGAAATTCGTTTATTTTCACATAAATAAAGTTAAATTCTTTAGTTAGTTTAAGGAGTTTAAGGCTCTTGTTGAAAATAAAACTAGTAGAAAGATTAAGTGTTTGAGGATTGACAATGGTGATGAGTTTTGTTTAGTAGAATTTGACAAGTTTTGTAAAGAGCATGGGATTGAGAGACATACAAAAAAAATACCTCACAACAAAATGGAGTTGTGGAGAGGATGAATAGGACATTGATGGAGATGGTTAGGAGTGTATTGATTGGTGTTGGCCTTGAAAAAAAATTCTAGGTTAAAGTCATAGCTAGTAAATTTTATTTAATCAATAGATCTCCTACATCGAATCTTGTTGATAAGACACCCATGGAGGAATGGTCTGGTAAAATTTCTTCAATGAGACATCTCAAATTATTTGGTTGTGAAGCTTACACTCATGTTTCAATTGAGAATAGGTCTAAGTTGGAGAACAAGACAGTTAAATGTATTTTCTTCGATTATGGTGCCAATGTGAAGGGGCAAAAGCTTTGGGCTCCAATGGCCTAGAAAGTTCTCTATAACAGAAGTGTGATTTTCAAAGAGATGAAACCTTCCATAGTTGAGCTTCAACCAAAGAAAGAAGAGAAAAAAAAGGAGGCAGTTCAAATTCCACCTACTCCAATGAAAGAACTACATACTCTTGTTGAGCCCGATGATGAGGAGAGTTTGAGAAGCTCTAATTTTTTTAAAGAATATGAACCTTAACCTCAGTAATTCAAGAGGTCTACTAGAAATAGGCAAAAACCTAATAGGTTTGGATACTCACCTAAAAGGTTTGGTTATTGGATTCTAGTTGCATTTTTTCTCTGATTACTAACACTAATGAGCCCAGGATTGTTAGACATGCTATAGTTATGAGTGATGCAGATTCTTGGATGAAAGCCATGGGCAAAGAAATGACTGCATTAAAGAAAAATCACATTGGATTTGGTACCTTTGCCCAAAGAACGCAAACCCATTAGATATAAATGGGTGTTCAAGAGAAAATTTGATCTAGATGGCAGTGTTGAAAAGCATTAAGGCATAGTTGGACGCTAAGGGGTATTATTAGGTGTAAGGAATTGATTATGGTGAGATATTCTCTTGTTGTAAAGATAGCATCTATCTTATTCTTGTTATCACTTGCAACAACATATGATCTAGAAGTGGAACAAATGGATGTGAAGACAATGTTCCTTCATGGTGACTTGGGGGAAGAAATTTATGTCACAGATAGAGCATTTGATGGTTAAAGGTAAATAAAATATGGTTTGAAAGTTGAAAAAGTATTTGTATGGTCTTAAGCAATCTCCTAGGATGTGGTACCAAAAAATTGACACCTATGTGTTGTCTTTTGGATTTTTGAGATCTAAATCTGACCATTGTGTTTATTACAAATATGATGATAGTCACATTCTCATAATTGCATTGTGTGTAGATGATATGTTGTATTAGGGAATGGTAGAAGTTTGATTTCAGAATTGAAGTCTCAATTATAAATAGAACTTGAGATGAAGGATCTAGGTACAATGAGGTATATTCTAGGGATGGAGATCATAATACATAGAGCTAACAAAAATATTTGGTTAAGACAGAGAAAGTATGTGAATTTAGTGTTGGAGATATTCAACATGACAAATTCTAGATATTTAGTTCATATAATGTAGAGGACAAAGATTTTTGTGAAGGATTGTCCAAAATCTCCTACTAAGATGGGGGACATGACCAGAGTATTATATGTGAGTTTTATTGGTAGTCTGATGTATGTTGTGGTCTATACAAGTCCAGACATTGCACAAGAAGTGGGATTCCTTAGTCAATTTATGTATAATCCTAGATGGATACATTGGGATGCAATGAAGGGAGTGTTTATATATTTGTGGGGTATTTACGAGTATTCCCTATGTTTTCATGGTTATCCTACTGGACCTCAACACATAGTGAGTATTTATGGATATGTGGATTTAGATTAGGTAGGTGACATTGATAGTAGAAGACCCACTAGTGGCTATGTGTTCACGATGTTTGGTGGTGCTATTAGTTGGATGAGTAAGTAATAGGTTGTAGTCACTTTGTCCACTACAAAAGTAGAGTACATGGTAGCTACTCATTCTTGCAAGAAATACATTAGGATTAAGAGATTGTGTTCTAATATTAGTTTTGATGCAGAACAAATTACTATCTATTGTGATAGTTAGAGTGTCATTTTCTTAGCAAAGAATCCTACTTTCCATGCCGAACAAATGATATTGATGTTCAATTTCATTTTGTTCATGATATGGTGGAAGATGGAAACATGAAGTTGGAAAAGGTTGATACTTTGAGGAATGTTGCAGATGCACTGATAAAGCCAGTGAGCACTAATAAGTTCAAACAATGTTTGGAGTCTATGGGCCTTACGAACTCTAGAAATTAAATCTTGTTTTTCCATGGCCTCTTCAAAGGTGTTCAACAAGTGGGAGAATGTTAGGAAAATGGTGTATCAACCTTTTTTTTCTTAGCATGTTTAATTATTTAATAATTTAATTGTTTATGAGCTTTATTTGTTGCAGATAACTCAAAAAAGAGTCAAAAGTGGAAATTTTCTATTATAAGTGGAGTTGTGCATGAAGGAAATTTCCATTTCATGTTGAGTTTGCATGGAATGTAAGATTTTTAGAAGCGTAGTTATATTTTCCAAGTCTAGCTTTTTCATGTGCAAGATTAGTGATAATTGGCAGTTGTAATATTACATGTGTTGAGAAGTGGAAACTTACCATTGTGCATGTATAGTGGTTTTTGTATTTCCCATGTTACGTCTTCAATCTTGAGTGTTGGATTTTAGAAATTTCTAATTAATGCATTTTAAAATCCTATAATATAGCACTTGTATTTTGGAGGTGTAGATTTTTTTTTGTTGAAGTATTGTTATGCTTCCAGAATTACTCTAGAATTGAGAGGAAGTGTGAAGACTCCTGCAAGAGCATAGATCTACAATTATATTTTAATTTTTTGTTGTTGTTGAATCATATAATTGGGTCATGTTTTGGAGTGTGGATTTTTTCTCTCAAAATGGTTTTCCCCAAGTAAATTATGTGTTATATTTTCAATGTTTATCTGATTATGATATATATGCACATATAAATCTATATTTGTTAAGGTGTTTAAGAAATTTTTTCAACTCTCTCCTTATTAGATTGGTGTAGGAAGTATCTTTCGTGCACTCAACTTCCATTCACTTATTGAATGCCTTGTTCATTGGTTCAACCTTAGGCTATATATAACAATTGAAATAAAACCCAACAAAATAATTTCATATAGTTTTCCTTTCCTTTGATGCTTTTTGGTGATCTATTGAAGCATCTAATTATATGTATCTATAATAATTCAACTCGACATAGAAATCTTGTTGTAATTGTAATTGTGATTCTTTAGAAGATAAAAAAGGTAAGGTTATTGTATGGATGCTTACATAGACCATTTTTTCTTAACATGTCAATGTTGATTTCTTTCATACAATAGAAACTTTATCGGGCCCTTAATTTCTCCTCCATAATTGATATTAGTATCCAAGTGCCTATGGAGAATAATAGTGTTTTGTACATTCTTTATAGGCCTCTAAGACAGGGAGAAGAGGATGTAAAATGCCTAGACCAGACATACATAAGATAATAGAATACCCACATAACTATGCACTATATAGTATAGACATTAATATATATGTATAAATGTGACTTTCAGGTTCTAGCCTAGGCATCAAAGTCTTTTTCAATTGACTTATATGTTGTTAAATTTATGTTCCTCTTTGATTTAAATTTCATGATCAATAGGGCCTTGCTAGTACATCTAGATCTCAAAGCTTAAATGTATTTGGAGATTTATTTTATTATAGGCTAGGCTTTGTTAGGTATTTATAACTGAAAGAAAAATAGTCTTAAACAACATAGATGAAGTAAAATATAAAGCCCATGCTGGTAGGATGTGCCTTGGAAAAGTACCCTATCTATATGTACAATGTAAATGTGCAAATATGCTCAAAAAATATTGAGACAACAGGACTCGCTTGAAGAAGCAAAGCAATGGATTTGCATAATTTTATTCCTCTGCCTGCATTCTGTAAACTCTAGTTAATAAATTTAACACAATGAAAAAACCTATCTTAATTCACCAATTAACAAAACATACAAAAATCCTAATATTCTCACACCTATTGTGCCCAAGATATGCAAAACATCCAATTATTATTCTTAAAAATTTACAAAGAAGTAATGTATATGCACGTAGAAAGTGTTGCCTTGCAGTCTATAATGTAGGTAAGCCAACTCATCTTGAACAAGATATACCAACTAATTTTCTATCCAAATAAGAAAATATGAAAAATTAATTTGGCCTTGGTGGAACAGAGCTTGTCATCGGGATCTCACATTCATTATTTACAAATGCCTACAAATTCTTTCAAACTCAACTAAAAGTATCGATAGTACTAAATTTATGGCTATCATATACAATAGTAGTTTTTGCTACCTTATCACACTTCAATATATTTGTTCTGTAAAGTCACATGTCATGGAAGAGACACATCTCTCCAAGAATGACACGTATTTAAATATTTATGGATCTATCTATTTGTAAGTGAAAACATATGTCAATTTATGCTCTTCGGTTTTCTATATGGTATTAGAACTGCTATGATCTCAAGCCTGATAAGATGGAGATAATATGTGATGTTTGAACATTTATTCCACTTCATAGATTTTTTTATCATATATCAAAGTTTAAGTGAAGTGAGGTGAAATATCTAAAATAGTTGAAGTGGTTGCAAGGGTGTCATTCCATGATTTGTTACACATCATATCATCATCCAAACATTGATAAGTAGGAGGTATATTCCACAACATGTCAAATTGTGATAATGCTACTAGGATTCAACCGTGTAGTTTTACAATTCAAACTCATTGACCCATGTTTCATGAGTAGTGGTTCACAAGAAACCATCTCTCATGATAATGAATGTTCCACTTAGCACTCATTGCATCTAGGTGATTTCCAATGAGTTTGAATAGCAAAAATACATGGTTGAATCTTGATAGCAATAACACAATCATCCAAAAATCTGTATTGTTTATTTGTTGCACTAGAAAGTGAGAGATTGCACAGAATGAAATGGTAAAGTTACATAGGTGACGATGTTTGAAGTATATCAATTTTCTTAATGGTATGAAGGTAGAAATCCAACTATCATTTTCATAGGTGTTATCATATTTAGTTTTTGTGTTGAATATTTCCCAATCATTGTATATGAATGATGATATATATTTGAAAAAATTATTTATTAGAAGGGAAAGGTAAATAAATATCTTTTCTTTCAAAGAATAGGAGTTTGTAAGGAGGATATTGTTTTTAAAAGTGGTATAATTGTTTAGATTGGTGATTGCATAAATAAATACCTGATTATAAAATTTTTTGGTGTGGTATAGTTTAGAAAGGAGTGTTAAACACCTAGAATATTGAGAGTGAAGGTGAAACAATACTCTATTAAACTATTCAAACATTAGCCATCCAATTACCAAAGCACAATCAACTGATATAAGAAAATAAAGCATGAAACATCACATAACACATGAACACCAATATTTTTATGTCAAAAACCCAAAATGGGAAAAACCACGGTGAGTGTTAACTCACAATATATTATATCTGAATATATTATATTATAGAAATTCTCACTACAAGTCGACTCACTATCCATAAAGAATAAGATAGAAGATAAAAGGGGTGGATCATAGCCTATTGAACTATTACAATTACATCTACAATATGCTAGATTATAGTTCCAATGAAGTACAAAGTCAATCTTTGCATTGATATGAATCAATGCTTTGATCTGATTTGAATTCACACAAAACTTTGATCACATTCACATCACACACATGTAGGTAGAACACCATACATGTCATTTATCACTCATCATTACACACTATAAGAAAAAACTTAAAATAATCCACTATATATGTCCATATCAAGTGTAACATCAATTAGGCCAGCCTAATTGGATGTAACACACAAAATTGAACTTGTCATCCTCAAAAAATTTCATCTAACCTTCATGCCTTAATTCAAAATTCAAATCTCCTCAAGATGTGTCGGGATGGACCTAATATAGGTCCTAAATAAGATAAAATTACTTATTCACCCTTCATAAAATATCAAATGTGTTAGGTCAGCCCCAAATAAGACCTAAACACAAAAACCTTCATTTGAGCACCCAATTTTCCACACGTGGAACTCAAGAAACAATCCCATATATAATTCCTTTCAATCGACATGTAGAAGCTTATCTTCAACACTGCAACAAAAAATATTCATCCACTAAGGAATGCATAATCTCCCACACCAACACTCTATACAAGAAATAACTGTAATATACAGAACTGAACTCTGTTATTCATATCTTCTAGGATAATTCACCAATCAACAAAATCTCTTGGATTTGGATGCATTTGATGTTCACCAAATTACTATTAGAATCACAGATTGATATCTCTATTTGCGAAGGAGTGCAGACCCAAAAAGTGACACATTGAACCTATGTACCGATAGGTTTGATACTTAGGAATTTTTTTGAGCAGCTAGACTTTCTGGACCAACTTATTCTATACAAGTGTATTAAAAAACACTTCTAAATCATGCTAGGATGATCTACAATGGCAACACTGGATCATGCATAATGTACATACCATGCTCATGTTTCTAGACTGCATCATCAATGACAATATCCTCAAGCTTTTAAGAATCTCCCCCTTTATCATTGATGGCAACATGCTCTAAAAAACTAAGCATTCTCCAAAAAAATTCTCTCCTCCTTACACATATCTTTCTCTCCCAAAACATTCCAATTATCTCCCCAAATATCTCTCCAAGTATCTCTCCAAATGACTCTCCAAGTATCTCTCCCCCTTTGACATCAATGGTAAAGGGTGTACTGATACCAACATTTTGTATACTCCCCCTTAGACATATGTAAAAACAAAAATAACTGAAAGAGTGTACTAACTCCCCCTTTGAAAGTGAACTAAAAAATTCTATATCATTGTATATTTGCAAAAGAATCTAACAACTTGAAATAATGCATAAGAATAGAAATGGTCAACTCGAAGATGTTGACCCCTGAAGCTTTTGTAAAATGACTTGCCAAGAAGATTTACCTTCTTCCTAATCTTTCTTTTCTGCTACAAGCATTTTATATTGAGACTCAAGCTCAACCAAGGTTTCCTCTCCTTCTCTAGAGTAAAGGGAATTATATTCAACTTTGAAATCTTATCAATACTTGCAAAGGCACTTGAGATAGGTATATGCTTCATTTTCAAAAGTCCCTTAGCTTCTCAAACTGCTTGACTATGTCTTCCTTATGTCTTTGCAAGGTAACAAAATTTTCATGCAAATATACTATATTAGTCCAGGTTTGATCATCTATGTCCTATTCCAGATCATAGGCACTTTAAGAAACTTTTGTATGAGAGATATTTTGTCCAAGAATACACTTCCTTGTTGCATGGGAAACTAAAACAACTGAGATGAAACTACTGGTTGGAATCTTACTTGCTTACACAAAATATTTTTTAAAGGATTACTAGAGGAAGATTCATCAGAAGGCTTAGGTAAGTCAACTTCTTCATCCTTTCTGAAATCAATTTTCTCTTCTTCATCTGCCTTATCTTCTTTGTCGAGGACCTTATCCTTCTCTTTGTCTTCATCATCCTTTTTCTCTTCATCTCCTTTTTCTGTGTCCTTTCCTTTCTCATTCTCCTCATTCTTGTCTTCTTCTTCTTTCCTCTCACCATCATCTTCTATTTCCATGTTTTCTTCTTTCTTTTTCTCTTTTTCTTTATTCACATCATGTTTATCACCTTCATTGGTGGCCTATTCTATATCTTTCAGAGAGATAAATGTATCCAAATTTCCTTGATCATTGTTTTCTCATGGAGAAGTGAACTTTTCCTCTACAGTATCCTAATTATTAAGATGAATAAAGGTGTTATCCTTTGTGGTTTCCTCTCATATCATTTTCTCTTCTTTTGTAACCTTTTCAACTTCATCAATTCATTGCGCTGGTTCTTTTGTATTTGTAGGAGCATTGTCTAGATTTTCCTCTACATCAGTATCTCCAACATCAACCTCATGCTCATGTTGTCCATCATTGGTGTGCACATATCCTTCCTCATTTGATTTTGGGGCACTGGAATCATCATTTAAACCTTCTTTAATTGCTAGGAGCATATCCAAATTTTGTATAAGTTCCTTGACCTTGTCATTGCGTTCTTTTCGGATCATATCATGATAATTTTGATCCATTCCCATAATAATATTTACTTTTTTTAGTTCTTAGCTCCTTGCTATAGATGGTAGCCAATGTGTCTTGGTCTGCTTGAGTCAAGGGAGCACCAACTCTTTCTAGGGCTTCATCTTTCATCTTTTCATGTTCCATAATTGCATCTTCCCTTATTTTTAGCAAAACATTCCAAACACCATCTGGTATAGCCTTCTGGATATTATGCATATCTACTTCAAATACAACAATGTATTTGACTATAGCTTCAATTATTATTGCTATATGTACTCATTTACTTCCTTATACATTTCTACAATTTCTATTAACATTTAATTTTGCACTATACTATTGAATAGTGCTTCAAGCTTTATAGGGGAGTGAGGTCTCTCATATTGTTTATGTTTCTTTTCTTTTACCAGAGGCTTCTTTTTTTCTTTCTGTTTCTTCTTTGGAGAAGCCTTCTTGGCTTCCTTCTCCCTCTTTTGAATTTTGAAAGCTACCTTTTCTTTCTCAACTTCCTCCTCACTCTCTATATCTACAATGTCAAAACTCTTTCTTTTTGATTGCCTTCACCTTGTGAAGCATCACTTCTCCTTTTCCTAACTAGAGGAGTTCCATCCTCTTCCAACTCTTCTTCATCAAAAACATTGATGCCAATTTCCTTTTGTCTTGTGGCATTTTTCTTCACTCTCCTTGTAGAAACAACAGGGGGTATGGTGGTGGTAGAATTCTTTGCTTCTGCCTTGGCGACATGAACTACTAGATAGGATTTCTCCATTACCAGAGGACTAGATGTGGATTTCCTCTTCTCATCAACAACATGAAGAGTTGTGGTAGTAGATCTTTCTGATCTCCTTGAGCTATCAGAGGTTTCTATTGCACTCATGTCAGCTCTAGCTCTATCTTTGGCATGCCTAACTCTTTCCTTTGAAAGAAAATTTTCTTGTGCATATATGTCAAGCATTTTGTTAACATTATTTCTCATAATTGGTTTCTTAAATGCCAAGTGAACTTACATTGATTTTTGTTCATAAGTCCCATATCTTGGCCTGTTGGGATCTTTAGGACTATTTAGTAGCACCTCTGCACAAACAACAAGTTCTACCTTTGACACTTCATAACCTAGTTTTTGAATCCAAATGGTCCTAGGTTCTACTACTTCCATCATGCAAAACTCAGTGGAAACTAGGAAAGTGATGTCCTTTTTGTATTTTTCCACAACACTTCTTGGAATCCTCTATCTCTCATGCATTCTTCTTTGGAATATTGCAAAGAACACATCAAGTGCATCATCTTGTGCATTAATTTCTCCAAGGCTTCTCATATGATCTACTATTTGGTATGCAATGGGACTTGTACTTGACCAGTTGACCTTTCCAATCTAGGAACTTCCCTCAAGAAGTAGAAGAGTAAACACATTACCAATGTGCCATACTTGAACACATATTTATTTTTCTTAATCTCCTTCATATTCTCCATCAATTATTTCCTAAGCAAATCACACAAGTCACAATCAAAACCACTCTCAACCATTTCATGTGCCACATTGATTGTGGTGGTAGAAACTGAATTATCTCTATTGGTATAATAGATTTTGTATCTAATGAGCATAGTTGCATATCTAACAGTATAACTTCTGATAGGATTCACCATGAGGGATCTTTGATCAAATGTAGCACTAGTTTTCTCCATTACTTATTTTTCTTGAAAAATTTTAGAATCAAAACTGGTTTGGTAGACCATAAACCGGTTATCTCCCTTATTGCTTCCTTTATAATCATGTGAGGGCCATCAATCCACACAAATTAGTCATGAATTTTTATCAGTTCCAATCTAATCCATTTGTTGTCATAGAATAAATTAGGAAATCTTTGTCACACATCTAATTTCTTTTCAACTAGGGCTTTGTACTCTAGTTTTAGGGTGAAATCATCTCCAGTTAATCATTTTCCCATAATTCCCCAAGCTTAGTGGGTGAATGTTCATCCATTCTACCATGAATATATGCCCTAATGTCCTCGATTGGTAAAACCCTATAAGGTATATGTGAGAATGCACCTATAGGGTCATCTTCTATAGCTTTGGTAAGATATCTTTTGAACTTAGGTTGTGGTTTTTGTGAAACATCTACAACTCTCGGTGTCACCATTGTAAATTGTATTCAAACTACTTTCAAACTATGATTCCAAAAAACTACGGTATGTAGGAATCACTGAACTAGGGTTTTGATGCTTTGAGCTATGAATCACCTTTTTCACTTCAAATTCACTTCTCACTGCTCTATTCTCCTTCAATTTATTTTGATGAAATTAATTTTCCTTGTCGAATTTTCTTATAACTCTTCGATTTGACCTAATTCTAAAATAAATTATTCATTCCAAAAAGCTAGCAACCTTAAAAATTATATGCACAACCACCTTCTCAAGATACACAAATCTTTGCATTAGTATGTTTCCTTCTGCAATATTCTTCATTACATATCTTCATGTTGTGGCTTCAACACCTCTTTTTTGGTGAGGGACATAAGATATCCATTAAAGATCCTTGTAGAGTCTAAACTAATGTATTGTAAATTTGGTAGAACCTACACAATTCAGAGGTTTATCTGAATGAATAGTCTACTCAACATTGCAAAGACTACATTAAAATTTCAACCCAAGGTTTGTAAACTTATGATGGTGCTACACTTTATGTTCCTTCAGAGACTCAAAACTACCTAAGTTATCCCACTTAAGATATTCTACTTGCTAGAAATTACATAATTACATAACAATGAAAGAAAGAAACTAGAACTAATGGCTATCGGTACGTACAACTTAAACTATAACTCAACTGCTACTAATAAGATATTACTGTATCAACTTAAAATTGATCAAAACTAACAACTCAACTAATTTAACCTCTGGAGTACTACTATTTAACTATTACATGCATATTCATGAATATTCATTACCAATAAACAAAGTACGAGATTCTAGTTTAACTGACATGTAGTTCATGAAGTAATGATAGACATAAAATAACTATTTAACAAAGATAAACAACTAGAAAATGAAGTGAAGAACAATTACCTTGAGTGGCTTGCTCAAGTGTCTATTCTCACTTAACTGGAACCAAATCTAACTAACATATTCTATGCATCCATGTGAAATTGACTTCATTCATTGCATATCATGAAAGATTACATAAGATCTTCTTTAATAGATTGTATTCAATAAAAATCATTCTGAATATCCATCATGTCTTGAAACTGAAAAATAACTAATAATGAAGTTTTGAAAAACCAACTAACTTATCTAAGGACTCAACCATCGGCTATATACAAGTTCAAGGAAGTATTATTCGAAGAAAAAACTAACTACAATCATTAAATCCCACTCTTAGATATCAGAGTGTATAGTTAAGATTGAATTATTCAAACCATAATTGGAAAGAAAGAAGAATCTTAATAGAACTGAAACTCCATAAAATAGGATTGCATGTAAAACACACAAATATTTGTCAAAATCTTATCATTAAAAGAGTCATTTTCCAGCACTTATTAAATTTCTATAATGATGCACGTTCAATCTCCATTGGGTATCTTTAAATAGTATTTATCACATATAGATTAATCTAGAACTCCCTTGTTTTGTTGTCCCAATCTTCCTTTTTCTGTAGGTTACAACTTCCAACTTCTAGGTGCTATAATTCCTTCTTGGCTACAGAAAGGTTAATTCACAAAGCATCTGCACAAGACTAACTACCATAAATAAAACATAGAATTCCATCCACATTTAATGCATACTCACATATAAACCATGCAATACTATTATGTCAACCATATTTCCATCATTATAATTTAGGTCCAAGTCTGTATAATAAGTATGAAAAGATAGCATAATATAGGAATATTATCTGGAAGGTATATATAAAAGTGTCTAAAAGTATGCATGAAAGTAACATAAAACAAGCTAATAAATGGACCCATCATTCCTCCCAACTAGACTTTTGCTTGTCCCCAAGAAAAACACCAGGGATATTTATTATACTACAAGGTGATCTACAGTCCATAACAACATCAACTCCTTGAGCATGTTTCAAGTAAAAACCTTTGTAAGTTGCAAGTTGCCTCATTCTAGTATTCGTAGCTCTCTCACTTTTTCACTTTTTTCCCTAGTCCAATATGGCACTAGATAAAGAAACATAGGTGGGTGAAATGTGAGTGGAACCCAGTAAATTCCTTTGTCAACACCAATTGTCATGTACTTGTGTACCCATTGAAGCATGGTGGTGAAATTATACATGGAATGAGGTTCCTTTCTCTATAATTCTGAAGTTAAGATGCTCCATCTACTTTGCATGTAACTATACCATTGTTGTCCCAAACCTATAGCTAATGTTTGTATTCTTTCATAATTTTCCTTCCTGAGTTTCAACCATTCATCAATAACTACATTAGGGTTTTTAGATTCTTTCCTTATGGGAAGAGCAATTGATTTCTCCCTCTCCTCATATTCTTCCATTATTTCACCTCTGAGTTGTTCGTTTTTGTAATAAGATGAAAGTGCCCTTACTTGGAGATATCCTACATACATCAGAGGATTCCACTCGGTTTCATCTAGCAGCACATAATTGTGTAAATAATATTCACACAACTAATTTTTCTCCTTAGGTGTAGAATCAACAAAATTATTAAGAAACTCAAAAATTCTACTCATACCAGCTGTCTATTTACTAATTAGCCTATTGAATTGAAAACATAGAAATATTTCCTACAAAAACAATGCATATATCCTTGCTAGAGGTCTACAATGATCTATGCATATTTTTCTACCACTTCCTCCAACCTGATTATTGATCTGCTTAACTCCATCTCTTTATTTTCCAGTTCCTTTGCATTCTCCTCAATCAAAATTTATTTTGCCTTCTTCCATTTTTCCTTTTCCTGTGAAAACTCATCAATCAATTTCCATAGCTAATGACCAAGTGACAAGGTGGTGTGGTGTGGTGTGGTGAGTTGGAGTTCTACTGGAAGGAGGTTTCTGATCTAGTAATAACAGTTCTCCATCCCCAATATTAGTTATGGCCAACTATGCCAATAAATCAAGCTTAGAACTATGGTCATATGTTTGCAATTTCTCTTCCATTTCCTGTATTTTTGTTTCCCTCTCCTTGTCCTTCTGTTCATAGCTTTGTACTAACTCTTCCAAATGTTTAATTATGTCCAAAGCTTCTTGGAGCTCATTCCTAACATCTATTTCCTCTATATACATCTCCTATGTATCCATAAAATTCTCATTACCTCCCCCTTCATAGTCCTCATAGGTAAAGTTGTCTAGGGTTTCCATTTTTGTTTTCTTAGCAATAAACACATCTTCTAATTCTGAATCAAAAGTTGTTAACACATATCTCTTCCTTTTCACTGGTATATTTATATTACCAAGGATATATCCCTTTCCTTTATAGTATGTCTCTACTAATGTGACATCTTCCTCTTTCTATTCTTTCCTCCTTTCCTCTTCTTAAGGTTTCTCTATATTTCCCCTCATGACACCTCATCTCTTTAATCTGCCTAAACGTCTAGGTGTAGGTGTCTCCTTCTCAACATTTTTCTTCTCCTCTTGAAAAACCTTCTTCTTCTTCAGAACATCCTCTTTCTTCTTTTGAGCATCCCTCTTCTTCTCTTTTGTTTTAGAAGGTGTGGAGTATGTGGATGTACTGCCTCTCCTACTCTTGGGTCTTTGTGATTTTGAAGAAGATGGAATTTCATCAATTACAAGTGACCTAGACTCTAGTTCATTATGTTCTTCATGATCACCTTGGCTATGGGTAGGTGAAGTTGTAGGTGAGACATGAGGGTTTCTCCTATAGGTTCATCTTGTGGTTCTACATTCTCAGGTACCATAGGTGCATCCAGTAAACTATTAATATTTGTACACTCCTTAAAATCTTCCCAATTTACTTGTGGGTATTAAATCCTCAAACTTCTTTTTACTATTAAAGAAATAAAATAGTGGTGTGATAGGGAAGTGTCACTTTTTTTTCTTTGATACTCTAATGCCATCCTTTTCAACAAATTATAAAGAAAATTTTGCAAATTTACCAACTTATTGTGCTGAAGGTGATCGAGTAATTTAAAATGTATTGTATACAAGAGATTTTTCCTAATGTCACAAGTGAGATATATAACAATGTAGGAAGTGCAATTAGCCCATAACTAGGGAAGAGAGAGTCTCTTTGTACTTTGTGATTATGAGTCCAAATCCTCTCCTTGTTCACATAATTCCTCTCTGGCTGCAACTATATCTACACATGCTATAAATTATCCCCAGTTCTAGGTAACCCAGTAACTTGTGTTATGGTGACCTCAAATGCATCCAATAATAGTCCCTTCACCATTTCTTCATCATACTCATGTGTAGGTACAAACCTTCTTGTCATATCATCATTATATTTTGTTAGTTTTAGGAAATAATCAAGCTAGTCGGCCCTGGTAAAAATGGGTAGAACCATTGCATCTTCTATAATTTTCTTATGTGTCGATGACTCCCTTCTAATGAAATCACCTCCCATTATGAATTACTCTTCTTTGATCAATGTGTTCAATTCAGTCTTAAAAATTTAGCTCAATTCACTCCACCACCTTCAAAACCTTTCTCCTTCCTTCTATTTCCTCATATACTTTTACTACCATACCATATCTATGATTTCCTTTCTTAGTGTCTTCTTTATTTGAGCTCACAAATAGGTTCTAAGTTTGACTCTAGTTTGGACTTAGCTCAAGTTCTAAGGACTAGAAATTTGGAAATTGGAAATATTAGTAAAAATTAGGTATAATTTTAAGAGGGTTTTGTATGTCACATATATCTATTGCATTTGATTTGGGTGGTAGATTTTGAAAAAATTGATTGAGTTGTACTCTCCCCTCAACTTTATTATTGAAGTGACCTCACTTGTGATTAGGAAGTGGTAAAATTAGAAATAATGGAAATTTATGGTATGAATAGATCGCATACATGAATTAATATGAAAGACATAATGAAATTTTAAAGAAAGTTATGATAATTATGATAGCGTACCTTGAGTACCGGCTAGAAGAGATAACTAATCACCACACATATAAATTGAAAAGCATCTATCCATATTTTGTTTTCATGTGACCAAAATTAGCTATAGGTGGATGAATTGTGAGGTGGTGAATGCAAATTGATGGGACATATTAGACAGATAGTAGCTAGTGATGTGATAGCTCAAACATTTGAATCTCAAATTGGCAACTAGAAATTATAAAATCATTGTGCGAGTACTTATTGTGAAGAGATGGATATTGCATGTGTGTATTTTGAAATGAATGCACATGAACTTGTAGTTAATGTGGTGCTTAATTTTTTCTTTTCTTCTACTAGACGATGCTACAAGTACCTACAATAACAGGACTCATTCTGAATGTTGACAACTATTATTCTATAGGTCCCTAAGGCATCATTACCCTCTCTAAATGTGTAAATAAAATAGATCCCTTTGGAGAAAATATAAACATCATTATAACTGTGTTGTGCGTTCTTGTGAGATAAAGTAAGAAATTAATCTCAGGTGATCTCAATGATCGAGTTGTGTAGCTTAATCACTGAGTCACTTGAAGTGCCTGGTATATCATGTGCTACTGAAATATCACTTTGTGTGTCTGAACCTATATTGGGATCACTGTGAGAATCCTATTTTTGAAAAAAGGAGAAAAAATCATCTTTCTACATTGGTTTCTTATTTAATTTCAATTTGTGGCCATTAACCAGAAGAGAGAATTTAGCTACATCATTGGTGTGTAACTTAACTTTCCCATTAGGATAGATTTGAATGATTTCATAGGGTCCCAACCACCTAGATTAGAGTCTCCCTTTGAAGTCTTTGTATCTTGAATCATATAATAATGCACAGTCCCCTACATTAAACTCCTTTGTTTTGATATACTAGTCATGCCACTTCATCCTTTGTTGTTGTACTACCTTAGTGTGATGGATTGCTTCCATCCTAATCTTACCCAATCCATTTAGGTCCATTTCTAGTTCCACTATTTTCCTTAATGTTTTATATTCAAACTTAATTGGAAGGATTGTTGTTTTACCATACACTAGCTCATAGGGTGTAAAACTAGTTGTTATTTTCTAGGTTGTTCAATATGCCCATACTGCTTCTGGTAACCTTGAAACCCAATTCTTTCTATGTAGCTGCACTATCTTGGTGAGAATACTTTCAATTTATTTATTAGTGACTTCCACCTAATCATTAGCCTAAGGGTGGTAAGGCATTCACTTCTTGTGTCTAATTTGGTATTCATCAACCAATTTGGTGGTGAGGACAGAAGTAAACTATGGAACTTGATTAGTGACTATTTCTCTAGGTACTCCATACTTGGTAAATATATCCTCATACAATAATTTAGCCACATTTCCATCTCTAGCAAACTATAAGGCCTTTACTTCTACCCACTTAGTCAAGTAATCAATGTAAAAAAGAATGTATTCCTTTTTGTTGGAAGTAGGTGAGATTGGTCCAATAAGGTCTAGACCCCATTTATCAAAAGGAGTTAGTGGTAACTGAGGCGGCAATGGAATTTCATCACTCCTTGTTGGTTTAACCATCCTTTGGCACCTATCACAACTTCTTGTGTATTTGAAAAAATCCTTGTGCAAATTTGGCCAATAATAGCCAGTTGTGAGGATCTTAAATGTTGTTATTTTTGCTACAAAATGACCTCCACATGGCTCATCATAGCAAGCCTTCATAATATCAAATATTTCATCTTCCCGTATGTACCTTCACATGATGTTGTTAGGGCCAATGTAAAATAGATAACCTGATACCCAAGAGTATGGAAAACACTTATATAATAGTTGTCTCTTTTCCCTTGGAGAAAAGTGTGGTGGAATCTGCCTTGTGACTAAATAATTAGCAATATCAACATACTAGGGTATATGTACATTTAGACAAAAAAAGTGTTCATCTAGAAATGAATCATCCACCACTCCTTCAGTTGATTGTGTTGGCAATCTTGACAAAAAATAAAACTCTTGTAGAAGGAGTAACCATCTTGTTGAACTCAAGGGAACACTAAGAGGGGGGTGAATCAATGTTTTGCAAATCTGAACTTTATTAATCTAATATTTAAACCATTTCAACATTAAACCAAAGGAAAGATGCAAAAACATAAATTAATCATCCAAAACATCATAACACAAGGATTTTTACATGGAAACCCTGTTAGGGGAAAAACCACAGTGGAGGTCAATCCACAATTTGAGTACTCAAATATAAGTTTTACAAAAGTGAATGCACTTGCATTCAGGCTCACTGCCTAGAGATCACTGCTCAAAATTGAAAGGCTTACTGCCTTAAAAAATGTTTAGATTAAGACCATCTGAGAGGTTGAATTAAAGTAGTAGAATCTACTTATGCTAGGTTACAGTTCCGATTAGGCTCATGGATCAGATTCTGGATCTTTTGTCTGATTTTGCTCTTTGCTTTGCTCTGCTCTACAATTTGCATCACAAATCCATGCATAGATGAATTTGCACCACTATCCTTCTGAATTTTGTACCATACACTAATATAATTTGTATCACACACATTCGCTTCTTCAAAATGATACAATCAATCTCATATATATATCTACTACCAAAGATTTGATCATTCATATGTCGGTTTTCATAAAACATAAAATACTTTCCAATTGTCAGCTAAATCCATGACTAATTCTTTATGCGCACCACCCATAGTCAAACAAATCATAGTGAGGACCAAAATAAACATATTCTAACATAAAAACATTTAACAAATTACTTCTTAAACATCCATAACGACTAATTTTACCAAATCGGCATTCTAGCATAGATAATTAGAAAATGATCGTACACTAGTGAATGTGTAGGCACAAAACTATAGAATAAGGTATACCAAATACCCAAAGATCTTCCCTGAGATGCGCAACAAAAATTGATAAGCAGATAAATCACATTGATCGACAAACTCAGGTTTAATCGGATGCCATGTTCATCACTTTGTTCTGTCAGTATGAACCAACACTAGAAGCCATATGCCAACAATCTCCCCCTTTGGCATTGATGAAAACACTTAGTGAAAAATGACTAAGTGTCAAAACCAATATGAGTATGCTGCCAAACTTCAAAATTTCAAAACACAGCTCCCCCTTAGATTGATGAGGCATTTTTCACTGCTTTCTCTCCCCCTTTGACATCAATGACAAAGCTGAAAGCCTTATGTCAACAAAACAATTGACAGAACACGTGTTTAATCTCCCCTTTTTGAAATATAACCAAAACTTCAAAATTGTTTTCAAAATTTGAAAAAGAACAACTGCTAATTTAGTTAGAAGATTATCTTGTGATTCTCTTTCATCTCCAAGAGGAATTTCTTCCAAGCTTCTATTGCAATCCCAATGATTATGATCATGTTTTTATTTTTAGATGTCTTGTTGAAAATCTCAGTGAGGGATTCCAGAATTGTGATCACATCCTCTAATTTTTCACCTTTCCTCAATATCTCAACCATCTATTCCAGTCTGTATTCAATTAGGTCCTTCACTTTCCAAAAAGTGTCCATGAGTGTGTTTTTAGTGAACTAAAATTTTGTGTGCTCAAACTGCAGCTCTTGAAATCTTTTCTTGATTGTACCATCTTGATCCTAAAACATATCAAAAACTTTTCCAATCCCATTCAATTCTATTTCAATTTGCTCCAAATTGTCTTTGTATTTCCCAATGCATGAGGCCAATGGATGCAATATTTGTAGATGTTATTTGATGCACTTATACATTGCCTCATCTCATTCATTCTCTTTTTCAATTTGTTAATTGATAGCCCAAACTACTCCTTGAAATGAGAGATTATTTCTCCTTCTTTGTTTTGAAACTTAGAGTCCAAAGTTTCCTTAATGCATTCAATCATTTCTTCAGGTAAAATATTCTACAAATTCTCCAGTTTGATTTGACTATAAACAACATGAGCACTTAGTACATTTAGAATCATATCTTGATCATATGAGGGTCTAATAGACCATAATTGAACAATTTTATGCATTCCACCTTCCTTGTGTGAACAAGCTGTTGCAACTTTTGTTTTGTTAAGTCATCTTCTTCTTCACTTGCTTCTATTATTTCCTTTTCTTGTTATGATTCAGCTAAATCCTTCTCTTTTCCCTATATGTCCTTAATTTCCTCATTGGATTCCTCATCTGGTATATCCATAATTTCCTGTTCCTTCCTTTTCCTTCAATTTTTAGAATCTTGCATTCTGGAGGAGTACAAACACCAATTTATTTTTTCTCTTTTCTTATTTCTCTCCATCTTATTGGAAGAGGAACCAACTTAAAGTGCTTTTACCGGAAGAGAAATACCAACTGAGCCAAACTTTCCTAGCAAACTCTTAAAGAAATTTTTAAATTCTTGATTTGTTTGCACACCGGTTCATTTACTTTCCACACCACATTGTTGTTCATTGGTAAGCAATTCAAAAAATACATTACCAGGCATATGAACAGAGTACCAAACCTGAAAGGGTAACCTATCTCCTTCGTTAATTGCACATTCTCCATTAGTTAATCCTTCAACAGTCCGCACAGGTCAAAGTCTCAACCTTCCATTATCATTTTGTATGAGATGTAGACCGCACCAACCGAAGTTTCTCCTTCTCTATTTCTGAAAAATATTTTATATGATACACCATGTGTAATGTACCTTGTCACAGGGATTTTGATTGTCGAGATTATCAATGCCCTTTGATCTCCAATAACTCTAGTTAGGGTTTCAACTTCTTTTTCTGGATTTCTTTCTTTCTTGGTATATCCCCAACTTTGCATAATCTAGTTATATTTTCAATTACTTACTTTGAAATGATGTAGGGTTTGTCTAGAATCAAAATGTCATCATTCAATCTACTCAAAATGAATTTAACGATTTTCGTGTTCTCGAAATAGGGAAACTCATTCCAAATGTCCAAATTCTTGTGTTTGGATTCTTTCACCCATTTAAATTCATTGGGTGACAATAGATTTCTTATGGATCTAATTTTTTCACTGTTGTATTCATCTAAATTGATTGACCCTTTAATTTGTTCCATTTTACCTTTTGTACAACCGCACACCAAATTATATGGAAATTCCAAAAATAATTGAAATACCTGATGAATTTCGAGATTCGCCACCAAATTTTCTTCACTCCTTTGAAATTCTATTGCAGAACACTTTCCTCCTTCTCTTCTTTGATGCAAAGTGACAAGTGAGAGTTACAACATATCTTTTATAGCTCGCACACTTGTAATAAATTCCTTTTCCCTAGGTACTCCAGATACTCTATTTTCTCAAACAGTGAGAAAAAATTCTTCTGCGGACCTATGATTTCTTCAAGTTTCCTTGTGACCATTTTCCAAAGCCTTTGTAGATCATTAATACACCTTTTGACAATATTTTCACGATCCAGTACAAGCTTACATATAGGGGGAAAATGATTTTCTTGAAAATCTCCCCCTGGGCCAATGGCCTGAGATCAATTTTTAGAAGAATAATCAGAAGCAGGTTCCAGTGCAGACCCATTTCTAGCATCAAATTTGTTCTTCATTACCCATGTCTTCTTCATATAATCTCTTATTTCATTCACAATCATTTTCCCTTTTTCTTTACCATTTTTCTGTGTATATTTGTCTTTGTATACCAAACCTCTTTTACCCACATTTTTGTTTCTACAGAATCTTGCAATGTGACGGTATTTGTTGCAATTGTAACACATAGTAGTTCCTTGTCCAGACCAATCATTCCATTGATTTATTCTTGATTTGTATTGATTAGCAATATGCTCAATTCTTCCATAGGTATAACATTCAACATTCCTTCTATTGACAGAGTAGTTTACAACATTTCTGCATTCAACTGATTTATGACCAAAGAATGATGGATTACTTGATTTCATTTTACTTCTACACTAAGTAGCCTTATGACCAAATTTATTGCAAGAAAAATAGTATCCATTAAACTTTTAAGCATTAAGTTGTCTTACCAGATACCTTCCATCTTTGTTCATTTGATTTCCTTGCCTGAAATTTCTTTGTCCAAATCTAGAACTTTCTCCTTTTTCATATCCAAGACCTCACTTATCTTTAGAATTCTTCTATCCTTGAGTTATCTCATCAAACTTAACAGAACTAATCTTAAACTTCTCCTTGTATTAATTTTTAGTAGCAAGTTCATCGCTGAGAATAATAATTTGTTTTTCAAGTTCTTCTTCATTGTTTCTAGATTTTTGCAATTCACTTTCTAATTGAATGAATTCTCCATTTACTCTTCTTCATTCATCAGATCTTTTTTTTAAGGAATGGGCAAGGTTCTCCTCATTCTTTCTTTCTTCAATTTCTTTATTCAACTTCATCACCATGGATTCTATTTCATGCTTTAGGGTGGAATTGTTTCTGGCAAGATTTTCACATTCTTCAGTTATTTCCTTCAAGGTCTGATTCAGGTGAGCATCATCCATGTTTTCTCTTTATTTCTACTTAATATGATCATAGAGATCCTTCCTCTTTTCCCTGGATTTAACAATCTGATCCTTCAATATCTGAATGAATTTCTCAGCATCCCTAAGATTTTCTTTCAATTCCTAGACTTCTGCTTTAGACTAATCAAGGTCATCAAGAGACACCAAAAGATTTTGCTGAAGACTACCAGAGTTCATTACATTCCAAGATCTACCTCAAGCTTCTAAACTTCTTCCGAGGAACCATATTCTCTGATACCAATTGTTGGACTCAATGTAACACTGAGAAGGGGGGTGAATTAGTGTACTATAAATATGAACTTTATTAATCTGATATTTAAACCATTTCAACATTAAACCAAAGGAAAGATGGAAACACACAAAGTGATCATCCACAACACCATAACAAAAGGATTTTTATGTGGAAACCCTGTTAGGGGAAAAACCACGGTGGAGATCAATCCACAACTTGAGTACTCAAATATAAGTTTTACAAAAAGGGAATGCACTTGCATTCAGGCTCACTACCTAGAGCTCACTGCTCAAAATAGAAAGGATCACTACCTTAAAAAATGTTCAGATTAAGACCATCTGAGAGGTTGAACTAAAGAAGTATCATCTACTTATGCCAGGTTATAGTTTTGGTTAGGCTCATGGATAAGATTTTGGACCTTCTGTCTGATTGTACTCTTCGCTTTGCTCTACTCTGCTTTGCTCTGCAATTCATATCACAAATCCATGCACAGATGAATTCACACCATTATCCCTCTTAATTTCACACCATACACTAATATAATTTGTATCACACACATTCAATTCTTAAAAATGATACAACCGATCTCATATATATCCGCTACCAAATATTTGATCATTCATATGTCGGCTTTCATAAAACTTAAAATACTTTCCAACTATCAGATATATCCACAAATAATTATTTATGCGCATGACCCATAGTTAGTAAAAGCATAGTGAGGACCCAAATAAACACATTCTAACATTAAAAAAATTTAACAGATTATTTCTTAAACATCCGCAACGACTAATTTTGCCAAGTTGGCCTTCTAGCACAGATAATCAAAAAATTAGTGCATCGGATCTCCTAGATCATACACCAGTAAATACGTAGGCACAAAAATATAGAATAAGGTATACCAGATACCTCATGATCTTCCCTAAGATGCACAACATGAACTGATAAGCGAATAAGGCACATTGATCGACAAACTCAAGTTTAATCGGATGCCTTGTTCTTCACTTTGTTCTGCTGGTATGAACTAATACTAAACTGTGGACTGAATGAATGACTTGAGGTTGCCATCAATGACAACACTAGAAGCCATATGCAAACACATCTAACCAATCTACCACCTACTATAGGTTTGTTCATAAGGTATCTAATAGTAGTGTGGTTTGTATAAATAAAAACTAAATAACTAGTAATGTAATGCCTGAATTTATTGATGGCATAAACTACTTCCATCATCTCCTTTTCTATAATAGTTGTAGAGGAGGGGGACCAACCACACCAAGGCTCTAGGTCACGGAGAGCTGAGAGTGAAAGTCTACCCTAGTCTACCTCAAGTTGGACAATTGTTTTATGTCAAGGATAGAGAATGAAGAGCACTCTTTTGTCACTCTACTAGCCCGAGAGTTTTAATGGGGCTAAATGAGCAAGCTTTTGGAATCTAAATTGTACCTCAAATAGCTCTCTACTAGAGGAAAACATCACAGGTCAAGGACGATAGCAAAACGCATTGTCATCTCATAGGTGCACTAACGTCTATATAGATAGAAAGTACAAGGACACAGACAAAGGGACAAAAATTCTACTAAACAACTTAGCTAAAAGTTTACTAATGATGACTAAAACAATAAAGAAAAGAACAATTGAAATGATGAGAAAGGTGGTATAGAAAATGACAAGGACAAAGGTGATGGAAGTGAACTCATGAAGGGTCTATTTCACCAACAAGCTCCACACGAATGCATACCTACACACAACCAAGAGGGGAAAACTTTGGGGTTGTATAGGGATTTGGCATAGTGAAACCCCCACTTTGGTGTTTCCACCTCCATGGACATAGAGATAGATAGAGAGATAGAAGTATGATAAAGGAAACAATGCTAAAACAAAAATGAAACAAAACACTACAAGATACACTACACTACTCAAATCCAACAACAAAGTAATAATATGAAAGTATTACCAGCCTTGACCAAAGACACTCAAGGCCAATGAGAGAGGAATGTAAGTCCACAGCTATGGCAGAGTCGATTTATCCACAACAATGCCGAAAGCAGTCTCACAAGACACTAAGCTACAATTTCTATGGTAGATGTGAAGAATGTTAAGATTTTTGGAATCGTGAAGCCAATAGTGTAGCAAGTAGCAAGATTATGGAGAAAAACATGGAGCTAGAGGGAAATAATTTCTAAGAAGATCTTAGAATGTGTGAAGAAATGTGAAGAAGCTAGATTGAAAGTGAAAGATAGGCATTTGAAGAAGGTTTGGGGGGAAAGATCCATTCAAAGGTCAGTAGGAAGGCGCAAGGGCATTACACTTCATCACCAATGGAGAACGTAATGCCTCCCCAAATTCTAGAGGCAAGAATCTTGTAAGGATGAAAGTGTGTCGTGTGGACATCCACATGTTGCATATGCATCCCCGATAGAAATTCCCCCATCGACACTAAAAACAAGTGCCAAGTGGATGGGGTATAGAAGAGGATGTGGAATCACTTGGTTAGATTTGATTTTTATAAGGTGGAGGGTGTAAAAAGGGAATTTTTAAGAGGGGTGCAAATTCACTCCTATACATTTTTCCCCCACTTTAGCAAACATGAGTGTCAATGAGTGTTTGTGAAATTAGATTGAAAGAGTTTAGAAACATATACCTAAAATTTCAAGGAAGTAGACCACAATCTAGCGAGCTCAAAAGTGCACAGTAGGAAAATAACTCCACAGGTACTCTCTCATGATGAGGTTCGAACAAAGTGCACCGAAGGCCCACAAACCAACAATGGACAAATCTCACAGGATGCAAGCACTTCATAGTCCTTAGACCCATAAAGAATATACCCCAAGGTACTCTCTCTTGAAGGAATCCCAATGTGAGGGGATTTCGCAGAGTCAGATTGGAAAGAAGCTTCACAGGTGCACCTGCAAAGCAACATGTTAATCCGTAGACAAAACATGTTAGAAAACAAAAAGTAGCCACATAGGAAAACAAGAAGATAGTAAAAAATTGAAGTAGAAGCTTTCAAAAGGGTCCTTTGGGAACCCTTTAAAAGAAAAAGGGTTCACTCAAGGGACACTCAGTTTGAAAGTGTAAGAGTATTTTTCACAAATCAATTCAACATCAAGGAATCCTTTTTAAAGATTTCACTTCATCAAGGAATTTGAAAGGAATAAAATCCCCTCGCAAGGGGAAGCTCAAAACTTCACCTGTAGGAGAAGGTGCTCCCTCCTTGGAGGAAATTTTTTCAAATTATTTCTTTACGAACCCATGATGAAGGAGAAATATTTCGCTAGGGGTCCTTGTTGAGGAATGTGATTTTTGAAAAAAAAATGTTTTGAAAAGATTTTCAAGAAAATATTTGTTGGCCATCAAATGCATTTTCTGAAAATCAAAGCAGTATGAGAGCCCCCCTTAGGATGGTGTGTGCCAAGCACAAAAGGTATGTGACATCCTAAGGAGAGAAAAGAAAGAATGGAAAAGTGATGTTATGACCTGTAGAAAATAGCAAGATGTAACTATGGTAATGTTGTCGTACACACGAGGGGCAACACATGAGCACCACAACATCATAAAGCAAGCAAGAAAGGTAAGTGCAAAGAAAGAAGAGACAATAATATCACAAACAAGGGACAGGGGAAATTTGATATTTCGAGGTCAGAGCTTCTCATAAATATAGATAAAAAGATATAATAGTATATAAAAGAATTGTCATCAACCCACTACTATGTCAGACCATATGAAGAAAGGCACGTGAAGACAAAATAAAAATAAAAAATCATGTCAACATTGAAGGGAAGCCTAAATTCTCCCAACACTTTGCAACATCCCCAATTGTTGAAAATCAATACACAACAGAGGAAGAATGATGTGAAAAACAGAGGAATTTTTATAACATAAAAACACTCCTATATCCAAGCACTTACAAGGGTGATAAGGATCATCCAGGAACACATAACATGAGCACAAGGGAACACAATACAACACACACACAATCTAATATACAAATAAAGAAGAGGTTCCCATAATCCTCATCAACCAAGAGGTCATCATTCTCCTAGTCTAGATCATCATAAAGGGGGGTGAATGAGCCTGCAAGGGCGAAATATCAAGGGGGAACCCTTTGACCCTCCCGTAATAAGAGCCAAGGAAGAAGGCCCCTCAAGTTCTTTTGTTGGATACCCAAGATACTGAGAGGGGGGGTGAATGAGTATCTTCTTAAACTTATTGAACAAATACCATCCAATTACTTCAATACAAATAATAGTAAAGATGAGAAAAAGCATTAAGAAAGCATGAAACCACACATCACATGAACACCATAATTTTTACGTGGAAAACCCAGAGTGGGAAAAACCAAGGTGAGGAATAACTCACTATATAATGTAGTTCCAAAATTGGATACAAAAAAGGCTCACTGCCAGATACAAAATCTCACTACTTACAAAGAGGACTCACTATCCAAACAAGGAGGCTCACTACCTACAAGAGGATTACAATAAAAAAATGGCTTACAACCAAAGCATGAACTAGTAAGAGTGCACCTAACAATTGTTGATTTAGTTCCTTTGATGCTCAATAAACAAACTTAACATACTTCATTAGTTTCACACACTTTTCTTCACATTCACACCATACTTCGCATTTGAATCACACTTCATATTTTGTTCATCAATACCACACATTCCAATATCAAAACTATCCAATATATATATCTAACTCATCCACAAGCATCAATTAGGTCAACCTAATTAGATGCAATCTTTATTCACCAAAAAGACTAAATGTTAGCTCCAAGTTAGTACAAAAATTCTTCAAAAAATAATTTAACCATGTAGCATAATACATCATGTTGGCTTCAACCTAGGATACATCACTCATATATCCACAATATAAAAATTAATCCACTATACCACCAACTTTTTATTAGGTCGGCCAGGGATAAACCTAATGACAAAATGCAATCAATAGAATGGATCCAACTCACCATAGAAGCACCTGTACACATGAGATTTTGAACTTGCAAGCTTCCAACATCCAAAAACCATTTCCCAAAATTGTGAGCAATGATGATCAACAGTAGAGGATTGTAGACCAAAATACTGGAGGATGTAAACTGGTTCTTCATACCGGTTCAGAGTACCGGATCAAACTAACAACTTAACCGACATGGTAACATCAATGAAAACAAAAAGTTTGATCTTCTTCATTCTTCCAACAATCTCCCCCTTTTCCATTGATGGCAACATGTGCCAAAATAATGTATAACCATTCACACAGTTCTTCATTCTTTTCACTTCACATTCCCCTTTCTACATGACAATCTCCCCCCCTTTGAAATCATGGACAAAGGGCAACCAAAAATAGGATTTAAACATATGTACATGGTGACATTATATGTACAAAGAAATTCTAACTCCCCATTTCAAACAAAGAAAATCTAACTCTAAAACTCTAAAACTTCAAAAATACTTCCAAAACTCCCCCTTTGTTCAAAAATTCAATTTCTCTTCTTGTTTTTGTTTTATTTCTTTTCATTTTTCTCCCCCTTTGTGTCATCAAAGGAAAAAAAAAAAAGGGGCCCAGAATTTGAACATTCAAAATTTCAAGTGAAAATAACACTTTTCACCTGAATTTTTTTCTTGTACCTTTGTCTCACAGTTGGAAGAATCTCTTCCAAGCTAACACTGCAAAGTCCATTTTGGTACACGTTCTATCCAAAAAATTCAACAACATAAATGAGGATGACCAATCTAGAGATAGGCACTATTGTTCACAATCTTCTACATCAAAAAGTATTCCAGATAGATGATCCAACTAGACCAAAATAATTTCTTTAAAAAGACAGAAGGTTATCACCACATCTTCCCTCTATGTCTAAATAGTCAATAGCCCCACTTGCAATTCTCCAACTCTTATCCTCTATTTTCCATATTTATCTTTAAAGAAATCAAAATTCTTTCCAATACTATTCATCTTAGATTCAATGGATTCAATTCGACTTCTAAAATTATCGACTGCTATAGGCCACTGAAGACAATACTTATAGATGTCATACATCTCCTTAATGCATTTTCTTGTCTCACTTTAATGTGTTCAGATAAATTATATTTAGCTTTGAAACATCTTCTCTCAACCATAGCTTTGAACTTATGTCCTTCAGGTCCTTCCAGTAGCATTCTTTCTTCAACAAATTCTACTAGATTATCCAATAATGAGTCAAAAAACATTTTGAATATCAATACCCTTCTTGAGTAGATACTCAAGTAGAGCATCATTGATTTTAAGCCTATCCACCAGAGGGAAAGCACACCACATTTCACCAATCTTCTTCATATCACCTTTATCTAACATTGTTTGAATATCATCTGGATCAAAAGATTCAAATCTAGGAAGGGACTCTTCTTCATTCTCCTTTTCTTCTGAAATAGTGATGACATCTTATCTGATAACTTTCCTCTTTCTAGATTCCGGAGGGGAACCACCAATAAAAACTTCTAATTCCTTTGTACCAGAGGAGGAATCCTCCTCAAACTGACTAGACACTAGCATACCAAAGCACAGATCCTTCTGCAATGATAAGAAAAATAATTTTCATGCACTTGCTTTATCCTCCATACATTCCAAATGCCTGTAGACTTGTTTTCCGACAAGGGTCCCAAATTTTGACTTAACATTCTCTTTTCCCGGTAGAGATCAAAAAAAAAAATACCAAAAATATAAGTAGAGAATCAAACAAGAAAGGATAACCCTCGACCAAATAAATTTGAACATTCTCAATTAGGTTTTCCAAAATTCGGCTACGCAAATCAAACCGCTTGTTTTCCTTCACCATTTTATGTGCAAGATATACAACAATAGACGAAGTGGAGCCTTCACGATTTATGAAATAGATTTTGTAAGTAATGTCATAAGCAACATACCTTATTGTAGGGTTGACAATAATATTTATTAGTAAGGCTCGAGGGTCTTTGTCGATACCAGTTAGTTCCTCCACATCTTTGTATTTCACTATTTTCTTCCCAAGGAGGTTACCAACACTGCACAACCCAGTAATAGCTTTAATTGCCTCCTTTGTGATCAGATAGGGTTTGTTTAAAATAATGTTGCCATCCTTGAATTGACTTAACAAGAATAGGATTCTTTATCTGTAAACCAAGGAAATTCTCCCCATAAATCCATGCCTAGGGTTTTTACATTCTGCAATTTGTTTGTCTATAACCCTAGTTCCATTTCCTTCATTTTTCGATGAACAAATTCTATCAACTCGACTCCCTTCAACCTTAGTGGAATATTTCCACTCGATCCTCTGTTAATAAATTCCATTGTCATGCTTATCTTCTTCAACCTTTTTCTTGCACAACAAAACTTCATCTTTTTCCTTCCTTTTGTAAACTAAGAGATGATTTTGAAAACTTTCGTCTTTTGTTCTTAATTATTCATAATGATTTCTCTAGATTACCTCAGAATCACTCCAAATCACTTCAGGATCGCTTCAAGATTGCTCCAAGTCATTCTTTGAATTCTTCAAGTGCACAAGTGATAAAAAATGACTTATGAATTTTTCTTTATACACCATTGCACTATCCTAATTTGCATTAATTTCATTTCAAAAAGTTGATAAAATCCCTTCTTCACTACACTGAGAAACCCTAATTTTCTTCGCAAATAAACATGCTTGCACATTTTCTTTCGGTTTCTTTTGCATAGCCTTTGTCTATTCATTCCTTACAACATATCCTCATGCCAACATCTAGCACACCATATTTCTAGGGGGTTCAAACAATTTTCTATTAATACTCCCCCTAAGACCATGCTAGGTCTAATTCTCAGAGGAATTGTCTACATCGGATGAGGGCATAGACACATCTTTCATCTTTGGTTCTTCTTTCTTCTTCCATATCTTTTTCATTTCTTTCTTAACCTCATCTTTGTCAATTTCTTCACAGGTTCATTATTCTTGACCAGAGCATATTGCTTTCCCTTTTTACTTCTGTAAACTCTTGAAATATGTCTTAGTTTGTTGCAATTGTAGCAGACAACATTTCTTTGATTTGTTTGACCTCCATTAACCATTGATCTGCACTGATTTTCTTTGTGTCCAAACTTATTACAAGTATAGCAATAGCCAACAAAAGATTGATTCATTCTACCTCCATTAAACCAATTCATCATCCGAGTTCTGCATTCACTAGTTTTATGTCCAAATTTCTTGCATGCATAACATTGTCCAAAGAAGGAACTAGAGAACGGATTCATCCTACTTCTACACTCAATTGTCCTGTGACCAAATTTATTACATGAAAATAAAACACCATTGAAGGATGGGTGCCTTTGAGCATTTGGTTGCTTGATAGGCAGTCTTCTAGCAAAGTTTCTTGGATTTCTTTTCTACTTCCCTTTATCTTGAGTCTTTTGACTATCCACTATGTTTTAGTTATGCACATTCTTAGATTTTTCACCAACTTCATTTCCCAAACCACCTTTGTCTTAATAAGGTCTCTATCCTACAATCAATTCATCAAGCTTGGTGGAGCTTGTATTGAAACTATCTTCACATAGTTTTTCTTTCTCCAGTTTTTCTTTCAGGTTTACCACTTCTTATTCAAGCCTTGAGCATACATTAGACTTGCTTTGTACCACTATATTTAGACAATCTTCAATTCTCTTCTTTTCTTCGAATTGCACCTTCAATTCGATAATCTCTTCATTTGCTTGTTTCAATTTCTCACTCACTTCTCTATGTCTCTCTTTGAATTTATTCAAATGCTCTTTCAATTTCCACATGCATTCATTTGCCTCATCAAGATTTTCTTTCAGATCTCTATTTTCATTTTCAGCTTTGTCAAGATCTTCAAGAGCAATTTGGAGCTCTTCTTTATCATCCATTTGTTCAATCTATAAGATCTTCCTCAAGTTGTTAGGCTTCTTCAGAGGAACCAAGCTCTGATACCAATTGTTGAATACCCAAGATACTGAGAGGGGGGGTGAATCAATATATTCTTAAACTTATTAAATAAACACCATCCAATTACTTCAATGCAAATAATAGTAAAGATGAGAAAAATCATTAATAAAATATGAAACCACACATCACATGAAGACCATAATTTTTACGTGGAAAAACCAGAGTGAGAAAAACCATGGTGAGGATTAACTCACTATATAATGTAGTTCCAAAACCGGATACAAAAGAGGCTCACTACCAGATATGAAAGCTCACTTCTTACAAATAGGACTCACTATCCAAACAAGGAGGCTCACTACCTACAAATGGATTACAATAAAAAAATGGCTTACAACTAGAACATGAACTGGTAAGAGTGCACCTAACAAGTGTTGATTCAATTCCTTTGATGCTCAATAAACATACTTAACATGCTTCATCAGTTTCACACACTTTACTTCACATTCACACCATACTTTTCATTTGAATCACACTTCATATTTTGTTCGTCAATACCACACATTCCAATCTCAAAAATATGCAATATATATATCTAACTCATCCACAAGCATCAATTAGGTCGGCATAATTAGATACAATCTTTATTCACCAAAAAGACTAATTGTTGGCTCCAAGTTAGTACAAAATTTCTCCAAAAAATAAATCAACCATGTAGCATGTTGCATCATGTCAGCTTGGGACTAGGATACATTGCTCATATATCCACAATACAAAAATTAATCCACTATACCACCAACTATTTATTAGGTTGACCAAGAATAGACCTAATGACAAAATGCAATCAATAGAATGGTGTCAACTCACCATACAGGCACCTGTACACATGAGATTCTGAACTTGCAAGCTTCCAACGTCCAAAAACCATTTCGTAAAACCACAAGCAACGATGATCAACGATAGAGGATTGCATACCAAATTAATAGACCAAAAATACTAGAGGATGTAAACTAGTTCTTCATACCAATTCTTCATACCGAATCAAACTGACAACTTAACCGACATTGTGACATCAATGACAACATAAAGTCTAATCTTTTTCATTCTTCCAACATATTCTCCACTCAGTTCTCTTGGGGTGAACACCAATGATTTCACAAATATCGTTGATAGTTCCAGGACCTCATCTATAGAATTAAACATGCACTTCATAAGAGGGTCATGTGTTAACTCAACAGGTGAGGGAGGGAGTGCCTAAGATTCACTATTAAGCTCATCGAATGACTCAAGAGTAGTGATGAACTCCAAGGATGCTAGGGCTTCCTCATTCACTAAGATGACACAAGCCAGTGTAGAACCACCCTTAAAAGAAGGTGAACCCTTCTTCTGAACTCATTGTTTACAGGTTTATCCTCCATCTTTCACTTCATTGAAGGATGCAAATCCCCATGGATGAAGCAGAAGTCACTGAGGAAGAGGAGAAAACTATGGTAGACACCACCAAGGTATTTGACATGTCCACAAATTTTGAGAATGGCGAGATGTCTAGGAGGGACATTAGAAGGGGCAACTCAATCGAAGGAGTAATAAACACATGCACCCTCTTCGGGTGAGGATTTTTAATGCTCGTGGTGGGACCTGGAAGCAAGGTTGAAGCTGAAGGAACTAAAGTAGAGAGGATGAAAGATGAGGAAACTTAGAAGGTTTTGAAGCAAGAGCTATCGAATCCTCTTCCATCTTCTGCAAGGTGGCCTACTCAGTGGCCATAGCCTTTCTCTAATGCTTGCACTCATGCGCAAGGAAGTTTTTGCAACTTTGAGAGCTAGAGGTCGAGGTCTGAGAAGGGATTGAAGACTATTTTTCAACCATCAGTGTATCTATCATGGATATTTTTAGTGGAGGGAGAGACTCCTAGATGAGAACAGGGATAGAGGTTAAGAGGATAATGGAATGATAGCGGAGGGAGCTGGCTCTAACTCCTCAATGGTAAGCCTCTTCCCATTCACTACCCGAGAGGTAGGAGTAGTAGGAGACCGTAGAGGCTGAGACATAGAAGATGCCCCATGGGGACCCTTCCCCTTACCATACACATCGAGCTGAGGTCCCATGGGTAAGATAGGAAGGTCAGATACCTGACACTTGGCTTTCTACCAAGTGAGCACCATTGGAATCCTTATACAAAATCCAAGAGTCGTAACCCAAAGTTCCTTTGTAGGGAGGGAGGTAGAGGTGAGGCCCTGAGCATGGGTAGGATTCCCCTTCCCATTTTGAGAAGAAGGGGCAGCTTGGTGCTGCGCCATAGGGTGAGTCACTTTTGATTGTCCCTTGCCCCTAGTTTTTTACTTTACATAATTTCAGTAAAGTAGGTTTGTTCTAGGAGGAAGTGGACCAATCAAGGTGGGCCAAAAGTGATCTAAGGAATAACCCCCATGGGATACCAATGGCTGATATCCAGTGTCATGTACAACATGCACAACACCTTCATAACTTTAGAAATTTATGAATAATAGAAGCGATTCCATTCATGGAAGCTAGCCATGAGATGCTCAACTTCACCCTAAACAAATTGAATTTTGAGATGACATCAAAGTTTGTATCCACAACGCTAGGTCCTACTAGGATAGAAAGAGTTATAGAGCCATATGGAACAAGAGAGAGACCGCCATGTGTACATATAATAGAATTTTTTTTCTCATTTCCTCCCTCTATAATGAATCTAGCCATAATGTCTCCTCTGTAATTACATTCACCTAGCTCACAGGGTCAACTAGAACTCCTATCACAATGTTTCCATTGAGGTGAGTAGGAATGTATAGGGGAGAAGGCTTGTTATTTAAGGGAAAGTCCTACGAGATGAAAATCACATCTGGCAAGCCAGACATAGACTGTGGGGAAGGAGTAGAAGTAAATGAAACCATATTTACATATGTCGAGGCTTTTGGAGAAGCATCGAAAGGATCACTAATCAAGTTCATAGAATGAGATGGAAATGTGTCCATATAAATCTACAACTCACTATTTTCTTTCGCTACTGACTTATTCATGTTCTTCTTCTTTCCATTGAGATGGATGGTATCATCATCGATGCACTCCTGTATCTCATGATGCAGAAAAATTCAATGCTTAGTATCATTCCCATGAACATGATAGTACTAGAAAAAGGCATTTCCATCATACCAATCGGGATAAGGATCCTTCAAAGGTCGAGGATTTTCTAAGGTTATAATATTATCCTTCAATAAAATTTGTAGAATAGTAGAATAAGATTTAGATAATTTCATAAAATTTCTATTGCACTTGAGGTTGTGATCATTAGTTGTCACAGCTATGTTTTCAACAACCTTTCCTTTTCCTGAAATGGACACTATAGACTTTCCTTCAGAATGAGAGTGCGAGGAGGATCCCCCAAATTGAGCCACCATTTGTTGGTACTCCCGCAACATAGCACATAGATGTGAAAAAGAAGGGTATTTCATTAAGGAAAACTTTTATTGCCAAGCTTGCTGCAGGTTGCCTATGAATACCTTCTACACATCTGAGTTAGATAGAGGATACGAGATTTGTGAAAATAGAACTTGGTATCACACAATTAAATCTATTATCCTCTCATGCTCTCCCTACTTACATCAGACAAGATCCAAAAATTTCATTTTCAGATCGATGCTATCTTGGAATTGTCGGAGAAATTGATTGACAAGCTGGTCGAATGAGAATATAGAATTGTCAAGAAAGGAACAATACGACTCAAGTGTTGTATCCTTGAGAGATCAAGGAAAAAGGTTTGCCATCATGGCATTGTGGTGGAAGAAATTTGTGCACATGGTGTTAAAAGCTAATACATGAGTTTGTAGATCTCTTTTACCACCATACTTTTCAAACTTAGGAATTTCCATTCCCTGAGGGAAGGGATTGCTCAAAATTGTCACTGATAAATGACTATGTTAGGAGAAGGGCTGAAAGATAGGTTGGGAGGAGGCCTAAGAAAGATTCACCAACTGGTTTTACATTTGACCCATATTCTAAAGAAGAGCATTCAAAATAGGGTTTGAATATGAAAAAGGTTCAATGGAACCTCCCCCAAAAACACCACCACTAGAACCTCCTCCGGAGCCACTATTGTGACCACTGTTGGAGCCACCACCAAGACCACTAGTGTGGCCTCCACTAGGGACACCACCATTGACTCTTCCAAAGCCCCCACTACCAGCACCGCCACTCATCCCACTAGAGCCTCCACCACCAAGGGAAATAAGAGGGATGAAACTTAAGCCAAGGGGTATTCTACCACCTTGATAGTGTGGGGTTTCTGAGAAGCAAAGGAAATTTTGATTGAGGGGCCTATTTTGGCCATGCATATAGATGTGGTAGGAATTGAGACACCTATTTGTCTCTCATAGGCATTGAGCATCTCCCCTTGGATAGTACTCGATCTAGTGTTATATGAAGGGATGTATTCTTCGGTTAAATCAGTGAGGCCGCACAAGAATTCCACGCCTGTTTGATCCTTCCCTAACATGTATCTCACCTCATTAACAAGTCTATTGGATCTTTCCATATTCGGTGTTTTCACTAGATGATTATCGAGGTCTAACAACCTCTTGTCCAATGCTAATAGGTTTTCTGTAGGAATATGTTCATCATCCTCATCTACGAATGAATCCATAGGGGACACTAGAGGAGTGGGTGCATGAGTGTTCTCATCAATGAAACCCATCTCGTCTGTAAAGCCTTTAGAAAAAATAGTAGTAAAACTGAAAGTGACCTTCATCTTTTCCATTTTCAAATGTCGCAAACTTCTTCTAACAACGTACCTAGAGGTAGTAGACTGGGTTGTGATTCTCATAAAACCTCACAATACTCAATTTTTACCAAAATATAGAGGGGAACCAAACACACCAAGGCTCTAAGTCATGAAGAGTCGAGAGTGAAAGACTAACCTATTCTACCTCAATTTGCACAAGTGTTTTATGTCAAGGATAGAGAATGAAGAGAACTCTCAGTGCTTCTATCACTCTACTAATGCGATAAATTCTTAACGAGGCTAAATGAGAATACTTCTAGAACCCAAACTGTACTTCAAACAACTCTCTGCCAGAGGATAGCAGTGTAGGTCAGGGATGATAGTGCAATACACTCGAATCTCATAGGTGTGCTGGAGTCTATATAGATAGAACATACAAGGACATAGACAAAGTGACAAAAATACCATTAAACAGTTTAGCTAAAAGTTTACTAATGATTACTAAAGTACCAAATAACAAAACAACTGAAATGATGAGAAAGGTGGTATAGAAAATGACAAGGACAAAAGTGATGGAAGTGAAATCATGAAGGGTCTATTTTTTTAGAAAGCTCCACATGAACGCGTACCTACACACAACCAAGAGGGAAAAAATGTTAGGTTTGTATAGGGATTTTTCATAGTCAAACTCCCGCTTTGGTGTTTCCACCTATATGGACAACCAGATTGATAGAGAGATAGAAGTATGATAAAGGAAATAGTGTTGAAATAGAACTGAAACCAAACACTACAAGATACACTATACTACTCAAATCCAACAACAAAGTAATAATACAAAATCGTTACCACCCTCAACCAAAGGTACTCAATGCCAATGAGATAGGAATGCAAGTCCACAACTATGGTAGAGCCGACATAGTTGCAACAACACTGAAATGAGTCTCATAAGACACCAAGTTGCAGCTTATGTGGTAGTTGTGAAGAATGCTATGATTGTTGGACTTGTGAATCCAATAGTGCAGCAAGTAGCAAGAGTATGGAAAAAAACATGGATCTAGAGTGAAATAATTTCCAAGAAGATCTCATAATATGTGAAGAAACGTGAAAAAGATAGATTGAAAGTGAAAGATAGCCATTTGAAAAAGGTTTGGGGGAAGGAGCCATTCAAAGGTCGATAGGAAGGCACAAGGGAGTTACGGTTTGTCACCAATGGAGAATGTATCACCTCTTTAGATTCTGAAGGTGGGATTCTTGTGAGGATGGCAACACACCGTGTGAATGTCCACACATCACGTGCGCATCCCAAATAGATATCCCCCCAACAACACTAAAAAAAGCACCAAGTGGATGGGGTACATAATTAGGGTGTGGAATTACTTGGTTGGATTTTATTTTTCTAAGGTGGAGGGTGTAAGAGGAGAATTTACAAGATGGAGTGCAGATCACTCCTATACAATAGTATAGTTCAACTCTACTCCTTGATGATTCTTGCTAATGTAGTATATTGCATATTCTTTGTTACTCTCTTTTTGACCCAAAACTGCTCCAATGGAAAAATCTAAAGCATTTGTATGTATATGAAAGGGTAGGTCCCCTTAGAACAGGTGCTTGAGTCAAGGATTTCTTTAGCTTTTCAAACGAGTGTTGGCATTCTAATGTCCATTCAAATTCAATTTCTTTTCTCAAAAAAGAAAACAATGGTGCAACAATCTTACTGAAGTATTTAATAAATCTTGTGAAGTAGCCTGCATGGCTAAGAAAACTTATGATATCTCTTTTCTTCTATGGAATAGGTAATGTAGAAATAATTTATATTTTATGTGGATCAACCTAAATCCCTACACTAGATATAAAGTTCCCTAAAACAATTCCCTATATCATCATCATAAAACACTTTTCATTGTTGAGTGACAGGTTGTGTTCTTTACATATTTTCAATACCTTTTCCAGATTGTTGAGGGCTTCCTCATAATTCTCTCCATATGTGGTGAAATCATCCATATATATCTCCATACAGTGATGAGCATAATCAGAAAAGATGTTGAGCACTACTCTTTGAAAGGTAGCTAGAGAATTGCATAAGCCAAAGGGTAGAATAGAGTAATCATAAGTACCCCAAGGACAAGTGAATGTGGTTTTGTCTTGATCTTCTAGAGAAATTTTTGTATGATTGTAACCATTGAAGCCATCTAGGAATGAAAAGTAATTCTTCCCAGCTAGAAAATCAAGCACTTGATCTATGAAGGGAAATGGAAAGTGGTATTTCCTAGTGGTTGTATTTAGTTCCCTATAATCTACACAAACTCTCCATTTTCCACCTTCTTAGGAACAATTACCAAAGGTCAAACCCATTCACTATCAAATATAGGATAGATAAAACTTGCATCAAGGAGTTTTTGAAGTTCAACTTTGACTATCTCTCAAAGAAAGGTTCATACGTCTCTGAGGTTGTTGAATGGGTCTATAACCATAATTGATATAAACCTTATGCATACATAAGTCAGGATCTATACCTTTCATATCATGTTAATCCCATGCATATGTTGTTGAGTGTTCCTGCAACACTGTGTGCAAGGTATTATTCTATTCTACAGTCAAGGAATTGTTTATGTTTAGCATTTTTCTTTGCATGAATTCTAATTCATTGGATGATTCTTGCATAGATGAGAGGTCAAGGCTTGGAATAATTGGTACACATTGTTGTGGTAGTAAGGAATGAAAGATCTGAGATATTTCTTTTGAGGAATTGGAGGGTATAATACTTTGCAAGGGGTTTTGTAGGCATGCAAGACAATCCTGTTGTTACGGGCTCCTATCATAATCATTCCAGATTATGTGAGCAATGAGATCATTTTCGTCCTAATCATCCAATAAAGGGTTGCATTCTATGGTCATCAATGTCTATAGAGAATAGTTATCTTTCTCATCCAAAGTGGGCCAAATAGTTTTCTCAAGATCAACATAAGGTTGGGTTGGAGGATAGAGGACCAATTTCTTGGTCATTGTCCCATTAGATATTATCATATTGCTAGACCTACAACCTATGAATGCATTATTTGTAGCTAACCATGGTCTTCCTAGGATGAGTGTGTATCCTACAAGATTAACCTTTGGCTGTAAAACTATGAAATCAACAAGATATTTCCAAGAATATAATGCAATAACTAAATCTTTAATATTTCATTCAGGCATGATTGTTGACCTATCAGCCAATCATAAAATAGTTTATGTAGGTATAAGGTTGGCTAACTAAAGTAACTACATTGTTTATTCAGTCATAACATTGATCACTTCCCCTAAGTCTATAAAAGTGTTCTTAATAAGGGTCTCATTAATCTTGACGTCCACCACTAGACTACTAGGTTTTTTGTACTTAGGGATAGTTATGTTCCCTACAAGGTTTCCCAAGACATAGACTATTTGAGGATCCTTCCTTTTCCTTCCTAGTTTCTTAAGACATAGGTCCCTTATATTTTTAGTGTAAATATGGATGTCTTTGATAGCTTGGATGAGTGGAATCTTGATGATCACATCTTTTAATTGACCTAAGAGGTCCATCACATCCTATGTGTGATGCTTTTGAATGTCTAAGCATTCAAGAAAAGGAGGCTTTGGACTTGAGGTATTTTGGTGTACCTGATTTGACTCAGGTTTTAAAGGTGTTTTGTTTGAAGCTTTAATTGCAATTTCATCATCTTCCATCTGATTAATTTGAGGGGATGAAGGTCCAAAAAGTTTTTTTCTTGATTTTAGGTGGACATCACTCACCTCTACCCTATAGGTGGGGTATTTCATAGGTTCATTAGTATAATTTTGCTAAACAGGCTTGTTGTTAGGGTTTTTTGTATGATGGGTAGGTATTTGTGGTGGCTTGGGTGGCTAAGATGTAGGATTTGATGGAGGCATGATAGATTTTAGTTGTTGAGGTGGAAGCATAGGTTTCTAATAGTTCATGTTTTGTTGCTTCTATTGTTGACCTTTTTGCCATTGAGGTTGCCACTAATTTTTCTATGTTGGCCATTGGGGATTATAATTGGAACCCTAGAATTTTTTTTGTGGCCAAGGATTTGGCTACTTATAGTTCCATTTTTTTTGGTGTTGTGGCCATTGTTGAGGATATTTCCATGGATTTTGGTTTGCTAGCCAAGGCTGACAATTCCAAGAAGATTTGTTTTTATTTCCAATGGGAAAAGATGAGTTGAAGCTAAGAGGGTCTTGTGGCATACCTTGTATTTGTTTCCATGGCCTCCTTTGAGATATATAAAAGAGTTGTCCATCATCTCCTTTAAGTGGTTGGAAATCAATTTTTTCAGCTTTATCTTGTTGGATACTAGCCACCCTTTTGCATTGACAGTTTGCTTTCCTTTTCCTATAGCTTGGACAATATTCAGTGAGTATGGACTCAACTTCCTCCTACTTCTTCTTGATGTGGAGAGTATCCAATTGAGTTTCTAAGTGGTTGATAATGTCCTCCTTCATGTTGTACAACAATTTGCTCAATTCTATCTTTGAAACCCCTATAAATGATTTGACAATAGTGGATGTCCTATCTCCTATTGGTCTTTTAGTGAAGGTTCTAGAATAATTCCTATAGACCTTAAAAATTTCTTGAAATGGTATTTGAGAGATATCTCCTTGTCCAATGAGGTTGTTGGCATCCATACAATCATCATTGACTCCACTCAAAAAATACTAACTTGAGGGACTCTTTAGACAACTGTTCTATGGGTTTTTCTTCAAGGCGAACTGAAATCTCTCCACATAGTCTCCTAGTGGTTCATCCTCCTATGAAATTCTAAAAATATCATCTTCCCTCCTATCAAGTCCCCTACAATAGTCTTGGTAATTATTCAAAAATAATGTCTTCATGGTGTCCCACTCAGGAAAAACATCCCTGCCTAATCCCATGAACCATCTTAGGGCTACATACTTTAGAGTGGCAGGGAAGATTTTGAGCCTATAAGCATCAAAAGTATAGTCATAACTTTTGCATAAGACATCAGATACAAATAGAAACATGTCTGGGTCCTTAGTCATTAACCCATAAAAGACTAGTAAGGCTAAAGGAGGAATGTTCTTCAACACTGTAACCCTTTCTTGGTTAGTGATTAGGAACTCAAATGTTGCACATTTAGGATCATCATCCACTGCATCACCCTTGGTGTGGTATGTTCCCTCTATAAATGTAGTAGATGTTGGTGATAGGGAAATTTCTTCTTCAGAATTACCCTTGCTTTGAGTATTGGGTTCACCAATTTCTACTATGGCTTCTTGGAGTGAAGAGGGAAGGAATCTACCCAAAGCATCTCTCTACCTCCGCATACATGAAATGTGGCTTTATATATCAATGGTCCTACACAATGTTAGTGTATCTTCTAGTGTTGGAAAATATTAAGTCTAACAATCCTAATGCTGAAAATAAAATGTAAACTATGAAAGCATTTAAAAAAAAAATTATGAAGATAGGACCATCCTTGGAAATAGTACCAAAAATGTAGTCTAAACTAATGTATTGTAAACTTGGTAGAACCTACACAATTTAGAGGTTTATCTGACTAAACAGTCCACTCAACATTGCAAAGACTACATTAAAATATCAACCCAAGGTTTGTAAACTTGTGATGGTGTTGCACTGTATGTGCCTTTAGAGACTCAAAAATACCTAAGTTATCCCACTTAAAATATTCTACTTGCTAGAAATTACATAATTGCATAATAGTGAAAGAAACAAACTAGGACTAATTGCTATAGGTACTTATAGCTTAAACTGTAACTGAATTGTTTCTAATAAGATATTACTTTATCAAATCAAAACTGACAAAATCTAACTCAACTAAATTAACCTCTAAAGTACTACTGGTTAACCATTACATGCATTTTCATGAACATTCATTACCAATAAGAATCATATGATATTATACTTTAAGTTACATGTAGTTCATGGAGTAATGATAAACAAAATATAGCTATTTAACAAAGATAAACATCTAGAAAATGAAGTGAAGAACAATTACCTTGAGTGGCCTACTCAAGTGGTTGTTCTCACTTAATTGGAACCAAGTCTAGAACTAACATGTTCTACATATCCATGTGAAATTGACTTCATTCATTGCATATCATGAAAGATTGCATAATATCTTCTTCACAGATTGTATTCAATGAAAATCATTCTGAATATCCATCATTTCTTGAAACTAAAAAATAACTAACAATGAAAGACTAAAAAACCAACTAACTTATCTACGGACTCAACCATCGTCTATATACAAGCATAAGGAAGTCTTATTCTAAGCAACAACTAACTGAAATCATCAACTCACACTCCTAGATATCAGAGAGTATAGTTAAGATTGAATTGTTCAAACCATAACTGAAAAGAAAGAAGAATCCTAATAGAATTGAAACTCTGTAAAATATGATTGCATGTAAAAAAACACAAACATTTGTCAAAATCCTATTAGTAAAAGAGTCCTTCTTTTCCAATGCTTATTAACTTGTTATAATGATGCACATTCAATCTCCATTAGGTGTCTTTAAACAATAGTTATCGCATTCAGCTTAATCATGAACTCCCCTATTTTTTTGTCCTAGTCTTCATTTTGCTACAGGTTATAGCTTCCAACTGATACATGCTACAATTCCTCCTTGGCTTCAAAATGGTTAATTCACAAATCATGTTCACAATATTAACTACCATAACTAAAACATAGAATTTCATCCACATTTTATGCATACTGACATATAAACAATGCAATACTATTATATCATAACCATATTTTCATCATTATAATTTAGGTCTAAGTCTGTATAATAAGTATGAAAATATAGCATAATATAAGATTATTATCAAGAAGGTATAGCTAAAAGTGTTTGAAAATATGCATGAAAGTAATAGAAAATAAGCTAATAAGTAGACCCATCACTCCCCCTAAGCCATAACTCTAGGCTTAGTTTTCAGAGGAAACATCTGCATTAGAGGATGGTACAAATCCCTCCTTGTTCTCACTCTCCTTTTTCTTTCTCTAGATATTTTTCATTTCCCTCTTTACTTCAACTGGATCAACCCTTTTGACTGGTTCATTCATGTTTACCAGATTATCCTTCCTTATGTTTCTGCTTTTGTAGGACTTAGAAATATTCAGGCCTAGTACAATTGTTGCATGTGACATTTCTTTGAGCATTATTCCTTCCATTCATTTTGGATCTGCATTGATTAGCTTTGTGTCTAAATCCATAGCATGTATAATAATAACTATTAAAAGGTTGAATCATTCTACCATTGTTATATGCATTCATCATTTGACTTCAGCATTCATTTGCCTTATGTCCAAATATTTTTCATGTAAAGCATTGACCAGTAAAAGATGGAACATTTTGATTCATTCTGCTTCTACATTCCATTGCTCTATGTCCATATTTATCTTAAGAATAGAAAATATAATTGAAAGATGGGTACCTTTGAGCATCTGGTTGTATGACCAAAGGTATTCTAACATTGTTTCTTTGATTTCAGATCTTGCCATTGTTCTTCTTGTCTTCAGTCTTCTTTGGTTCATTGATCTTCTTTTTTGCATTAGGTGTCTGAACTTTCTTTGAACTCTCACCTTTTTAAAGTCCCAAACCACCTTTTTCTTTAGATGCTTTCTGACCTGCAATCAACTCATCAAGCATTGTGGAACTTGTATTTAGTTTATCCTCATGACTTCTTGCTTTCACCAGATTTGATCTCATATTTACCACTTCTTGTTCAAGCCTCATGCATTCATTAAATTTTCTTTTCATCATTGTATTTAGAAATTCCTCAACTCTTTTCTTTTCTTCCACTTGTAATTTCATTCTAGTGATATCTTCATTTGCTTTCTTCATTTTTTTATTGAATTCCTTATGCCTTTATCTAAACTTCTTGATTTGCGTTCTTAATTTTTTGATGCATTCATTTTCTTCTTTTAGATTTTTGTTTTCACCTGTCAAGATCTTCAAGATCAACTTTGAGTTCTCTATATTTGTCAAGCATGTAATATTCTTCTATGTGTTCAATAGTAGGAACCTCTTCTAGAGGAATAAGAAACTTTCTATTAGCCATGTATTCAATATCCAAGATCCTCACAAAACAGTCAAGCTCCTTCTAGGGATTCAATACCAATTGTTGCACTCGAAATATTGAGAGGGGGGTTGAATCAATATTCTATTAAACCATTCAAATATTAGCCATCTAATTACCAATTCACTTTCAGCATATATAAGAAAAGAAAGCATGAAATATCACATAACACATGAACACCAAGATTTTTACGTGGAAAACTCAAAATGGGAAAAACCACAGTGAGTGTTAACTCACAATATATTATATCTAGATATAGTATATTAAAAAAACACTCATTGCAAGTGGACTCACTATCCATAGAGAATAAGATAGAAGATAGAAGGGGTGGCTCATAGCCTATTGAACTATTACAACTACATCTACAACATGCTATATTATAGTTCCAATGAAGTACAAAGTCAATATTTGCACTAATTTGGATCAATGCTCTACTTTGCTCCAATTCACACAAATCACACAACTTTGATCACATTCAAATCAAACACGTGTAGGTGGAACACCATACATGTCATCTATTGCTCATCACTCATACACTATATCAAAACATGGAAAATATCTACTACATATGTCTATATTAAGTTTAACATCAATTAGGTTAGTCTAATTGGATGTAACACACAAAATTGAACTTGTCACCCTAAAAAAAAATCATCTAACCTTTGTGCCTTAATTCAAAATTCAAATCTCCTTAAGATAGGTCGGGATGGACCTAATATAGGTCCTACACAAGATAAAATTACACATTCATCCTTCACAAAACATCAAACATGTTAGGTCAGCCCCAAATAAGACCTAAACACAAAAACATTCATTTGAGCACCCAATTTGTCACACGTGGAACTCAAAACATGATCCCATTTGGAATTCCTATTCAATCAACATCTGGTAGCTTATCTTCAACACTATAACACAAAATATTCATCTACAAAGGAATGCAAAATCTCCAATGCCAACACTCTGTACAAGAAATAACTACAATATTCATATCTTCTAGGATAATTTTATTGCAAGTATGGATGTGTTTAGTGGTGTTGTCATTAATGTTGTCATTGATGTCAATACAGTTTAGGTTGAGTAAGTTGTGTATTTGCCAAGTGCTTTTGAGAAAATTTGAGAAATAATGAAAGTAGTGTTAAAGTGTGTTCTAAGGGTGCTCTGGTATTGTGCTCTGCATTTCTCCTATGCTGATCCTATGCATGTGCAGATCTGTAAGTGTCTTCATAAGATTCAATGGATTGTATATTTTGAGTTTTATATTTTAGGTCGATGAAGAGTAGAAGATATGTTCACTAGTGTGTGAACTGGTTTGCCAGAACTATTTGTTTGAGGACTGGGAGAAATTTTTTGGCTTCACAGTCCTCTGATATTTGGTTTCAAATCTTGCAGATATGGGAGATGAATCTTTTTGATGGTTTCTATATTCTGACAAATTTTCTTGTGGTTTGGCACTCTGGAAGACTTGCTCTAGAGCTCTTGTGTTTTTGTTGGTTGGTCTAGTTGGACTGGTGAAGAGTTCTCTATGAATGAAGTTTGTTGTAATTATTGCAGATGTACCTAAGGTGTTCTCAGAGATGGTAAAATGACTGGTGAAGCATGTTGAGTAATCCATGTGTGATTATCTTGCTAGAGATGCGTGTACTTCAAAGACCATTGGTGTTTTCATTAGGTTTGGTCGACCTGGTGTTTACACGTTACATTAGGATTTTGCATCGATTTGAGAAAGTGTGTGCTTGATCCAAGATGTTGTTTGGGTCCTAAATTAAATATGTAATTGGTCCTCTCTCATTCTTATCCATTGTGGGAATGTTGAGTAGCCAACCTAGTTTGAATTTGAAATTGTATAGCTGACCTTGGAGATTGTTTCTAAGGTTGAAGATGGTATAAAAGAAAATCAAGTTGTGGCGAATTTGATATTCGTCCATCCACAAATCGAGCAAGTGAGTGAAGTGTGCGAACAAATAAGAAAAGAAGAGAGTGGAAGAGTGAATTGAGGCAACAATACTTTAAGGTGTTAGATTCCTAAAAGCAGTGAGCTAATGGCATCTACAATCTTTTGATCAAGTTGTGAATGTGTGGAACCCTAGTGGTGGATCTTCATTTATTTCCTTTTGTTTCTTTGTAGGTAGTGAGCCTCCTTCCTGGATAGTGAGTCATTTTCAAGACAGTGAGCCCTTAATTTTTGTAGTGAGCCTTTGTATCTAGGCAGTGATCCCTCTGGTAGTGAGTCTTTGTATCCAGTATTGCATTACTACTATATTGTGAGTTAATCCTCACCACAGTTTTTCCCTCATTGAATTTTCCACGTAAATCTGGTGTCTCTAGTGTTTGCTTTCTATTATTTGCATTTCATGTTTACACTTAATAATAGATTGAAGTTAAGGTGAAAAGATTAAGTTTATAAGTAAAGTGATTTGATACAACTGATTCACCCCCCTCTCAGTTGTCTTGTGAATTTCAACAAATTCACCAATCAACAAAATCTCTTGGATTTAGATGCATCTAATGTTTACCAAATTACTAATAGAATCGTGGTGTGGAGGAGTGTGGACCCCAAAGTTGACGCATTAAACCACTGTACTGGTAGGTTTGATACTTAGGTAAATTTTTTAGTAGCTATACTTTTCAGACCAACTTATCATGTACAAGTGTCTTCAAAAACACTTCTAAAACATGCTAGGATGATCCACAACAATGTTGACATTAATGACTATTGAATGAAAAAGACACATACGAGGGGGGGTGAATCAGTTGTATCAAATTAAAACATCAAAATCCTCAATAGTAATCGGATCCACATGCATTCATTAAACCCTTAATATATTATAATGTTTAAAAATGAAATGAAGATAAAAGAAACTGAAACAACACCATACACAAGAGAACACCAGATTTATGTGGAAAATCCTAAGATGGAAAAACCACGGTGAGGATTAGCTCACAATATAAGTAATTCCAAAATTGATACAAAAAGTTCACTTTCAGAATAGGACACACTATCCAAAAGGGCTCATAGCCCAGGCTCACGGCTGAAATGAAAATAAGATAGAGAAGAATTTTACACAGAGAACATGATCTCAATGCAGCAAAGAATCCACCACAATAGCTCCAACTACTTCGTAGTTTTTTTGAATGATTGTAGACACCTTATGCTCACTACATTTAATAATCCAACACTTGAAATTTTGCACTAATCTTGCTCAATTTTGAATCACTCACATCATATACTTCACACACACATCTATCTTGCATCTATTTTGACCTCCTTCATCAATTCAACTCATACTTATGCTATCTACAACTTGAAAAACATCTTCAAGTCAGCTACACACACCTTACACTTTACTAATTCAAAAATAGATCGGCACTAAGCATTCCTACAGTGGATAGGAATGAAAGTGGACCAATACAAAACTTAATTAGGACCCAAATCAACATTCACACACCATGTTACACCTTCATCAATACTTAAACATCTTGGAATGTAGTGTAAACATTAGGTTGATTGTTACCCATGCAAACACCATTGAACTTTGAACTACATGCTTCCTCAAATCTAAGGATGGGTTGAAACCCACACACCATGCTTCATCATGATTTAGAATATTCCTCTAACATCTTGAAATCCATGAAACTCCTTCACAACAACTCACACCTTTAGAATGTACATGCCTAGTACACTCAAACTACACTTCCAAACACTGTAACTCTAAAATCCATCTTTTGAAGCACCAAACCATGAATCCTATTGACATAGGAAAGAGAAAAACACCAACATACCTTTAGAATTGAAAGACCTGAAGAATAGTTGTAAAGAAATATGGAGAAAAAAATTTCTCCTAGACACCTTTGTAAGCAACACTACAAAACTAGTTCACACACTAGTGAACATAAATTCTTCTGCACATCAATCTAGAAGCCCAAATTCTGGATATAGAAACTCTGAACACCTCTAACAAACATATCAAAACCATTGACGTAGGAGCATCTGGGTCCACAAGCCATCCTGCATCACCCAAAAATATTTTCCATCTAATTTTCATTTTGGTGTGTATTTTGGTTTGCTTTGGTGTTTTCAAGCATCTCTCAGCAGCAAGAACTCAAAAATTTAGTCAAAATTGCAATTTTCAATTTTCGTTGGTTCGTTGTTTTAGGGGCTTCACGGACAATTTTCAAAAATTTATTCCCAAAAATTCATAAAAGCTGGAGTAGAATCATTTTACAGGGATATTCTTTGAGGTACCATGTAAAATATGCAAAAAAAATTAGAGTAAAATCTTTCACAGTTTGAGAGATTTTAATGATGAAAGTTTGTTAAAAATTGTTAGCAAATTATGAAATGTTTAATAACTCATGATTTTGTAAGGCTGGAGTAAAATCCTTTTACAAGGGTGCATGGGGTGCTATTCCAAGTTTGCACACCAATTTTTGTGCAAATCAGATAACTTTCATTTTTTTTTTCCCTAGTGAGCACCCGATTCCGCACTTCAAAGCACTATTTGATTTATTTTATTTTACAAAGGTATTATGGAGGCCATGAAAGTCAAATATCAATTTATATTTCATATTTAATCATTTATCTATTGCACAAATCATATGGGAGGAGTTTGGAGCATAAAAGAGGCTGAAAATCAAGATTTTTAAATTGTTAAAATTCTCATAATAGAGAAAAACGCCCTTCAAGTAAAAATAACATTTGGAGGAGTTTCTGGAAGTTTAAATGCATCATTTAATGCTGAATAAAGAGAGGATATGGATATTTATTCTTGGGGGAGAGTTGGGAGCCCATTCTAAAACAATAATTAATAATTTTCAATGCATTTTTTGGGGGGTTTTTGAAGAAAAACGTGGAAAAATGTTTAGGAGAAATGGGAAGGAAAAAGATCTCTCTGTAGAGGTATCATTGAGGTTTCTGTGTTGCAGGTTGGAACAGCACCAGTGAAGGAACGACAAAGTTCCAGTGTGTGAGAAGTGAAGAGAAGATAAGGCACCAATGGGTGAGAGTGCAAAGATTTCAATGGAGTTGTGTGAAAGTTTGAACAGATGCAAGAGAGTTTTGGGGCAGTAAGAAGAAGCTACAGGAAGGGTCAAGAAAATTCATTTCTTGTGAAGATTTGAATCTTAAATTGTATTGAATAAATTTATAATTGTTTCAATGTGAAAGAAAGAAGAATTTTGTTTTGAATTAAATGGTTTATCTCTGTTTAGATTTTGTGAATCTTTGAGTATGTTATTTGGCACTAGTTTTTGTTTCCATCAGTGGTATCAAAGCAATAGTTCCTGAGTGTGTGGACAAAACTGCCAATTTGAGGCAGTTTACATCAGGACCCGAGGGTGGAGTAGTGAGGAGGAAGTCTCGGAGTGTGTAAATGGATCGGCGAACGTGATGCAATTTGTACCAGGACTTGTAGACAAAAGATCACTAAATAGTGAGGTAGTTTGTACTTTGAAATAGTGGATTTGAAAGTGGAAGTAGAATCGTTGATTTGAGGCAGCTCCACACTAATTAATTTACACATTAAGTGTAAGAGAAGCATAAGAGAAATGGCATGTGTAGTTGATGAGTTAGAAATATTTATGAATGGCATTGAAAGAAAGAATAGTTTTGAGAAAGAGGAAAGAAAGATTAGAGGAAAGAATAAGATTGCAAATATGAGAGAGATGGTGAGGAATGGGATGATGGACTTTGAGGGTCCTATATTTGATGAAGAATTTGGTGAAGATGGAGAATGTTTGTTGAAAGAGGAGATGAAAAGGATAGACATTTTATTTCAAGGACAAATGATAGATGAACAAGAAGATGCAACAGTGCGTAAAGATGAGATCCTCATGCAAGAGGATGAAAAAAAATGACAGTGATTGCAGTAGTTGATCTTGTTGAAGACATAAAACAAGAAGGCAGAAGAGGAGTTGCAATGTTAAAAGGGAAGAAAATATGAGTAGTGAAGAAGATGCGACTATGGAGAATGAAATGGCAGCGATAGAGCTCAAAGATGTTGTAGAAGATAAAGAGGATAAAGATGATTTGTTGTTGCATATTTTGGTAGTGGGAAATAGTGGTTTGATAAGCTTGTTGATGGAGGAAAGAAGATGAATGTTGCAGCGAATGGCAAAGAAGATAATTATTATTTACCTTCTATAGAAGACATTTTAGTTATAGAGGATGAAGTTGTAGATTGGTATGCAGATGTTGCATGTCTATGAAACTTGGTGGAGGTGGTCGGTTTGTGGTGGGTTGAATCTCACAAAGGAGGAGAGGAGAGGAGAGATAATTTGGTAGAGGAGGATGACACATGGTGGATACAAGTCCACGAAAGGAGAGAATAATGGAATGTAGATTTGTTGGAGCAGAGTAAAGCTTATTTTGGCAAGATGCTGGAAAAAGAGGGAAAAAAAGAACTTGTTGTGCACATATTTTAGCGATGGAGTTCGCTATAGATTGCTTGCAATCTGAAAGGATGGCCCTACCATTCAACTTCGCATTTGTGAGTGTATGCTCACAAACTTCTTACCTGACGTGTCTGATGCAGGAGCATCTGGGTCCACAAGCCATCTTGCATCGCCCAAAAATATTTTCCATCTAATTTTCATTTTGGTGTGTGTTTTGGTTTGCTTTGGTGTTTTCAGGTATCTCTCAGCAGCAAGAACTCAAAACTTTAGTCAAAATTACAATTTTCAATTTTCATCGGTTCGTTGTTTCAGAGGCTTCGCGGGCACTTTTCAAAGATTTATTCCCAAAACTTCATAAAAGTTGGAGCAGAATCCTTTAGTAGGGATATTCTATGAGGTACCATGTAAAATATGCAAAAAAAATCAAAGTAAAATCTTTCATAGTTTGAGAGATTTTAATGATGAAAGTTTGTTAAAAATTGTTAGCAAATTATGAAATGTTTAATATCTCATGATTTTGGAAGGCTGGAGTAAAATCGTCTTACAAGGGTCCATGGGGTGGTATTCCAAGTTTGCACACCAATTTTTGTGTGAATCAGATAACTTTCATTTTTTTTCGCCAGTGAGCACCCAATAATGCACTTCAAAGCACTATTTGATTAATTTTATTTGACAAAGGTATTATGGAAGACATGAAAGTAAAATATCAATTTATATTTCATATTTAATCATTTATCTATTGCACAAATCATATGGCAGGAGTTTGGAGCATAGAAGAGGCTAAAAATCAAGATTTTTAAATTGTTAAATTTTTCATAATAGAGAAAAACGCCCTTTGAGTAAAAATAGCATTTGGAGGAGTTTCTGGAAGTTTAAATGCATCATTTAATGTTGAATAAAGAGAGGCTATGGATAGTTATTCTTGGGGGAGAGTTGGGAGCCCATTCTAAGACAATAATTAATGATTTTCAATGCATTTTTTTTGGGGGTTTTTAAGGAAAAATGTGGGAAAATGTTTAAGAGAAATGGGAAGGAAAAAGATGTCTCTGTAGAGGTATCATTGAGGTTTCTATGTTGCAGGTTGGAGCAACACCGGTGAAGGAAATCCAAGGTTCTAGTGTGTGAGAAGTGAAGAGAAGATAAGGCACCAATGGGTGAGAGTGCAAATATTTCAATAGAGTTGTGTGAAATTTTGAACAGCTGCAAAAGAGCTTTGGGGCAGCAAGAAGAAGCTATAGGAAGGGTCAAGAAAATTCATTTCTTGTGAAGATTTGAATCTTAAATTGTATTGAATAAATTTATAATTGTTTCAATGTGAAAGAAAGAAGAATTTTGTTTTGAATTAAATGGTTTCTCCGTGTTTAGCTTTTGTGAATCTTTGAGTATGTTATTTGGCACTGGTTTTTGTTTCCATCAACCACACAAGAAGATCTTCAACCTAGAAGAAATGTAGAGCAAAACCAAAACACCTCTACAACACCTTGTTACCTCTTTTTATCAAATTTCTCAATATTCTCGACATCTTTATCACTACCACAACCATAACTAGAAGCTTATCGAAGCAACACCATAGATTAACACCGATAAATTAACTAATGAAAACATAATGCAACTAATCAAAGAAACAATGTCTCTCAAGTACTACATAATTGACACCAATGACAACAGCTTCATACTTGCAAAAATGACAACACTGGATCATGCACAATGTACATACCATGCTCATGTTTCTAGATTGCATCATCAATGACAATATCCTCAAGCTTCCAACAAGGAGATCACAATTAAAACCTAAGTTTGAAGGGATATAAATTCAATACTAGATCATTTCAAATCATGGAAGGGTGAAGGTGTGTGAAGACATCAAAATCAATTGTCATCAAATATTATATAAGTTATTTTTTTAGTTGAAATTTAATTATAAGAAAATTATTTTCCAATGGGAAAGATTGGTAAAAGAGAAAGGAAAGAAAACAAAAATTTATGTAAAAATAATGCTTTGGAAGAAGAAATTGAGAAAATTAGAAAGAAAATAAAGAATTAGAAACAAAAAATAGATCAAAAAAGGTAGATATATCAAATTGAGAGAAGAAAATATTTTGTTCAATCAATTACTTGAAGCTTAAAGGAAAATCAATTTCTAAAGTCAAAACCTATACTATGTAATGTGTCATGTGATACAAGTGATTTATTTTATTTATTAGATGAATTATTTGATAAACGTGATATAGCTAAAGCCTTTTTTGATAAAAAGTTTGAGGAAGATAATAATATTTTTGAATCTACAAGTCTTGCTAGGATAATGAGAAAGGATGTTCTTCAAAGGATGTTGGATTTAAGATAATGAAAAGAATGAGATGGAAGGAAAAGATTTGGGGAAATATGGACAAGGAATTATAGACCTCATTGAGTCAATAATAAGGCCAAAGAATGAAGGCCTTAGATATGCTAGTGGAAATAAAAATGATGTTACAGGTGTTACAAGTTTAAAAAAATTACCTCAAGAAATACAATGCATGCAATGTTCTCACTGTCATAAACATGGACACAAAAAAGAGGTGTTGGATATTCATCCTTGTAGTATCTATGGATTGAAGTATCATTCTAAGAAATTGTGTTGGAACAAAAAGTGGAAGAAACAACCTCTAAAAGATAGTATACAAATGGATTGTGGATGGATCGATGTATCTAATTGGAAAAAGGTTACAAATATGTTAAAAAGGTTGTACACATATAAATTTTCTCATGTCTGACAAAAAAACCAATCATGTAAGGTAAAATATCATCCTAGAAACCATATAATTTAATCTATGAATTTTGACTACTTTAAAGGATACCTGAATTGAGTTGGAGGATTTTGGGAGATGATGGATGAAAAATTGGAGTTGTGTGGTGCTATGTGGGTCTACAAGCCGTGATAGGATTACATGCTTGTTGTGGTTGTATTTGGGGGGCGTTGCATGTGGGGATTGGTGTGAAAGGTGCACAAGGGGGGTTGGTGTGATTTGGGTGAGGGGGGTCCATGTGAGGGGTGAGGCGTGGGGTGTTGTGGGGTGCTTCCCCACCTCTTTTCTTTTGTCCCTTGCTTTTTCCTATGTTGTGGCTATGGCAAGTGGATCAAGGGTTTTTGGAGAGTGAGTATTTTCATGAAGTGGTGGTGGAGCTTTCTCAGCCTCAAGCTAAGCATTCTAATACTTTCCATTTTCTAAATAGTGTCATGCAAGAGAGACTTGTTAGCATATTTTACTTTTTTCCCAAAATAGCCTTTAAGTGGATAACCATTTATATCCAAAAATTAGTTTAAATGGTTTAATGGTCTTACTTTGAGGTTTTCTATTTAAGATTGATCCATCGAATATATAGGTTTTTCTCCAAGTATCTTGATGCATTTAGATTAAAAAATTGTGTTTCCTCAAGTGTCTAAATGAAAGCCTTAGAAAAATTTAAAACCACGTGCATGAGCTTTTGGTGAGAAATTTGCTTTGTGAAGTTGAGTTTCAAGAGGATAGGTCGAGCCTTTCTAGGGTTTTCAGTTTGGCTATTTGAAGGAGTCGAAGGAAAACTCATGCCATAGCGTGGAAGTGGCATTTGGTTATTCTAGATCATATCCATTTTGTAGAAAAAGTAAAGGGCACGTGGAAAACCTGAGGTAGGGAAAGTTTGTTATTTTTCAGTTCTATTAATGTTTTTTCTATGAGGATGCATCCTATTTTCCATGTAAGACACAATAATGTGCATCTCCTTCTACTCATCATAGTGATTATCCTTATGCTAAAGCCATGCAATCTTTGTTCTTAAAATGTATATCCTTTTTAATCTTTATTTGGCATTTAAAAGTTCTTGGATCAGTCACTTTTGTTGGGTTGTAGTCATGATTAAAGAATCTCTCATGGTTGTAATGGGAAAGAGCTTAGCAAGGGAAGGAACTAAATGTTCTACCTTTCTTCAGAGAAACCTTCTTAGCTATAGTGGTCACACATTTTTTCTTTCAAGAAATTTGAAAGGCCTAATAGAAAATGATGAAATATTGAAGGTTTTTCTTATGGAGAACATGGAATGGAAATTATATTTTGTTCAAAGATGGACTTTCTAAAAAATGTAGGAAGACAATGGTACAGTCAGGATTGTCAGATTGGAAACTAAGGTAGGGATAGTTTCCTTTAGGAAAGTGGTGAGTATAACTTTGTACTTGGTGGGTATGAAGGTTGACCTTTGGTAGAAATTGAATTTTTCAAAATGATGCACCATAGTTATGATGTGCAACGATGCAAGTATTATTTGTAAGACTAAAAACCCTAGAACTTTGAACATCAATAATGGAAGGCTATTGCTTGAGGAACTATCCTATGATCAATTTGCAAGCTTATGCAAAAAGGAAGATACAATGGGCAGTCTAGTATCTAAATGCAACAATGCTAAAAGAGGAATGGAAGAAGGAAATGTGAACAAAGGGACTATCATTATCATGCCAAGGGAAAAATTTCTTACTATAATATCAATCAATAAGGAGCATGATGAATTATGAGAAAAACAAAGATAGTCCATATTTAAAATATCAATGGATAATCATGTCATGAGAAAGAGGATAACAGTCAAGCTAGTAAAGACCTCCATATAATGACATGACAGTTGTTTTTCAAAGGTGCAATCATATCAAGGGAAAGTCATCATAAAGTGACAAAAGCATTAAATAACAATCAAGAGGCCATTGGTCTGGCAATTACAGAAGTGCAACAATGAGAGAATGATGGCATGTCAAAGGAGGCATTTGAAGATACATGAAGAAGAAGACATTTTTATGGCATTGAGGTTTATTTCCTTTTGTAGCAAACATGTCATGAAGGCTTTAAGTGGCTTGCAACTTCATGATGTATTTTTTTCCACTCACTACCAAAGGCCAATTGTTACAAAGTAGCAAAGGAACATAAAGATTACTTAATGTCCTAAGATGAAGAATAATAGTCATATAAAGGAGAAAGGACATAAGTGAAAAAACAAGATACATGACCAACCTATAGTAGACGTTCATGGAGAAGCTTTGGAAAGTAACAGTGAAAGGATCGAGGATAGTCACTCACAGACTATGAAGACACAACATGAATATTTTAAGGACGTTCTCATAGAACATGAAGGTAAAGACCGTGCTATAGGTATGGAGGAAATCATTAAGAAATAGTGATGAAACAATGGTTTTAAAGACCTAGATAGGTTCCTCATGAAAATAGCATGAGCATATCTATGTGAAGGTGAATATAATGTTATCTACTTGAATGAGTGCACTTGCATCAAGCACTTGGGAGGGGGTTTCACCTTCAAATATTTTGATTACACTATTTCAATGTAATGATCAGTTATAAAGAGCATTCTCTAGCTTATTCTCTGACAAGGAATTCATCAGATTTGAAGTTTAGTGAGAAGAGATCTAGAAGGTAGTCCATGCCCTAAATAATTAGAGGGATAGTCACACACAATCTCCAATAACATCTACAAGGAGCTTACTTGAAGTCATAGGGTAACACTTCAGAGAATACAGTGATAATCCACGATGAACCAAAGGAAATGCCAGTCTTGGGGTCATCATATACAGTGTTGTGAAAGGTGTTAGAGTAGATAAAGAAGATGATGATGATACCAATAGTGAATGATTACTTTCTTCAAAGGTTTGCATGTTCACATCTAGTGGGAGCAATTTTATGGAGCAACATTGGTATTTTTTCTATACATGTGATTAGATTTCTTACAAGGGATATTGTTCTATTTTTTCTAGGGCATGCCATAGGGGGCTAAAAGGTTGCATTTTCACATATAGGTTGTTTCTTCTATGATTTTTGAGTAGGAGGAGTGAGGGGTTTAAGCTATCCATTCCTTCAAAAGGAAAAAAGAGGGTCTTTTTCACTTTTTATAGATCTAAATATTAAGGATTGAGTTTTATCATTATGTAGAAAACTTCTTCTTTGTCTCAGTGTGGGTTGTTATTCAGTATTTCTAGATAATCATAGGATAGTTTTGGAGTATATACAAGGCATTTATGCTACTTAGAAATTTTTTTTGAAGGAATAAGCATTTCTTTTTAGAATTACAATCATAATGGAATCATACATAACATTGAACATGTACATGAATAAGAGCAAGTGGAAGTCTTCTATAGAATCCAAGATTTAGCATTAATGCAAGCAAAGAGTACTATGATAAAAGAGTATTGTTGGAAGATGGGCAATCATGTCTTGAAATCTCAAAATAAAAAGGACAACAAGTGAAGGTATGAGTGACACAAAACCTCAAGGAGTATGAAAGAGCATGGTTTAAGCATTTTTAAGGGTCAGTATGATCAGTTATAAATAGCAGTCACCATGAAGAAAATATAGAGTTCTATAGGACAAGTAAAGGTGAAAGGGTGAATTGACAGTAAGTGGTCATATGCCAAGATTAAGTAGTCATAGTCATAAATGACAAGGGTTTTCAAGATTGATAGCCATAAAGACAATATGATAGAGAACAGATGAAGGTTATGGGCCTATGTGGTTTTATAGTGATGATGACAATTTAGAAGGATAGTCTAGTGAAGCTTGTGGTTAAAATAAAAAGGTCACGGTCAAGCAAAGGAGCTAGGGTTTGTGTCAAGGGGTCTATAGTAGAACCATGATACATTAATAGGCTAAAGATTTTAATTTTGGTGAGTATGTTAGAAGATTATGAAAAGAGCAATGAGAGTTTTGGTTATTTCATCCAAAAGAGTGTTGGGATTGTCTTATTCAATGCAACAAATGAGAAGACTAAAGGAAGAGTGAAGAAAATCATAATCAAGAAGAACACACAATGGAAGATTCATACCAATGGACAGGTCCATATGTTGGTAATGATGCATGCCCAAATGATCTAGGGAAAAGGCATTCTACATGTACAATAAAATCAATGAATGATACTCATGCATGAGGGATAAAGGATAGAATTTCCTTTAAGATTTATTTTCAAGACTATCAAAGGAAGTTTCATAAGCATGAGGAGACAGTATTGAAATGGATAGTCAAATGGGCAAAGATAAATGTAGAATTGTTAGGTAGTTTTTTATAGATATAGATATGAATATAATGTTAGATGAGTAACATTCAGAATAGTCCAAAGGAAACACCAAGCATGATAACTAGCTACAGGGCAACATTGATTGAAGTTGGTAAGAATGCAAAGGTAAAGAAGCTTTTTGTAAATGAGACAAGTGTCAAGTTTTAGTCTTGAGGGAATATTATTGTCCTCTTGGAATTTTTTACTAATTCAAACCTTCTCCCACATGCCCTATTAGCAAGATCCAACAGTTGGGAGTTGAATGAGCAGTCATGACCTCTTTCAATACATTTATGACCAATTGGAGAGTATCTAGGAGCTATTTTTCAAGCCTTGATGGTAGAGTAGGTCAAAGTATGACTTCGTCACCACTCAAACAACCTTTTGGAGCAATTTTGGGGGTTGAAAATTAGGCATATTTGTTTTGGACGACCAAAGGAGATTGACTAAAAAAGATGGAGTCAAGACTTCCTCAACACATGTTCCTATTCTCTTGAAACTATTGAGCAACATATAAACAAGCTTTAGGGGCAGTTTTCTCCAGTTCTTTTCTCTCTAAGCATTGTATTATAACTTTTTGGAGTTCTTTCATGTTGGACAACAATTGTAGCTCATTTACAGACTTATGTATAGTTGTGTAAGAATCTCCTTTATAAATAAAATTTAGTGGTTTTTCCCTCTCAATAGCTATTTCATTATGTGTGTATGAATGATTGATACTTACTTATGTGATTTTATGTATAAATCCTCAAGTTTGTTGTCTCATTTCAGAACCTTTAGATAGAAAGCATATCTTATACAGGTCATAAGTTATGTCACTGATGTCTACACTCTTTATTTTGTGAAAGATACATCCAGTCTTCCTTCTAAATTTGTAAACACATCAAATCTCTTATGAAATATTTATGTATGAGCATGTTAAAAATTTGAGTTGTGTGAATAATATATGGGTTTTTGGGAAATTGTGTGTTAAAACAGTAGTGAAAGTTTGAAAGAATCATTTGATGTATCACCTTTTAGATTTTAGGTTTCATTTTTATGTCATCCTTCTCTCTTTTCCTTGAAAAGTAGTATAATAGGTTAGAGTAGGTGATAGAACCATGAGAACCAACTCACTCTAGAACTTAACTCCCATATCTTGAGCTCACAATTAGGAAGTTATCCCATGTTTCACCAATAAGCTAAGTTCTAAAACTTAGCAAGGGTGCACTATTTGGTGATAAAAAGACTAGCATTCAATGGGGGTCCTCAGATACCTAAATTTAACAAATGATTTGAGAGAAGAAAAGTTTGTTTGGTGTTAGTGATTCAAACAGAATCAATGGCAAAAGATGTTAGTTATATGTTGAACCATGCATCGATATGTAATTTTATGGGTATTCAAGTATCTCTTCCTTTCTTGGAATCATAGACGCGAAGGGTTTGGAATATGAAAGGTGATATGGAGGTTATACTAGCTAGTAGCAACTAATTTGTGGTGGTGTTCTCATGTCTAGTGGATCGTAACAAGGCCTTCGAAGGAGGTCCTTATTTCTATAAGCATGTTGGCTTATTCATTAAGCCTTGGAATGTTGGTTTTAACCTAGCTAAAGAACTCCCTTCAAGGGTTCTAGTTTGGGTGCACATCTCATGGATCCCATTGGAATTATGGATAAATGATAACTTGTATGTGGTTGTTCTCTTGTTGGGAAAGCTGGTTGACCCATCACAAGAAAATTTTGGTAAAAAGGTAATCTCATGTTCTCACATTTGTGTTGAGATTAATTTGAATAACCCTCTTTCAGATTCAAGAGAAATTTTCCTTGGGTCAGCTAGATTACAAGGATCTCCCTTTTTGGTGCTGAGTTTTCCATGAATATGGTCATTTGCAACAGAGATGCTCAAAAAATTCCTTGGCTAGTCTGTCTTCTAATGTGGCTTCAGCTAGTGCTACTCATAATTCAGGGATTATGATGGACAAGGGGAAAGCCCCTATGGATGAAGGTGGCTTTGGTATGGAGGATTTTGTTCTAGTAAAACCATGCAACAAGGGAAAAGGGTTGAAAGGAACATTTAAGGATAGATAGGGCAAGGAGACCTTCAACAAGTTTGAGGCTCTAGAAAGTTTGGATAAATAAGGGGAGGCCTTGAATTTGTTGAACTTAGTGGGGAAGGTCTTTTGAGTGATGTGCATCCACTACTTAATGAGGCTTTTAGTCAAACTAGGTCAAGCTGGATGTGCTCACTACTTCATAAATGGACACACATCAAGGGCATGAGGATCCTAGTATTGTGGTACATCCCAAAGGTGTTGAATTTTCTTGTAATATGGTAATGACTCCTAATTTACATCCATCAGAAATGGGCTCTTTGGCTCTTGGAAAAGGTGGTAAAGTTTCATCCTTGTTGGGTCTACAACAAAAATCCATTAGGAAGGGAGGTCTGAATAAGACTTCTAAAGTTGGGTGGAAGAAGGATTAGGATAAATTAATGGAATCAGGTTCTATTAAGACTATTAATTCCCACTTTTCTAACCCCTATAGATGATTTTCCTATCATGGAACATGAGGGGCTTGAACAACATCCCTAAGAAAAAGGTTGTTCATGACTTGATTAGAGAACATTCTCTAGATGTTATGTTTATTAAGGAAACTAAATTAGCAGTGGATGATGAATATTGCTATAAAATAATGGGGGAGAGGTCAATGTCAATGCATAGGTTCCCAAGGAAATGTTGTTGGGGTTACTTGTTTGTGATATCCCCGTAAAATTTTCCCGCTATGGTGTATTTCTAGTAGGCATTCAATGTCACTAGTTACTTCTAGTATGGAGTCTAGAGAAGTTATCCTTCTCACCAATGTATATGCATCGACTAATTATGTAAGTGAAACTCGCCTCTAGGATCACATTCATTTTGTTTTCTCCTTAGTGCCTTTATTTCCTTGGGTCATGGTAGGTGACTTCAATTCTATTATTTGTATGGAGGAAAAAGGGGGGAGAGCTGATATATTGGAGGCTTCATCTACTTTGTTTAAGGATAATATTATTTCTTTAAACTTGATGATATTAAGTTAGGTAATGGAGTGTCGATTGATATTAAGCCAGGTAATGGTATTATCCTTTAGCCCCATATAGAAGATGAATCAAAATATAAATTATGAAAATAAATAATGATATCAATTTTAGTTTAGACAATGAACACTTTGCATTCCAAAAGAGACAGAGTCAGTTCGAGTATGATAAGCAAATTATTAAAATCAGAGTAGAGTAGCATCAACATGATGGTTCACTTATAAAGTTGACTCAGACTCTTGGAATCATATTTCCAACACCATAGCTCCTCTTTTCATCTTGCATCATCCACCAGAGAAAACAACTTATACTCCTGAATCATTCAATTTACTTATAGAAAGTAGGTTTTGTGCCAAACCTAGGATATGCATGACACCATCAATTCCCTTCACTAGTCCATTAGGAAATTTAATTTTGACTCTTCCATGGACAATGATCTTTAGGTGAGATTCATCACCCAGGTACACCTTCCTTCCATTGTACTCTTCATACTTTGAAAACCAACCTCTATGAGAGGTCATGTAAAAGGATGTACCCAAAAATATCAGCCACACATCTTCTGATGCATGTGTTGCCAAGGTTGCAACAAATTATTCTCCTTCATCTTGGGATTTTTTTTTAGATTCAAAATCAAAAGACTTGATTTTATTCTTCTCCTCATTCTTGCAATCTTTTTGAAAGTGACCAATTTTTCCACAATTCCAACACTTTTCCTTGGACTTCTTACCAGGAGACTTAGATCTCGTAATAGACTTTGACTTATATTTCTTGTCCTTCTTTTTTCCTTTCTCTTTCGGTCTACCATGAATAGCAAGGGCCTCCTTGGCCATCTCAAAAGACTTTCTTTGCATCTCTTTAGATAACAATGAAGCAACCACCTCATCCATCTATAAATTGGTTGGTGTGCTTCCAATAGCCATCACTAGGTGATCCCATGAGTCTAGCAACAAGCACAACAAGAGTATTGAATGTTCTTATTCATCAATCTTGTCTCCAACAGAACCCAGTTGAGAAATCAACATGTTAAGAGTATTAAAATGGTCTTCCACAAATCCTCTAGCTTCCACCTTTATAGAATACATTTTCTTTCTTAGGAATAGCTTGTTTACCAGGGATTTAGCTTGATAAACATCTCCAAGTTTCATGAAAATTTAGAAGAATGGGATCAACCAAATAGAGTCTAATAAATCCCTTGGATTTCTGATCCATGAGATCCCATTCTTCTTGTTTCATGCCTGATGGTTTGGTTCTAGAAATAGCAGCCATAGCTCATGATCTATCAGAATATCTTCCATCTTGAGCTTCCAAAGCTTGAAATTACCATCATTAAACTTCTCCATCTCAATCCTTGTGGATGTGCTTTCCATCATTTTCCTACAACAAGGTCACAAAATAAACTTTTGCAAAACTCCCACTGAAACAAAGATCAGCTCAAAAACCCCTTCCAACCCAACAAAGGAATCAAGGTTGGCCAAACTCTAAAACCAATTGAAAGGAAGTTGAGTGAGTGGAAACAACTTCCTACACTAACCTAAGTAGTGGAGAGTTATAAAATTTTCTTTTAACACCTTATTCAGTTACAAAAATAGAAACACATACAGAGAATCGAAAGTAAAAGCAACAAGAACACATAAAAAACAACACGAGATATACATGGGGAAAACACTTTCGTGTAAAAAACCCCACCCTCTAAAAGCATAGTAGTACTATATTATCTATAATAAGGATTACAATGCAGACCCAAGTACAAATATTCTTCAACAAGTATTTTGAAACAAACACCTATTCTGGAGTGAATCTGGTAGGACTTCATTACCTGCAAACAAACTATGCATTCTACAATGTAAGGCATCCAATATATAGAAATATTTAAGCAAGAAGAAGTATCTAGAAGAGGATGGGCATCCAAATCCACATGACACAATCTTCCACTCCATAACATGCATTTGGACACATAACATATTCCCTTACACCCCTTATAGTTGTCATAACATACAAATATTCCTTCCTCAAGCTTGGGCACCCAAAATATGCTAAAAATAGGCTATGACAGATGCCTTACACATATTACAGCTTCCATAGAATCTATCATAACTGACAAAACTTACAATTGTAAGAGAATATGTCATAAATGACCAAGAATACTTGATTCTCTTACAACTTGTCATAACCCAACTTGGGCGCCAACTTTCTCCATGAAAAAAGTTACCTTATGATGCATCATATAATATATCATAAGCTATCATAACTTGTCATAAGTTAAAGATTCCAAAGTGGGATGCCTATCTCCACTTGGGATGATGATATGTCATCCAGTCACCTCCAACAAGATGCCACCTAGCCAATGGGTCCCAATTGATGACAAGACAATGTAGGCAATTAAATAATACATTAAATTAATTAATATTAGGACTCTAAGGTTCAGACACCTTAATCCCAACAATATGTGATTGTAGATAATGACTTGTGGTGGAGGAATGTTGATGGAGTTTTATTAAAATGTGTTAATGGCAAAAAGGCCTTAGAAATCTTGATAGATATGCGTAGTGGTGTTTGTGGTGGCCACTACATGGCTAATACCACTACTCACAAAGTCTTAAGAGAAAGGTTTTGGTGGTGAACTTTGTTCAAAGATGCACATAAATTGATCAAGGAATGTGATGCATTCTAGAGGTTTTTTGGTAAATTGAAGTTATCAGGGAATTTTTCTCTTAGGCCAATTATAGCCCAAGCTCCATTACAACAATGGGCCCAAATAGATTTTATTGGAGAGATCACAGAGAAATCCAATGGAGGATACTCCTAGATATTAATGGCTATTGATTACTTTACCAAGTGTTTTGAATCAATCCCCACAAAGAAAGCTACAAGCAAAGTGGTGGTCGACTTCTTGTTAAACAATATCTTGATTAGATTTGGAGTACCAAGAAAAATAATATTAGATAATGCTATGTACTTCAGGTATAATGAATTTACAAGTTTCTATGACAAATATGGGATATAAATATCCTATTCTTCCCCTTATCATCCACAAGGGAATGGACAAGCTAAATCAAGCAACAAAATATTGATGAATATCATTAAAAGGATGATAGAAAAGAATAAGAAAGCTTGCACTACAAAAAATCCCTATGATTAGCTCCCTTTTTTTCTCCATTTTTTACTTCCACCCATTTTTTTTAATGTATTTTTCTCCATTTTTTTGGGAAAATTCGATGCTATTTTTTCGAGATGGTGCTATTTTTGGCATTTTTTACGCCAACCAGAACAAGTCGGTGCTAATTTAGGCGCAAATAGGCATTGACATTAGCGTCACAATTAGCACCAAGATTAGCATTGATATTAATTCCTATTATAACACCCTTATTAATGCCAAGATTAGCACTGATATTAATTCCTATTATAACACCCTTATTAACACCAAGATTAGTGCCAAAAACTATTCCTACGGTAATGCCCAGATTAGCGCTTAAATTAGCAACCAGATTAGCATCTACGTTATCACCCATATTACCGCCTGAAGTAATGCATATTTTAGCGCCTGCTTTAGTGACTTTTTTGGAACCTAATTTAGCGCCTAATGTAGCACCTAATTTAGCGCCTAATTGTTTTGATCTAGTAGGGATTAAGGGTGTTAGAACAAAAAATCCTTCCCCAATATTCACTAGCCTTCAATTGCTTGCCTACATTTCACTTACATCAAAAGATCTTTTTCCTTTGATTTTTCATTGTATTTAACATGAAATACAACAATTTGTGTGACAAGATCCATACTATCACTAACATTCCCTTTGTATATACCCATTTATTCCTCCAGATAATCATAAATAAAGAAAATTTCACCTTTATCATAGTACTTTGTGCAGATTAAGGGTTGAGGGTTGAGAATTGAGGGTTAAGGGCAGTTTAATGTATAGGGTAGATGGTTGAGGGTTGAGGGACGTATATGGTTCAAGGATTAGGGTTCAGGGTCCAATGTATAGGGTAGAGGGTATAGGGGTTAATGAGGGATTAGGGTTTAAGGGTACTTGAGGGTTGAGGGTAGAGGGTAGAGGGTACTTGAGGGTTTATGGGTTGAGGGATTAAGGGTTGAGGGTTGAGGGTTGAGGGATTAGGGTAGAGATTTTACTTGGGTTTAAGGTTTTAAGGGTTGAGGGATTGCTAGGGTCAACTAGGATAGAGGGTATTGGGACGTTGAGGGTAGAGGGACATAAAGGGTTTAACAATTTAGGGTTTAGGGTATTGGGTTGAGGGTATAAGGTTGAGGGATTAGGGTAGAGAGGGAGGGATGGATTAAGGGTTGAGGTATAGGGTTAATTAAGGGTATTTGAGGGTTGAGGGTAGAGGGTAGAGGTTTGAGGGTTTAAGGGTTGAGGGTTGGGGATTAGGGTAGAGAGTAATTTACTTGAGTTTAAGGGTTTAAGGGTTGAGGGTATAAGAGGGTACGCATTGGTCGGTTGAGGGTAGAGGGATGTAAAGGGTTTCACGGTTTAGGGTTTAGGGTATTGGGTTGAGGGTATAGGTTGGTTGAGGGATTAGGGTTGAGGGTAGAGGGTAGAAGGTTTAAGTCCAGTTTAGGTTTAAGGGTTTAGGGTTGAGGGACATTAAGGGTTGATGGTAGAGGGTTTAGGGTATAGCTAGGACATTTGAGGGTATATGGTTGAAGGTCGACTAGGTTTGAGGTTCCAATATAGAGGGTAGAAGGTATAGGGGATTACTAGGGTTTAGGGTTTAAGGGTTGAGGGTTGAGGGATTAAGGGTTGAGGGTTGATAATTGAGGGTTTAGGGTTTAATGTATAGGGTAGATCAGAGGGTAGAGGGTAGAGGGTAGAGGTTTTAAGGCTTGAGGCTTGAGGGTTTGAGGTAGAGGGTTGAGGGTTGAGGGTATATGGATGAGGGATTAGGGTTGAGGGTCCAATCATGTATAGGGTAGAGGGTGTAGCTATAGGGGTTGAGGGTACATATACGGTATGTACATTGATGGATTAGGGTTGAGGGTCCAATATTGTATAGGGTAGAGGGTATAGGGGTTGAGGGATTAGGGTTTGACTAGGGTTGAGGGTAGAGGGTAGAGGGTTGAGGGTTGAGGGTTGAGGGATTAGGGTAGAGAGTTTAGTAATTGGGTTTAAGGGTTTAACTAGGGTTGAGGGATTAGGGTCAAGGGTACTAGAGGGTATATGGTTCAAGGATTAGGGTTTAAGGGTTTAGGTTTGAGGGACATTAAGAGTTGAGAGTAGAGGGTTTAGGGTTTAGCTAGGACGTTTGAGGGTATAATATGGTTGAAGGTCGATTAGGGATGTTGAGGTTCCAATGTAGAGGGTAGAGGGTATAGGGGTTGAGGGTATTTGAGGTTTGAAGGGTTAAGGTTGAGAATTGATGGTTGAGGGTTTAATGTATAAGGTAGATCAGAGGGACATAGAGGGTTTAAGGGTTGAGGCTTGAGGGTTTAAGGTTGAGGGTAGAGGGTTGAGGGTATATGTAGGTTGAGGGATTACTAGGGTTGAGGGTCCAATGTATAGGGTAGAGGGTATATGGGTTGAGTTCAGATTAGGGTTTAATTAGGGTTGAGGGTTGAGGGTTGAGGGTAGAGAGTTGAGGGATTAAGGGTTGAGGGATTAGGGTAGAGAGTTTAGTAATTAGGTTTAAGGGTTTAACTAGGGTTGGGGGATTAGGATCGAGAGTAGAGGGTATAATATGGTTCAAGGATTAGGGTTTAAGGTTCAGGGTAGAGGGTTGAGGGTATATGGTTGATGGATTAGGGTTGAGGGTCCAATATTGTATAGGCTAGTAGAGGGTATAGGGGTTGAGGGTATGTATATGGTTGATGGATTGGGGTTGAGGGTCCAATGTATAGGGTAGAGGGTAGGGTTTATGAGGGATTAGGTTTTAACTAGGTTTGAGGGTTGAGGGTAGAGGGTTGAGGGTTAATAAAGGGTTTAATGTATTCTTCTCCAATTTTTTGAAAAAGTCGACACTATTTATCGGGATGGCACTAGATATTTTACGTCGAAGGTGTATCCTATTTGAAGAAGACAAACATTAAACTACCAATCGATGGTTGATATCAAATTGCCGACCCTTGAAACTATTTGATCCATTGATACCCTTTTCTTGATTTTATCACATTATAATAATATGTTACTTGCAAAAGTCTGCCCTGCACTGCATAATATCTTATATGGATTGCAAATATTATTTTATGTGTGCGTTGCATAATATCTGCTACCACATGTGGTTAAAGTATTTTTTATTCTAGTTTTTTACAAGCATGTAAATATTATTTATTTTGTGAGCCCTAAATTACTAAGTGCTAGAAGAAATTGATTTTTATTCTACTAAATTGACTATTCTATCGTTTTACTCCTTGCTTGGTATAAATTTACAAACCACTTGGTTAACAAAATACTCTATGCATATACATATTGCTTTTTTTAAGTATTTAATTATAAGGATTATACTATTTTTTTTGGATTTAATTATAAGGATTTTTCTTCTTTTTATTTTCTTTTCTATTTTAAAATTTTGAACAGGTAAATTGAACATTTAGTAATTATAATTTTTTTAGATAATATTAGTTGAGTTTTTTTAATTTTAAATTTGTTTAAATACATAATATAAATAAAAATTATACTTATTAATTCTAAAGTTTAAAATGGAAAAGAAAATAAAAATAATAAAAATCCTTATAACTAATTAAATACTAAACAAAAACACGATCAAACATCACCTTCATTTATACTAGGGGGTACGACATTCCTGGTTGGTGGTCTCGACATGACTTTTCGACAGCTCAAAGGGTACGCATTAAAATGAATACCATGAAAGGGTGGAATTCATTTTAATCCAATGAAGGTGGTGATCTCCACATTCTTCGTTTTCTTCCAGAGGCCTCACTTGGGTGAGAAATAATAATGGAGAAGGATGTGAAGTATGTAGTGCTTAAATCGGTCGAGGCACTATCCACCTTTGGGAATGACACTCTGATTTTCCTGGATTACAATGTGAGTCAGGGGGGTTTCAAAAAACTCATGGACCAAAGGCTCAAACGGATTCTTCTAGAGTTTGATCCCTTGATGGTGGCCACGGTGAAAATGGTTTTTGGCCGAGAGCATGTGGCCTGCAGTGAAATGGTTCAAGTTAATTCCCACATAGTCTCTCATTTTTTGGCATCTTTGCTTAATCAAAGCACCCCCAAAAACCTAGTTCGGGAAATGATGAGCAAGCTATTCAAGCCTAATCTATTGGGTGGCATGGATAAGGTTATTTCATCCTCTATTCTCAGCTCTAGGATGCCACATCCAAAAGAATTTGAAATTCTCAAAACTCTTGGTGTGGTGGTCCAATTTTTTCTACTTCTATTGGAGCCGAAAGGACCAATATTGGTCAGGCATCGGATGGTGGCTGCAATTGGGGTAGAGTATCTGAAAAAATCTCTCAAGCTTGTGGAGATTGAGGATTTAGAGTGGGTGGAGGAATTCAATGACTTTTCCCATCTCAATGGCTTCGTGTGACCTCAAGCTCGTGGTCAGATTGTTCTTTTTTTTTTGGCTTATGCAATCACCAATGGCTCCTAGTGGTGGTTCGGTTATTTTTTTGGTGATGTTTTGGTGGTTGTCTTGGCCTCTGGTGAGGCTCAAAATGGGTGGTTTGGGTATCTTGAAAATTATAAAGCATAGTTCTAGATTGTCCACTCGGGTACAATGCCTTATCAGAGAGAGTCTCACCATTGTCTCTTCAACACAAGCATAAAGGGTTGATAAGAAATGTATATGAGACTCTTGAATGTCTAAGACATATTCAAATGTATTCTCGCCATTCTAAAGAGTGAAATGTCTAAGAGACTTGATCATGTCAAGGAGAGAATCTAACATGTCTCACCGAAAAATCATACAACTGTCAACATTCAGGAAATGGAAAAACATCTCTCTGACACCAAGAGGCTATCATAAAATAAATAGTAAATCACTGGCGGAACAAGCACTGATGAAACAACAATGTCGAAGAGACATTAGCATGGTGAGGAGAGAAGCAAAGAAGTCTCTTCGACACTCAAGGAAAAAAGTATCAGCAAGACACAAAAATATCGAACAGACATTGGATGAGGTCTCATCGACATCCTAAAAATGATGTGTCGAGGAGACACAAAGATATCGAGAGGAAATTATCAAAAGTCTCCCCAACATTCTGGCACAAAATATTGATGAGACTAAGGGACGTCGAAGAGAGGTGAGCTTGGGTCTCCCTGACATAACAAAGTCACATAGACATCATCAACAAATATTACTGCCGAGGAAAAAAATAAAGACATGTCGAGTAGACATAAGCTTGTCGGTAAGAGAAATCCACCAGTCTCATCGAAAAAAAAGAAAATCATTAGGGAGTAAACTAAGAAGTAAATATCGAAGAGACATTGTTGATATCAATGAGAGAAGCCTGAATGTCTCTTAGACATTTCTCAAAATATGGCCAAGGATATCGAAGAGAGATACAGACGTTGTGATCAGAGTCTCATTGAAAAAATATGAAATAATTGTCACCAAATTGATTTGATGGATTAAGTCATCGAAGAGACAACTGCCATTAATATGCAAGTTTTATAGGAAGGTGGCATGGGCACCATTTATGAACCAGATCTAGTTTAAGCGTTCTAAAATTTGATAAAATAAGCCTATGAGAAACAAAATTTCACTACACATTGTGGCTAAGCATCTAGAGGATGAAGTTGGACAAAAGAAAGTAGCTCAAAAATTCTTGCATTCACTCAAGTAATTACACCTTGGCTTAGCTGAATGTAAATTTTCAAATATAGATTGAAGCATAACATTGTTAGGGTTAGAATGGATAAAACCCCATAAAAGACAAGAGCAAAAAGGCAAAAAATTGAAACTAGACCTCTCAATCAAGACTTAATAGATCAATGTCCCAGGTCTAGGCCTAAAGCACAAAGAATTTCTCACTTAAACCCATCATGTGAGACCCTACAATACAAGCATAATAATTTGGGAGATGTATGGACTCCACATAGAGGCTACGATTTATTCATATATCATTACAAGAAGAAATATGGATATAGCCCAATCTCAAACCCATGGAATTTGAACTTAGGGAAGCTAGTAATGCCAAATGTATTTGTGAATTTAGACTTAATTAGAGCACTGGCAAAGAATTATAATCCCAAAACAAGGGAAATTCATTTGCATGATGGGTCACAATTTATGATCATTACTAGGGATTATATTTGCATGGTTTTCCAATTGGACACTTCTTTGGAAACTAAATTGTGGTTGAGATGGATACGAGTTACAAGAGGTGGAAGTTTCCTCTGCATAGACCCAAGGGTCCAGGAAATCAACCTATGAGGTTTGCTAGCAATGAAAATCCCCCATTTTCTATAGAATTGTTTGAAGAATATTATCAGTACACATACTATTTAGTTGGCCAAGTGTTGGGAATTAAGGCCCCTACTAACATGACTATAGCTCCCATGGTTATGGCCATGGAAATTTAGAGTCAAGATGCCAAGCCCTATGATTATGCAGAGTATCTATTGGAGGCCATTAATAGTGTTCTTAATTCTATTAATAATAACAGTGAAGCTATCACACTATTCACTTCTTATACATATGATATTGTACGAGGGCCAGGTGATGGGAATCTAGGGAGAAGAATTAAGAGTAAAAGATCTGGATAGCGATGTCAATTCAAGACCAGTGCAAATGTGGACATCAGTCTGGGATAGTAGATGTGGGAGATCCCACTACTTGTACTTTCAGGAGCATTTTATCAAACCCTTGTATAAATTGCTTGGCTGCAAATGTGATTATAATCTATCCCCCGAAGTACAGAGGTTTCTCTAACCAAAGGAAAAAGGCCATGATGGAAAGATAAACCACAATTGGGGATATTGGTACACTTTTCAAATTTTACTATCATTAGGGTGTATGGATTTGAGTCAAAACCATATTTTCTGCCCAAGACTGTGCCAGATAGAGTTGCTTATCTTGAGATTATAAGACAATTGTCTTATTCAGCCTTTATGCATTTGAAAATATTTGGAAGGAAGACATTCATACCTTCTACTTTGTGCTTTGGTGATTTCACCATTATTACTAAATCAGGGTATGACTTGGTTGGAAGCAAGTTAAATTATTATGGCTTGCTGGTTGGAAATAAGAGAAAGAATTTTGACTCTGAGGACTTTATAAGTGATGCCAAAATTTCTCAGAAAATTAGCGCCTATGAGCATAAGTTTGATGTTGATGATTTTGTCAAGAATTGTGAGGATAGTCAAGTGATCATGAGAGCAAGTACATACAATAGGATTTTTATGGCTGAGGCCTGGAGATTGAAAACTAACCCATCTTATGTAGAAGCTTTTTATGAAATTCAAGACCCCATGGAGAGAGTTGAATAGTTGGTTCTCCATGAAGAAGAGATAATAAAGGATGTACCTCTGGTGGCATTTGAGAGAAGAAGAAATGTTGGCTCTTGGAGGCAAGCAAAAAATGTAGCACCATTAGACCATTTGTCACCTCAGCCTACTCCAGAGGTAAGCTTTTTAGTTAATACACCAATCATGGTAGAAGATGGTGTTGAAGAAGAGGATGAAGTCACATAGATCAATACGCATGTCATTCCTCCATATGAAATGCCACTGGAAAGGAGTGTAGTAAACTTTGAAGCTTCTGATGAGCTATCTGATGATGTGAGGCATCGAGCCAGTCAAAATTTCATTACAGATGATGCTTTTGTCCAGACTCTCAAATTTAAAGCTTTCATATATGAATATAAAGGAAAGGTGGTAAGGGAAAGGTTGAAGGACATTGACCCTGAGAAGGAAGCATACACTTTAAAAAAAATTCAATGTGAAATTGATAGAGAAATGAAACATATGACTGTTGAGAGAGGAGGAGCATTGTTGAAATAGGTTGGGGTTATGCTCCTTCTAGGATGGGATTCAACTCGACCATTGTATTTGATAGTTTTTTTAAAAGAAAAAATAAAACCTTGCACTTAACAGACGAATCTGGTGACAAGATCTACATTGGATCAGGATTTAATCTTGAAAATACTAACTTGCAGATATGGGCACTCTATCCACCAGGGAAAAAGCCTTCCCTAGTTGATTATGATTAGATTTTTAGACATCTTTTGGTGCAAAGAGTAGGAGAAATATATCCCATGGAAACTATCGATTTGAATGTGAATGTGGCCAAATTCACAAAGGATCAGATTCAACAATTGGTAAGGGATAAGTAGGGGTTGATAGAAGAAAATGAAAGGTTGAAACAAGAGTTGATTACCTACAAGGATAGACTACCTTCTTCTTCTTCAGGGATCTATTCTCCATTGGTTGAACATGAAAGGAAAGTGCTTGAGGTAGTGTCAGAAACAACATATTGGAAAAGAAGGCATGAGAAAGTGCAGAAGGAACAGGGAGAGTTAAAGGGAAAACTCAAAACCACTACCTTTGAGATGGCATCAAAAATAGTCTGCATGAGATTTGAAGACATGTACAAACATGCTGAACACATTTGTAAAATTCATGATAAAACATATGCAGCAATACTGGAAAACACCAGATTGAGTGATAGGATGAAGGAGATAGAGTCTCAAATCATTACAAAGAAAGAAGATAACTCTGCTATGCTACAAGAATACCAGGAACTCATGAAATCTCATAGGGATTTCCACAATACCCTAATAGAAGAGTTGAGTAATTTCAGTTAGCCACTGAGTATGGCCTTACCCAATTTCTTTGAAGAAATAGAATTGAAAGATCAGGATACATGGAAGGATGAAATTTCCAACTATCTACCAGTTATTCTTGATGTAATTAATGATGAAGATGAAGTGCTTAAGAGAATGCACCAACATCTTGGGAGAATTTTCAAATTGGAGTATGCTATGAAAGACATCATACATAATGCAGACACTCATGCTAAAAGTGGGTACATGGAGCATTTTTCAAAGGTCAACTTGTTCATTTCATGGGCCAAGTAAGAGAGGAGTGACAGGGGCTAGAGTTTGATAGTTTTGGATACACAATCATGGTGCATGAGCCTTGAATAGGTCTTAGATGACCACAGGTGCTTGTTGGAGATTAACGGACTATAGTGCATCCACTAGAAAACTCTTAATATTTGTATGTTTATTCTAATTATGTTTTAGTTATGAAACAATGTGACTTTTTGTAACAGGCCTGAAGCTTGCTGCTTCCCATACAAATAGGGAAACTAGGGCCTAATTTTTAGATAGCATATCATCATCATCATCACAATCCATTCCATTAGAGTAGGCATTAGTAAGAAAATAGATTGCATAATTCGCCCATCCATACCATATTTCAAAGACTTTTGTTATAATGCTTATATTTTGAAGTAATACAATGGAGTAGACTATTCATAAATCATAATTCATTTTTAGTGTTCAATTACTATGTTGATTTTAATTCTCATTTATTAATTTGTTGTCTCCAAAGTGGTATGTTCAAGTTATTTAAATCTATCTGATTTATCAGAGCACATTTGATGTTACTGTGTGAAAGAGTTGATTGGTTTCTAAGTTGATGTGAATTAAAATCCTTTCTGATAGTTTACTTTAATTGGTCTCTACCTAGGATTAAAATCCTTTTAAATAATTTGTTTTGATTGGTTTCCATTAGCTCAAGAATTAAAAATACATTCATACTTTCATAGTAGCTTGAGGAGATATCACTGGGATTATTAAAGAACATTGTGATAAACATACTTGCACGTTTGCACAAGGTGTAGACATATCAAGTGCCTAGTAATTCAAGTTAAACTGGATAATAAGATTACCTATCTTAAAACTTTGTATCCATTCCATTAATCACCATTCAATCATCTACTCCTTCACCCAATAGGAGTAGGCATTGGTCATACTTAGGATATTGCATACAAAATACAACTCACAATCTTGAATTTTCAACTAGTTTCAATAGGAATTAGATATCAAATCTATGTATCTACTCCACCTTCACATGCTATAGTGAGTAAGTTGCTCAATATAGGAACTATATCCAATTGCAAATCTCCCTTATTGTTCAGGTATACCCACCTAGGTCTACCAAAGCCTGAAGAGCAGAAGGTAATCAGTCTTGTTTACCTAGTTTGTGGGCCAAATGTGTATTAAGGTATTGACACCCCCTTATGGTTAAAAATCTACACTTTTGAGACCTAATAGATGTCATTAACTAAAAATAGGAACAACATTATTTGACCAAAATATTAATAACATTATTTACATATATAATGATTAAAATTAATAAAACTTATCCTTTAATGAAATTTGATAACTAAGTAAGTACCACTAATGTTCTGTAATATTAAAGGTCTTTTTGGAGCCAAACATACACCTTGTTTATTTTGCATACTTCCCTTTTCACCCATCTTCCCACACTCACCATATGTCCCATCTCCATTTCCTAATGGCTGACACTAATATAAATTAACCACCAAATAAGGCCCTTGGTCATAACACTAAAGTGAATTCCCTATATGAAGTGTTCCCATAGCAGCACATGGCATGTCACCAAGACAATGCTATATCAAAGAGAGTCTCACCATAGTCTCGTCGACGCAAACATAAAGGGCTACTGTGAAATGTAGATGAGACTCTCGAATGTCTAAGAGACATATTCAAATGTCTTCTCGCCAGCCTAAGGAATGATATGTCTAAGAGACTTAGACATGTTGAGGAGAAAATCTAACATGTCCCATCTGGTAGTGCTGCTGAAATTTTGAAAAAATCCTAGCAAAAATTTTCCTCTTGAGGTTTTCTGCCTTTTGTGTCCATGAGTAGGGTTTAAGGTTTTAGTTCAAAAACTCTCGCTTCATAGTAATCAATCTGAAACCTCCATCCTTATAATTTTTTGGTGACCTAATACATCTAGTTATCGATCGTTTAAGTCATGAGTTGAGCCATTAAAATCGTTCTTTGTACCGGCCTCGAGTTCTAAGTTAGTCGGTCATCACATATGGTTAATCCTTTAAATGATCCCTATAGTCGAGCCATAATATTTTTCAATTGAATTACATTTAATCCTTCCCGCATAAGGTGATTCAAAGGAGTGTGGTAAGGTGGTAAACAACAAAAAGATAAATCATATACTGCTATACCATCAGGAGGGTGAGCAACATATGCGGTAGAGCAGTGTACACCGCAACCTCGCTGCAAGAAGTCTTGAGCAAGGTGGTAGAGCGGTAAGAATGCAATAAAATTGGACACCACAGTACCATATGAGGTGGATAATATGGATATTATAGAGCGGTATACACTACAACCCTATAGTAAGAGGTCTTAAGCAAGGCGGTAGTGCGGTAAACATCAAAATGGAAGGGAAAAACACCTCCATGCCATAGCGGGTATAATAAGAGATGGAGATAGTATGATAATCATGGAATCATTACAATTTATAGCAATAAATTCCATCACACATGCTTCAAAATTAATTTCAAGGATTTGAAATTTTTGGGAAACTATTTGGCAAAGAAGTTGCATTAATATTAATACCGTTCCCTCAAAAGAAAGTGAATTTTCCTAAGACTCTGCTTAGTTGAAATGCATTTTTGTGGACGGAGCTGAGGACATCGAGAAAAGGAGCTTTGTGAATGATGAGATCTCAAGTAAGTGCATGAATAACCCTCTGAAGAAGCTTGATTGGTGTAGTATTTGGTAGAGCTCTATTATTTGAAGTCATAGTAGGAAAAATTGAAATATTCCTCCTAAAAGAAAACAATTAGAAGTAAAAGAAAGTAAGGAAAAAATTAAGGAAGAAGAACCTAAGGTAAAGAAGAGACCACTCAACAATTCTATATTAGATATACTTCCAGGATCAACCAAGGAGGGAAATAAGAAATTTCTCATAGACACTGCACAAGGTTGTAGGGATGCTCTCATTCCCAAATCCAGGTGGGACTTATTTTGGTATTTTTACAGTAAGAGAAATGAGAAGATTCCAGTGTCAAACCCTTGGATGTTGGTTTAGAAAATTTGATTGTCCTGAACGTGTTTATTGATGTGGATTTTATCATATTACTAGCCAAGCATTATCACTCTGCAACCAAGATAGTAAGGTTTCCAAATGGCTCAATATTGGTAGAGGTAACTAGAGTTGCTATCATTGAGTGTTTTGGCTTAAACAAGCAAGCTTTAACCAAAATAAACCTATAGAAGAGCGAGGAATATTATAACAGGTTAAGAAGAACTTATAAAAGTGATGAGTTACCCCTATATATGAAAAGAGGCATTAGTAATAGAATGATTCCCATTTCTACTTCCAATATTGAACCATTCACTGTGACAAATTTTCAATATTATTTTGTGAATACATATCTAGCTCTGTACCAAGTACTAGGGGTGGATGCTCAAGATAAAATTTTACTAAGCCTAATGATGATGGCCAAGAGAATTCAAAACCCTAAGACTAATATTGAGTATGACTTTGCTTCATACCTTGAGAGGGCGTTGGATGATAAATTCTCACAAGTCATAGAGGATAGAGCACTGATTACATTCAGACACTATTCCTTACTGTTCCATTTGATACTATACCAAAATCAGGACCATTGGAGTAAAAAAATGGACTTGGCTATAGTGGATGAGAAAAGGAGTGCCACACCTATCTAGAAGTGGTGCTATATTTGGGATAGTTGATGTAAGAATTCAAGCTTTTCTATATTCTATGAAGACTTTGTGCACGAAATCCTTCAATTTCTTGGTTATTCAATGCTAATATTTCCAAACAAAATGCAACATTTGTTAAGACCTTTGGCCTTGAGACAGGAACAGGGTCACACACATAATTTTGGTGATTGGTTCTTTTTCCCATAAGTTACAATAATAAGAATCTATAGCTGCCCTACTACTCGACACATACTGCCAAAGTTCATGCCCCTTAGATCAGCATTTCTTGAATTTATGTGGCAAATGATTTGGATGGAAAAGGATGTAATGCACAAACAAAAGAAGGGCACATTTCTGCCAAACTTAAATAAATGTGGAGACTGGATATTAGGCTCAAATACATTGGAGGAGTTGCAATATTACTTGAAGACAAGATATGCATTGGGTTTTGGAAAAGCAAGAGCCTTTGACCCTAAAAATCATATGAATAACATAAGGAATAATCTTCTTACCAAAATTATAGTGGCACACCAAGTAGATTATGAGGAAGATGTGATAAGAAAATGCCTTACTTTTCTAGACGCATGCCTCAGACGAAAGAAATGGGAGTTTATAATGAAGCTTGAAGGAAGGAAGAAGCAAAATGACAAAATTTTCCTTGGATATTTCATTGAAGAAAAAGACCCCATCAGGAGGATCAATCGGATAATTGATAAATTTGAGGATTTATATGGTAAAAAAGAAGTGTATCTTCAGGAACATGGTGGTAAGATAACTACAAAGCATACCCCAGACACAACATCAAAGTCTCCCATGGAGAAATTGTCTCCCAATAGACAAAAGACACAAAGCATTGAGACATTGGTACCTTATGAGGAGAGTGAAGGGGTGGGAGATACTGAAGATGTGGCCACTGTATTGCAATCATTAAAGGGTGATATTGAGGTTGATCAGCCCATCCATGAGACTAGCACCCATAGGCATGAGGAAAGGATGGATGATGCAGAAAAAACAAGTGTAGAGATACATGAAGATGAGAGAGAAATTTTTGCTAGGAGGTTTATAGAGGATGATGAGTTCATCAAAACTCCAAAGTTTAGGGATTTCTGGACAAATATGAAGATAAAAGAAATTGAAGAGAAAATGGAGTCAGATGAAGTGGGAATTGAAGAACTAGAAAAGAATCAAATGGAGGCACAAACCTTCAATGAATTGAGGGTTGACCGAATTGACATTAGCCCTCAGAAGGCTAGAGAGATTATTTTGAAGAGAAACATGCTCATTTTTCCTAGGTTGGAATTAAAGAAAATGTTTTTGCTTGAGCAAGTACGGGCTCAAGAAGATCCAATGTTAGTTGCAGATTTTGACTCTAATGAAGGAGTAATTGTAACTGGGTATAACCCCAAAATTGAAACCCTGGCCATTTGGATCAAGAAAAAAAACAAGCAAAAGACTAAACTATTGGATGTAATATAGGGAATGAAAGGGGCAACAATGGTAAGAACAATACAGGGACACCACCCCTTTGGAGGCAACCAAAATGACCATTTAATCAGCCATGTTCACTCATGCAATTGTTAAGGGATTGGAGGACAAATTAAAGGAGTATGAAAGGGAACAAAAATTCTTAAATGATGAAGTTAATAAACTATTTATGGAGAATATAAAATTGAAAGAATAGTTAAAAGGAGCAGGAACTTCACAAAGCAAGGAGATAGTGTTATATAAGTCTCCTAGTGCTCCATTAAATATTGTACAGAGCATTCCAGCTGAGCAAGCAAAGACTCCTGAGAAGGAAGTGGATGAAATGAAGGAGGCTTGGGATGAAGTAAAAAGGCAAGTTTCTAAAGTTATGGAAAATATTCTTGAGTATAGAATAAATTTAGTTATTGATAAATTGGATAGTGGGCACGACAGTTATAAATAACTTCAATGAGAAATTCATTCAATAAAAGCACATATTCTTGTATTGGACCCCCTGTTTCAAAGTTGGAAGCCTATTCACCACACTCTATCTAAGTTATGCAAAGTTCTACAAAGAATTCTTGATGCTCCTATAGTATTAAAACTGACTAAGAAAATAGTAAAAATGATTGTTGATGAATTTCAATATATACGAGGGGAGGATTAGAGGATTGTGGCACAAATGGATTCATTCCATAACTTAAAACAATGGTATACACCAGAAATTGTAAAAGATGATGGTCAAGTAAAATACTTGGATGAATGGAAGAAGGAATTTGGTTAGGTTATTCATAAGTGTTTAACCCATGTTCAGGGGAATAGTGACACTGGTCTTCAGAGGCTCAATTTTATCATGGATGGATTGATTGCTCTTGATGTTGGATATCTGAAATTTGTCAATGATACAAAGGCACTACTAGATATTCGATGGAAGACACATCTTGATAAAATACCAAAGATCCAAGAATATCAGTGGCCATCAGATTTTATGATGTATCAATGGGAAGAGAAGTATTTGGCTTCAGATGAGTAGGTCACTAAGGAGAGGGCATCTAGACATCTATCATGGAGAGGAAAGCTTTGTCAGGTCAATGATCATGGGCTTTCTATGTTGATTAAAGGAAACATACGTCTAAAGTGTATTAAGCCTTGTTATTTCTTCAATTATGAGAATTAATTAGTTGTTAGTAAAAGAAGTAGTTTTGAAGGGTCGTCTATTTTTGTAAAAGGCTTGAAGCTTGTTGCTTCCTATATAAATAGGAAACCAAGGCTAGTTTTGAGAGGATCATCATATCGTATTCCATTTTCATTTATGTTATAGTAGGCATTAGTAAGAAGATAGATTACACATTCCACCCATCCATATCATATCAAAGACTTCTACTATAAATGTATATATATTTGAAATAGCAAAGATTGCTCATAATTGGTAATCTATTTTGGTGTTCAATTGTCGTGTTAAATTTCATGCTTATCTATTACTGTTTTGTCTCCAAAGTGGTTTATTCAAGTTATTTAAATTCATAAGATTTATTAGGGCACATTTTCTATTGCTGTGTGATTATTTTGAGCTTATGAATGAAATGGAACATCTTATTATCAGAGATTCCCCATGACTGTGTTATCATTCTGTATTTTTTCTTATGTTTTCCATACTTAATTCTTCTTATATTTGAATGAATATCAGTTATTGAGCCTCAATACTATGCTTATGTGAATGAATATGTTGATATAGTAAAGCATTTACTGTGGATTTTTTCAGTTACATGTTCAAAATTGTGTTCAACATAAAAATGGAAACTATTTAAAAATAATAAAGTTAACAAAGTTGCTTATTTAAATAATTGTGAGTTACGTGCATTAATATTTTATTAACTTTTGTGTCTTCATGAACATATGTTGATACAAAATTAATGGAAGAAGCATCCAAGAAATCATATTTTTTTCTACCAACAATTCATACCAAAGATTGAACAATTTAAGGATATTACAATAGGTAATCTGTATCGACACAAATAATATTACTGAAGCATTTCAAATTTTGGTCCATAAGAATCATCCTTTTTTAAACATGGATTGCAAATAATTCTAAAAATTTAGAAGTCTTGGTCATTAACATTATTGTCTACTACAATGTCATCCAGTGTATCATTGTCAATGTTCATATGTTCTTTCAAGTATTTAATATTTTCATCATCTTCATCATTATTGAAATTTGACTATACACCATCTATATTGTTAGTAGATGTATTTGGATCATCATTTTCTATAACATCCGTATTGTTGTCTTCCATAACATCATCTAACTCTGGGATGTTGTCTTCTTGTGCATGAACATAACCATCTTCAACATCATCATGGATGTCAATTTCTTCAATGTTCTCTAATCCCTCTCTCTCATTTTGTTCATCATCATTGTTTTGCTCAGTATCCACTAATGTTTCGTCAAATACATGCCTTAATCTTGGATCATAATGTATGACAAACATCCATTTCAGGTCCAAAATATCTTCATAGAAAAATACCTACACATGAATAAAATACATATATTAGGCGTATGTTATAACAATTTTATTGATTAATAAACACATGTATATATTCACAATAAAATATGAATTAATAGATTGATGATCACTACCGCTTCTTGTTTGAGTTAAAGAAATACTTGCTCACAATGAATTGGTAGAACATAAAGCTCCTTATCCCTTGATAGGAAGCATGAGGAATATATAGAAAACAATCCACTATGGGTATCATATCTTTGTGTCCTCTCAAATTCTTCATACCATCTACACTTAAAAATGCAACATTTAAAAGAGTGATAATCCAATTCAATAATTTTTTATATTTTCACAACATATTGTAGATTCCCTTCAATTATATTCTTATCTTTTGAGCTTGATCGGCTAGATTGATTGAAGTCAACCATGATGCCACAATCAAAGGATTGTCTCTTTACATCTACACTTTCTACATGATAATGTTGACCATATGCCAAGATTGTTGGATATTTCCTCACCTATGAAAGACCATTTATTTCAATGAAAAAAAATATAATGACAAATATTAAAATAGTTAATAGTGTCAAAATTGTAAGGAAACAAAATTTTGTAAAATTCCAACTGTACCTTTCTTTCACATCCTCTAGACTTGTTGATTTAATCTTCTGTTATGTTTCAATTTGTACTTGCACCTTCTATTTGATTTTGAATTTGTTCAGTAACCCATTCTAGTGTGCAATCTTTTCCCCATTCCCCAATCAGATCAATGGGAAGTGGAGTATTCTTTGGGTTCGATCTCTTAAACTGTCTCCTTGCTTCTAACACTTCTTCTCTCTTTTTATCATAAAGATCAATCAATTTGTTCATAAAGTCCATGTGGTACAGAATGAACTTGTTGAGTATAGAACTTTTGTCTAGACCTATTACATGTCAACATGTTTATTTCAAACTCCAAATGTCATGTTGTTAATTTGACAAATAAATTATTGTGAGAGAAGGGGGATTCGCTACTCATGAGTTCTCTTCAATCAGAGACCATCATAGGGCGAACTACCCTAAAGTACCTCAAAAGACAACGGCGAGATTTCTAGAACCGAAAAGAGTAGGTCACAGAGATTCTCTAGACAAACTGACAAGCTCTCGGCCAAAGGACGTCAGCGTAGAATGCATATGACACCGCAACACACTAGCATCCTTAAGGCATGCTAGCATCTTGTATGGACTAGAAAGCAAGTTTATCTCAAAAAATAGCAAAGTGACTACTTCTCCGATTGTTGAGAACTTCTAGATTGTAAGGAAATGACATAAAGCGATAAATCTGAAGTAGAAATGAAGTAGATAAGGACAAGGAGAAGAAGGGAAATAAAATTCTTATGAACCATGCGAGTGATGAAGCTTCCAGCTTGTGAATGTACTCAATACCTACACATAAGAGAGAGAAAGTGTTGGGGTTGTATAGGGGTTTGTCTCATTCAAACCCCCATTTTGGTGTTCCCACCTCTACAGACATCCAAGATAGATAGAAAGGCATGAAATGAAGTAAAGTACATAAAATCACTACAAAACAATGTTATGCTACTCAACCAAATAATAGAGGAGAGGAGTGAAAGCTTACCACCTCTGCCCAAAGTGCTCAAGGCTAATAGGGGAGAAAATGAGAGGAACTCAAGCCTCTATTGTCATGGTGTTTCATTCCACACTTGCTCTACTGAAGTGATGGAGTGTTAATGTTGCTACTATGAAGTGTAAAGTGTTGAGTGATGGATGGAGAAGCTTCTTGGAGCTTGTGAAGAGTTGGAGAGTGAAGAGAGAGCTAGAAAGGATGGAGAGGTCCACAGATCCAAGAGATGCAAAATGGAAGCAGGAATAGTGAATATGAAGGAAAGAGGGAAGAAAATGGCCATATTCGGGTCAGTCGACCAAAGAGGGCATTAAAAATTGACTCCCAATGGGAATGGTAACACCTTTGTAGGATCCAGATGCAGGAATATGTTAGGGACATTAGCGCATCGTGTAGATGTTTGTGTGCCCTGTGGGTGTCCTAGACATAAATGCCTCCATCGACACTCAAAATGGGTGCCAAGTGGAATGAAGACAATAGACTTATGTGGAATTAAGCCTCTGAATTTTGTTTTCTAAAGTGCAAGGGGGTAAAAGGGAATTTGTGTTAGGGGTTCAAATTCATGTTGATACATTTTTCCCCCACTTTATCAAGCACAAGTACTAATGAGTGCTTTGGTAAAGTAGAGTAGAGAAGTAGAAAGTTTTGAAATGTATACCTGAATCATCGAGGAAGCAAATCATAGTTTGGCGAACCTGAGAGTGTAGGACAAGAAAAGGACTTCATAACCCCATAGAACCATGAAGCTAAAGAAATAAAGTGCCTTACAGACCTGCAAACCTGCAAGGAAGGTATCCTCCAAGAACTCTCACATGAAGGAAACCAAGAAAGTACCTTACAGACCTGCAGACCTGCAAGGAAGGTATCCTCCAAGAATTCTCACATGAAGGAGACCAAGAAAGCGCCTTATAGACCCACAAACCTACAAGGAAGGTATCCTCCAAGAACTCTCACATGAAGGAAACCAAGAAAGTGTCTCACAGACCCACATACCTGCAAGGAAGGTATCCCCCAAGAACTCTCACATGAAGGAAACCAAGAAAGTGCCTCACAGACCCGCAGAACTGCAAGGAAGGTATCCTCCAAGAACTCTCACATGAAGGAGACCGAGCAAAGGGGACTTCATAGAGTTAGAGATGGTGACATTTTTACCTACAGATAGAACATGTCAGGAAGCGTTCGTGCAGGCCAGTGAATGGACAGTCACGTAGACCATCGCTAAATTGTAATACTTTCAAACGGGTCACTCAGGAACCCTTCAAAAGGAAGAGGGGTCCACTAAAGGGACACACTATTTGAAAATGAGGCCTAGTTAGGCTTCCCCCAATCTAGATGCAAAGATATGAAATAGGTCTAGTTGGGCTGCCTGAGCTAGACACAAGGATGTGAAATGGGTCTATTCAGGCTGCCCCCAAGCTAGACGCCAAGGAATTCATTCGAGAGAAAAGATTTCAAAGAGGTCCCTTGGGGACCCTTCAAGAGAAAGAGGGTCCAATAAAGGGATGCTACATTTGAAATACATAGAGAGAGAGGGGGTCCTTAAGAAGGACACACCTCTCCAAAACCATTTGTCACCGCCCCCAACATACAGGGGAGATGAACCATGCTATATACTTAGAATAGGATAGAGGTAAACCTCGATATCACTTGTCATGTGAAGAAGAGGTAGGTGCATCAATAAGCACCTGAATCATTAAGTTGTTGTATCTTGTCCTTCAAGGCGTTACATTCACTAGTGGAATGGCTAGGCACTTGGTGGTATGCACAGAAAGAATGTTTTTCATAAGCATGTTTATGAGATTTCTTGCATGTAGGAGGAGGAAGAGTAATTAAGCGGGCTTTTAGAATCCGCATAAAAATACACTCTTTCTCAGATAGAGGATGAGGAGCAGGAAGCAACCCTTTCTCTTGTGGAGAAAATCTTGACTGCTTGCAAGAAGAAGATACAAAGATAGAAGAAAAAGGAGGATAGACCAATCCACAAGAATGAGGTTGAGCGGACTTTATGTCCCCATTCAATCGTGGTTTCTGCTCAAATTGTTTATTCGAGAAACCAAGCCCTAAATTACACTTACAACACACAAATTCTATAGGGACCTGTATGCCTTGTTCATTACACCCACAACCTTTACACTCATATCCATACTTAGAGACAAGCTTAAAGTCAAGGCCATAACGTGTTTGTAAATCATGAGAAGGAGGGTATTTATAGAGAGCATTATTTCAACAAGGAGGAACATACTCTTCTATAGGATCATCATCATCCTTCTTGATAGGACTGTCAGCATTATCCTCCTTGGCGGAAGCATAATCATCTTGATCTGAAGAAGGATCAATTCTAAGGACATTACAATTTTCATTCACATTATCCTATGATACAAAGGAATAACCATCTTCGATAGCAGGTGTGAATGATTCCATTGAAAGGTCTAAGTAGATTGGGTCGACTTTATATTCATGAACGAAGGAATCTATAAAGTCTAAGGGACCCCAATCATCACCAAGACATGCATTCTCTTGAGAAGAGGTAGAAGAAATAGACTTAAGGTTTCCTACTTTAGAAGGATCATTTTTTAGGACATTTATCTCAAGAGTATCCTTTGTAGTAGGTAATACTGGAGTAAACATTGACGCATCAGAAGCTATTGAAGGGATAAGAGTAGGCATAATCAAAGCTTGGCCAGCAGTTGCCATCTCATATAAGTGCTTAGCATCAAGGTCAACCTTAACTTTGACTACTTGATTATTGCAAATGAACTTGATAGATTTATGCAAGGTAGATGGGACTGCACCCATAGCATGAATCCATGATCTACCAAGAAGAAGGTTATAAGGTAACTTCTCTGACATAACATATACAATAGTGGGTATAGTAATGGGTCCAAGCTACAAAGGTAATACTATAGTACCTAGAGCTTGTCTCCTAACATTATCGAACCCACAGATGTCAACAAAAGAAGCATTAATAGAAGATGGATCAATATTAATCTTAGGCAATAGATCAATGCTACATACATTGAGCATCGAACCAACATCAATGAGAGTACATCTAAGGCCAATCTTATTAATGTTAACTATAATCATTAGAGGGTCTCCTTGCTTCTGTACTTCCGTAGGTGGGAGCTCCTATGAATAGAATGTAATATTCAATGAATCCACACAAATATATGCTAACAATGCATCAACATCTACCATCCTGGTGGAAGAAGGCAAGAGGATCTTTTGAAAGGCTTCTTGAAACATACCTTGATAAACCAAAGTAGATTGAAGCAAGTCCCACAGTGAGATCTTAGTCGGAGTAACTTGAGGATGCTCGACAAGATCATAATCACTAGGTTCTTTAGTCATAGGTTCAAGTACATGAGAAAGTCTTAGTTGTTTATTCATTATAGTATCATAGGTATGGGCTACCGCTCTATAAGAGGGAGCCATAGAAGGATCAGGAAAGTCACTATCAAATGGAAGACCATCAATAGAACAAACCCTTTCAGGAGAAGGACTAGTTGGAGTAATGTAAATGACTGACTGGTCTCTTAAGCCTTTGAGGGGTAGCAGAGACATAGATTACATTCACATAATCATCACACCTAGTAGAGTAATTATTCAAAAACATTTTGTCAACATCGATCCAGATAGGATCAAACATGGAAGAATATTCATCATGTACTAATGCATCATCTCTAGAGGAGAGTACATTAGAATAAATAAGAAATTCATCATTCACAAATGCATCATCTCTTAAAGAGGGTGCATCAGAAGGATTAGAATATTCATCATTTACAAATGCATCATCTTTGGAAGAGAGTGCATTGAAATGAAGAGAAGGTAGAGTGACGTTAAGAAAGGTATCAATGATTTCATCTTCTTGCAACAAGATATCCTCCGAAGCAAGAGGACTCTCATGAGAAGGATCAAAGATATCAATTGACATGGAATCCAAGTCACTATCACATGCATGAAATGGAAAATCATTAATATTTTCAATATAATTAGATACAGAGCTAATAAAAGAAGATATTAAATTCATTATGATTTTTTTGGTATTTTCTATGTTCTAGTAATTTGCATTTTCAGAGGTCTTCAGAGCGGAATTTGGGTTCGGAACTTGCATTAGTTCCTAAAATTTGATTGTTGAAGGCACTAGTATTTTAGGGATTGAACTAGTTCTCTAGCAGACCTTTCCACTGGTGCAAATGGTTTTGAATTTCGAGCATTGAGTCAAAATTTATAACCCCACCAAGTAGGGGTAAATAAATTCCTAGTTTTCGAAGAACATTGTTCTTCATATCGAGTTCACCAAAATGTGAGAGAAGGGGGATTCACTACTCATGATTTCTCTTCAATCAGAGACCCTCACGGGGTGAACTTCCCTAAACTACCTCAAAAGACAGCGGCAAGAGTTCTAGAACCGAAAAGAGAAGGTCACAAAGATTATCTAGACATACCAACAAGCTCTCGACCAAAGGACGTTAGTGCAGAATGCAGACAATAGTGTGGCATGCTAGCATCCCCGAGGTCCGCTAGCATCTTGTATGGACCAGAAAGTAGGTTTATCTCAAAAAACAACAAAGTGACTACTTCTCTGATTGCTGAGAACTTCTAGATTGTAAGGAAATGACAGAAAGCGATAAAGCTAAAGTACAAGTCAAGTAGATAAGGACATGGAGAAGAAGGGAAAGGAAATGTTTATGAACCATGTGAGTGATGAAGATTCCATCTTGTGAATGTCCTCAATAACTACACATAAGAGAGAGAGAAAGTGTTGGGGCTGTATAGGGGTTTGACTCAGTCAAACCCCCATTTTGGTGTTCCCACCTCCACGGACAGCCAAGATAGATAGAGAGAAAGGCATGAAATGAAGTACACAAAAGCACTAAAAAATAGTGTTATGATACTCAACCAAATAATAGAGGAGAGGAGTGAAATATTACCACCTTCTCCCAAAGCGCTCAAGGCTAATAGGGGATCAAATGAGAGGAACTCAAGCCTCTGCTGCCATGGTGTTTCATTCCACACTCACTCTACTGAAGTGATGGAGTGTTGATTTTGATGTTGTGAAGTGTAAAGTGTTGATTGATGGATGGAGAAGCTTCTTGGAGCTTGTGAAGAGCTGGAGAGTGAAGAGAGAGCTAGAAAGGATGGAGAGGTCAAAAGATCAAAGAGATGCCAAATGGAAGTAGGAATAGTGAATATGAAGGAAAGAGGGAAGAAAACGGCCATATTCGGGTCGATCGGCCAAAGAGGGTGTTAAAAATCAACTCCCAATGGGAATGGTAACACCTCTATAGGCTCTAGATGTGGGAATCTGTTAGGGTTGTTAACGCGTCGCGCAGGCATCCTAGATAGAAACGCCTTGAGTGACACTCAAAACGAGTGCCAAGTGGAATGAAGACAATGAGCTTATGTGTAATTAAGCCTCTGAAGTTAGTTTTCTAAAGTGCAAGGGGGTAAAAGGGAATTTTTGTTAGGGGTGCAAATTCATGTTGATACAATTACAGAGTAAATTAATGATTGTAAGAAAAACAACCACACTGATCATGAATTTACTTACTAATTTTTACTTCAACACCATTAGATTGTGGTTTTTCTCCATCGATAATATCTGATTCTTGTTCTTCATCCCAGACGCATGGCCCATCTTCAAAATCCTTACCAAGGAATTCACATAGGAAGAAAAATGCTTCATTCAATACATACCCTTCAGCCATGCAACCCTTTGTATCTGCCTTTTGTCAGACATTTATTTTAAGATTTTTCATATACCTCTCAAAGAAAAACATCTACCTCATTGATATGACACCCGCCAATTCAATTTCATCAACTAGGTGTATAAGTAAATGGACTTGTAGGTCCATGAAACTTGTAGGGAGCTCCTTCTCAAATACACATACAATTTCTTCAATTTCCTTCTTCCACTTTGGCACTTCATATTCGTGGATCTCCTTGGAGGTCACCCACCTAATATAAGAATAGTAAATTAGTATGAACCTTTAGTCATAAATTAAAATGAAATATAATATCTCTATGTCTCTCACACATGAACGTTTCATATAACCACATACCTTGTAAATGTTGACAATCGACTTATGGCATTCCTTAAGTCAATTGTAAGACAAGAATCCCCCCTAATTGTCAATGGCATGATATGCTATCAAACGCATTTATGAAAAGGTCATTAGTAATTTTTTCTCACACAACAAATATCAAAATATATTTAGTACTTAATCAATGTTACCAGTAAATTTTAAATGATGATATATAATACCTTCATTAAATTATGAAAATCATGTGTTTTGAATCCTATGATATGTCCATCAACTATAAAAGCTTTAGCCAATGATGACCCATAACTAGTAGGTGTCCTTATTGAACGGATGACATTTTTTAGTTGGTCTAGCTCTTTTTTTTACAAAATCCATGGAGCTTCTGCATATGTTTCATTTTCCTTGCTTGGCCACAAATTTTTTCTATCAAATTTGGTACACGAAAGAGCAATATCTCTCCTCGAAGACAAGGTGTCCTTCTCTTTGCCCGATATATGTCGAAATATAGAATCTAGGATATTTTTGAAGATGTGCATAGGATATAATAGGTGAGATATTAATAGATCCTTCCAGTAAGGGATCTCATAAAATATGTATTTCCTTTTCATTCCTTATGGCATATGAACTACAACTTCTTTTGGTTTTTCAATTGAATCACCCCAATCAAAAAAATCCTCCCAATCTTTCAATTCAGCATCTTCATAATTCTTAAGCCAATCACCTATACCCATAATCATGGGAGGGCCTCTATTTTCAACTTTTCCATCAAATTGATTCTTTTGGAAATTTCTAAACCTATGATCTAGTGGTAGAAAAACCTTGTTGTTCGTGTAAATAAATTTATGTAGATCTTTAGAATATCGCCCTTGAAATTGTTTTGCACACCTTGGACATGCAAATATCCCCTTTGTTTGAAGCCCTGTAATTCAACAAGTAATGTTAATAACATAAAAAAATAGTATATAAAACTAAGTATTAAAGTTGGGATGAAAATAAATTATGAGTGTAAATACGTAAATATTTTATCTTACCAGAACAAACACCAAGTCTTGGGAAATCATGAATAGCTTAACATAGCACACCATACAACATGAAGTACCTATTTGATGGAGGACGTGATATGTCATACATTCATATGCCTTTCCATAGTAGTTGCATCTCATCAATAAGAGGTGCAAGATAAACATCCATGTTTTAACTTGATGTTTTCCTGGAACAATGAGAGTCAACATAAGGTGCTCCTTTCTAACACTCATCCATGGGGAAATATTGTATACTATCAATCTAACTAGCCAAACACTATAATTTGAGCTCAAGAAAGAGAATGGGCACACTCCATCAATTGCAAGACCAAACCTGATACTACGGGGTTCATCTTTGAATTTTCTTGGCCATTTTTCCTCTATGTGTTTCATTGCTTTGGAGTCGGCCGGAATTCATATGAATCCATCTTTACTCGTATTCTTTGCATGCCATTCCATCAATTATTCAAGTGACTTGCAACGAAACATTCATTGAAGTCTAGGTTTAATTGGCATGTGACATAAAACCTTATTTGGAACTATAGGACCTTGTACATTTGTATGATATCTCTTCTCTTTGCATATAGAGCATTCTACCTTGTTTTGATATTCATCTCTGTATAAAATGCAATCATTTTTACATGAATAAATTTTCTTATATTCAATCTCCAACTCAACCAACAACAGACGCGCCTCTCTGCAATTTGATGGCAACACATTCTCTTTAGGGAATATTTTAGTTTTTAGTGCCCTGTAAGATTGCCAGAGATTAAATCAATTGAATTTTTTATTTATGATGAACATGTTTGATATGTTAATCTATACTATGGCTGTTTATATACAATATATGTTTTTAAAATCCCCTTAAAGAAATATAGACAAAGTCGATGAATGTTTACGAATTGTGTACACCAATTGACAATGCAAAGTAAGAAATAGATTGCAAATCACTTCAGTAGGGTAGTGAATCCTTTGTCTGACCAACCAAATAGTGACTTGATTTCTAATAATATTAATGTGCATGCCAGTTGTGAGGTTCTACTTGCACCCGATTTAAACACGGGTGTCTTCGCTACTTTCTTGATGGAATCTTTCAGGTTGTTATCATCAACATTATGTTATTGGTAATTACCCCTGCTATCATCATTACTATCATCCATATGATCATTATTGTCATCATTGTTTCCATCCCCAAAGAAACATGTAAGCATTTCATTCAATCCTTCTTCATGCACTGCATTTTCACTATCATGATCATCATCATTAAGGCTAGGTGGCATCTCATCAATGTATGTAGATCTCATCAGCTCTTCAAATTTCTTGGGTGGTAGTAATCTCTTCAAACTTTCTCTTTTCCCCCTGTTATTGTTTAAAGGATGGTTTGGATCATCCCGTCCAAATCTTAATAACCCAGTTGGATCATGGGTATTAGTATGTGTTTCATCAACATCTTCTACCTATCAACAAACACAAGCATTATTTAATGTTTTCCAACAATTGGATAAATCATAAATGTATCAATTTCAAAGAAATATAATCAAATATGGCTTAAAAAATATAAATATAAATTGTATGAACATATATACATCAATTGAATAATGGAACATTATTTTATAGACTACCTTTTTTATACAATAATTTAAATAAAACACAATTTTGACAACATAGTTTATAAAACATCAATCCACACTCATTTATTATTCTTTGGTTTTTTGTCCTTAAGAACATCCTTAGGGAGACCTTGGTCTTCCCTTTTCTTTCGTGCAAGAGTTTTTTTTAAGAAGGGGTAATCAATCAATTACTCATCCCCAATGGTAAGGTCCTTAATATCCTCAACCATTATCAATCTATCAACCTCTCTTTCCATATCTCCATCTTTATCATTATTAACCTCAACAAATTGACAATTCGGTCTTACATTAAGGTCCCTTCCCTTACTACTATTTATAAATCTTGCAATATTTTTGTGTGTATGCACATCCATCTATATACATAAGATGGCCTCTATTAATTTATTTTCCACTTTCCAATTGGAGATGATGTGTATACATATTAGAATTTAGACCATATGCTGACATGCTAGGCTTATATTCTACTAGCCTTCTCCATTCACCACTGTAATATGATGGACTATAATATGTCATTAATCTCATAGTGGTTTGTTTAGAATTGTTTCTATGTTGAGATCCCACATGTACATTTTGGAAAATAAAGAGGCCTAGATTCACTCCATGAATATTGGAGGGTTGTATCATGTAGTTGTATCCTCAAAATTGAAACACCTCGTACACTCTAGGTAGTTGTTGATCACTAGGCCAAGCGCAATATATTCGACGATCAAATGTCTCTTTGTAAATTGATCTCAAACTCAGGGGAAAGTCATCATATCCATCACATTTATTCTCATAGGGTATGTAGTCCACCTCCCCCTATCTTTAAGCAAATTATGCATCTTTAAACCGGTTCTTGTTCTGTGACTTGTTTTCATCAATTCCTCATCTTCTGAGCTAGTATATTGGCACATATTTTTGTTAGATGTATCATTTGATAAATTACCATTTCCCTCTAGGCTAGAAGTCGGTGATCCAAGAAACTTTAAACCAAAAACTTTATCCTGCAAGTATTCATTGAGAAAAAATTAGTTATTTAAATAATATAAAACAATGTTTAAATGAAGTATACATGTTATTTATATCAAATTAGAAAATTCCTTACCACAATTCCTATTGGGTTTGAATCGATTTTAGGATGCATACTACCGACTGGAAGCTCATCATATATGTAATGTCTTTTTACAATTTCTCGTTTGAATTTTTTCTTTCCACGACATACAAAACATCCACAAACAACAATTTTCTCAAAGTATTCATCCCATGTACTATAGTCCTGACCAACCTCTTGTTTAGTGCAATCATATGTTGTGTCTGGAAGATCCATTGTCATATCCTCTTCCACCCACTATCATCTATTCAATTTAATAGTTTTAGTTCTACATCCACATACATATCTTCTTCTTTTGCTAGTTCAATGCCCAGGCTCTGCATTTGCTCCAATCTCCATCTAAAATAATCAAAAACATGCATTAATTTATGTCAAGATTGGATAATACATTATAAATTTCAATAATACTGTGAAAAAATATGGACATATCACAAAATTCCATCAGATCATTTTTTCCTAAGTTAAGTCAAAATTTGAGTACCTAATGTCCCGCTTCATCCGTTTTGTCCTCATTTGATATGAGATGATCTATTGCCATGGCCTCATCTCACCCCTACAATACACAACATAGTAAATAATGTTTACTACACCAATTATATCATTTTAACGAATATGCTATCCAACATAAAACCTCACTTTAGTCATATATTTTCTCAAAGTATTCATACCATGTACTATAGTCCTGACCAACCTCTTGTTCAGTACAATCATTTGTTGTGTCTGCAAGATCCATTGTCATATCCTCTTCCACCCATTGTCATCTATGTTATTTGACAGTTTTAGGTCCACGTCCACATACATATCTTCCTCTTTGCTAGTTGAACGCTCAGGCTCTGCATTTTCTCCAATCTCCATCTAAAATAATCAACATGCATTAATTTATGTCAATATTGGATAATACATTATAAATTTCAATAATACTGTGAAAAAATATGGATGTATCACAAAATGCCATCATATCATTTTTTCCTAAGTTAAGTCAAAATTTGAGTACCTGGTGTCCCGCTTCAACCGTTGTGTCCTCATTTGACATGACACAATTTGTTGTCATGGCCTCATCTCACCCCTATTGTACACAACATAGTAAATAATGTTTAGTACACCAATTATATCATTTCAACGAATATGCTATCCAACACAAAACCTCACTTTAGACATATATTTGAAATATATTTCACACTTTAGATGACTCATCTAGTTGTATAGGGGTCATTTATGAGTTCACAAATCTAACCTCTATTAGTTTTGCACCCACAAAATTGACATGGGATAAGGAATAGATAAAATAGGGAAACATGATTTCTCCCTTGGAACATATGAAAATGAAGTCAATTTAGGATCAATTTATTTATCAACTTCCAAGAAAAATACATCATTTTGTACTATTAGGTGCTAAATTAGACACACTTTGCGCTGCCTTTTGCATCCCAAACAGATTACATTTTTGGCTGAAAGGAGACGCTAAATTAGGTGCACTTTGCTACGCTTACTATAGCGCTGACTAATGAATCAGGAACAAAAATTTAAAACTTCCCTGTCAAGAAGGAAGAGATGACTAATAGAAAAAATCCACGCGAAGGAAGAGAGGAGAAAAAAGGGAAAAACAACGTGAAGGAGGGCTACAAGCAAGTAGATCAAAATTTTGATTTAGTTTGTGACACCATTGGTAAGGTTACAATTTTTTTTTTCATTCCCACAAATATTTTTGTTTGGATTAAATGGAGAGGATTGTGAAGAAAGGGTTGTGAATATTGTTTTGTTTACATGTGAATCATTCAAGTCTCATGTGGTTGCAAAGGAGGAGGGTAAAATTTTAGACATTACATTATTTCCTCCGCATCAGAGAGCAGTGAACACATTTTTGAAACCCCAATGCCTTGGTTCACTTATCATTCCCATCCCAAGCTTTTAGTTTTCGGCTCGATTTCTCGGACCTTCCTTCCATACCTTTCTCTGAAGATAACTTTCTCGCTTCCTTCCTAAAACAGTCGTCGAGTGCTTTCAAGACAATTCATTAAACTGCATCCGCCCCATTGCAGCTAGGTCTCATGGGAAAAGAGGTTGGTCGAGACAATATGAGGAGATAGATATTTTGAGATGATAGCTAAATAATAGATCATTTCCTCAAATTTGTGAGACCTTCAAGCTTAAATTAGCTATTACTAATTTTCACTTATTCATTTAAAGAACAATGAGCTCGTGGTTTTGAATTGATTGTGTGCACATTCATTTTTTTCTAATCAATGGATCCAACTCGAGCATGGGACTTATCTGTGTTAACTTTCAATAAAACCACACTTTGTGCCCTTTTTATCCCCCAAATATTATCATTCTATATAGGTGGGCAAGCGTTAATTTTTTTACAATACATTTTTTTCATTTTGCATATATTTATATCCTTTCAAATATATTTATTTTCTATATAGGTGCACAATAAATTTATTCATAGGTGTTTAAATCTAGAAAGAGGGTCAAACTGGGTGAAAACTTTCATACCACAAACTAGGTGAAAACTTTCATACCTAATAGTGTGTACTTCGTTTGCCTCCACGGACTGGATGCAAATAATTTTCCCTAGGTCGCCTCAAAATTTCAAGCGATAGAGGGAAGAGAACAAAGGGAGAAAACTCTGGCTACGATGAGGTAATTCATTGTCAATTTATAGATTTGTAAATGTTTCCCTTGTTTCTTTCATTTTTACTTTTTACTTTTTTATTTTAAAATTTAAAAGAAGAAATTTATTTATTTTATATATAGGGACATGTGACTGACAAAGATAAAGAGGCATTGGCTTCCATATTGGGGGTAGAGGCAATGAACAAATTGGATGATGTGTGTTGGAAAATGCTTTCCAGATATATAGAAAACTGATCTAGTGAAGGCCCTCAAACATTGCAACCAAATCAACCATGTCAAAGGGAATCAATTGATTCCTCGAGTAGTCTTGGATCGAGCAAAAGATCTAGGAGGAAATCAATAATAGTAAACTCTAGGAATGTAGAATAGGGAGTAGAGGCTTCCACTGTCCCACCCACTCTTGGGACACGGACTTCTTCCACCACGCCAAGTTTTTAATCTTGCATTGGTACCTACAATACCAAGATAGAATACGATGTGGTTTTAGGGGAAGTCTAAATGACATATGCTGGAAAAGGGTTTATCAATAGGTTGAAGGAATCATGCCTTCAATGGTTCAAAGACCATCTACATTTTCCATTCTCAAAGATACCCATACACCTGCAAAAAGTATTTATCAATGACATGGAGACTGAATTTGGCACAGGTTGGTCTGTGAAAAAGGTAAAGCTACGAATGTCTCAAAATTGTAAGAGATTTTGGTGCAACCAAACAAAGAAGATATAAAAAATCCCTCTCGAGCTAAGGCTCAAAAAAAGTCCAATTGATGTAAGTGTCAAATTATGGAAAGAGCTTTTAAAAGAATATGAGAAGTCTGAAGCACGGAGGAAGTCCGGTGAGGAGAGTACACAGGTATTTGAATTTTCTCATAAGATTATAAAAAATTTATTAAACAATTTTTTAATTTTATTTGTGCATAGTTAAATTGAATTAGTATATGTTTTAGGACAAGGCCTCCAAGGCTAGGCTTCAAAAACTTCATGCCATGCATCACAGTGGCCATAAAGGTTTACAGGCCTTGATCTGTAAATTTGTAAGTATATTTAATATGTTAAATGATATATTTTTTAATTCCCTAGGAAAAATTAAATGATTGCATATTAATTAGTTTAACTAGTACATGTGTCATGTTTTGATAGGAGGAGAAATATGGCTGGCATCCAAAGCAATTTGAAAAGGAAAAGTTACAAAGCAAAAAGTGGGCTAATTTTTTAATCTGGATGGAGAACGAAGTATCAATAGTTGACTTTCAATGACTTAGTTGGATATTATTGTGTTAATATGTAAATTTTCATTTCTTGTGTTGAGTTGTTTATTGATGTGTAGGATGATTTCTAAAGTGATTCTCTATTGGCCCTATATCCCCACTTAATTGTCCCATTATTTCATGTTGAGGAAAAAATATTGTTTTCCTTAAAGGTTAGTGGGTGACATTCATGCCTTATTTTCATCGTATCTTTTAATTAATGGCCATTATCTTTTAATATCTCTTAAGTGTCCTCATTTAAGTTATGAGTTGTGTCATTTGAGTAACTTAGTCCCATGTTGATTTGATTTATCTTATTTTCTCTCAAACATGATATCTCAAGGAGTGCTTCCTTGAATTCATGTTGTCATTCTATTAAGTGATCCACATGCATCTTTTCCATCCTTCCTCACAATGTTTCCATTCTTTTAACATGTAAGAATGTTCTGATGCATCTTTGTAGCCATACTATAGATCTAGCACATCCTTGTAGTCTACATCACTTGGCATAGCTAACCAGCCACTTAATTTGTCCATCTAATTAAAAAAAGGCAGTAAATTCCTATCTTTCAAGTTAAAAAACTCCATAAATAAAAAAATCAACAGTAAAAAACCTACAACTTGATCTGATCAACATAGAGAAGCATGTAATACTAGACTTATTAACATTCAAAAGATAAATGGAATGTCCTTAACACCAAGTAGAACTATCCAAAAGAGCTAACTAAAAACACAAACTTGTTCTCACACAGAATGACCTAATGGTTGGTTGTCATAGAAGTCAAACTATTGAAGTAACAACAATGATCAAGTTAACATATATGCATCATTTGCATAAACAACTGAACCATTTATGTGCATGAATAAATAGTAGAAGGATGTAGAAGAACTCAATTCATCTGAATTTATGCCTCTTGGTAGGAATTCCTCTTGAATCTCTAATATCATGTGCCTAAGACTTCCCTATATATTTTACCTTTTGTCGCCACCTTTCCTCTTCACTGTCAGACTCATCTCCTTTTTCCTTATCTACATTTCTAGCTTCAGCTTCTAATTCATCCCATGTTTTACCTTCCTCCACTTCAGAATCTTCTTCGTCCTCATCTAGCTCCACAAGAGATTCATCTTCTTAACCTTCCTCATTTGATTCTAATTCCTCTTCTACATCAAGGGGTTCATATCCTTCATCTGACTCTTCTGAATTATCAGAATAAAAATCACTAGCTTCCATATTCAAAAATTCCCAACCACCATCTTCAATAAATTTCTCTGGATCATCAGTAATAGTCTTCAAATTTTTCCACCAATTCAAGTTCATTATGCTTTCATAATACTTTATATCCATGGAGCTTAGCCATTCCTTGATGCCATCAAGAAAAGATTGAGGAATGGCGTCAATGCGGAGTACATACCACTTGAAGTCTTTGTAAACAATAGCCATATCAAATGCCTTTTTCTCAAGTCCTACTCTCTCAAAGTTAACAATCTCAATCTCACTAATAGTGATTACGAAGAAAGTTAATTCCACCAACTCTACCAAATAGTTTACCGTAGGAACAATAAAATCAGAGGCTTTGAAAGGAACTCCATGAAAACCAAGCTCTCTAAATGGTACATCAAACTCTAGTTCAAAATATTTTAGATGAGGCTTCTCCCATAGCCCTCTTACTAGCTTGAAATATCCTTGAAACTCTACATTAATATTATTTTTCATGTCCCTCTCTTGATGTTCTTCCTCAATTTCATTAGGATCATACATTGACCTTCTTGCCCCTCCTAAAGTTTGGACCACATCCATTACCTCCACATAAAACTAGACATCCTTGGTCTTCTTGGTTCCCACATCATGATATGGTTATGCAAATGAAAATGAAGCAATGTAATCATCTCCTTCTCCACTGGCTGGAATAATGCATGCTTAATATTTTGATACATGATATCAGCTCTCTCTTCTGCTCTCATGGTTGAATACTAAAATCCATTATGGTGGGCCTCCAGAGTTCTAGTCATCTTTCTTCCTCTTCCACCAAATTTTGGCTTGAACCACAATTCCGCTAGCCTACTTGCCTTTGTTTTTAAAAGCTGAAGTTTCTTTTGAGTCACCAGTGTAGCTCTCTCTACCTTTTTAGACTCTTTCATTGCTACGAGAAATTAGTGCCTAATTGATTAACAATCTCAATCTCACTAATAGTGATTACTAAGAAAGTTAATTCCACCAACTCTACCAAACATTTTATTGTAGGAACAATAAAAGTAGAGGCTTTGAAAGGAACTCCATGAAAACTAAGCTCTCTAAATGGTACATCAAACTCTAGTTCAAAATATTCTAGATGAGGCTGCTCCCATAGCTCTCTTACTCGCTTGAAAAATCCTTGAAACTTTGCATTGATATTATTTTTCTTGTCCCTCTCTTGCTGTTCTTCCTCAATTTCATCAGGATCATACATTGACCTTCTTTCCCCTCCTAAAGTTTGGACCACATCCATTACCTCCACATAAAACTATACATCCTTGGTCTTACTGATTCCCATGCCATGATATGGTTATGCAAATGAAAGTTGAATTTTCTCCTGAGTCACTAGTGTAGCTCTCTTTTCCTTTTCAGACTCTTTCATTGGTCTAGGAAATTAGTGCCTAATTGATTAATAGTCTCAATCTCACTAATAGTGATTACTAAGAAAGGTAATTCGACCAACTCTACCAAATAGTTTACAGTAGGAACAATAAAAGCATAGGCTTTGAAAGGAACTCCATGAAAACCAAGCTCTCTAAATGGTACATCAAACTCTAGTTCAAAATCTTTTAGATAAGGTTGCTCGCATAGCTCTCTTGTTGGCTTGACAAATCCTTGAAACTCTGCATTGATATTCTTTTTCATGTCCCTCTCTTTTTGCTCTTCCTCAATTTCATCAGGATCATACATTGACCTTCTTGCCCCTCCTAAAGTTTGGACCACATCCATTACCTCCACATAAAATTGGAAATCCTTGGTGTTCTTGGCTCCCACGCCATGATATGGTTATGAAAATGAAAATGAAGCAAAGTAATCTCCTTCTCCATTGGTTGGAATAATGCATTCTTAATGTTTTGATACACGATATCAGCTCTCTCTTCTGCTTTCATGGTTGAATACTGAAATCCATTATGGTGGGCCTCCAGAGTTCCAATCATCTTTCTTCCTCTTCCACCAAATGTTGGCCTGATCCACAAGTCTTCCAGCCTAATTGCCTTTGTTTTTGAAAGCTGAAGTTTCTCCTAAGTCACCAATGTAGCTCTCTCTGCCTTTTTAGACTCTTTCATTGTTGCTACAAGCAATTTGCACCTAATTGATTAACAATCTCAATCTCACTAATAGTGATTACTAAGAAAGGTAATTCCACCAAATCTACCAAAGATTTTATCGTAGCAACAATAAAAGAAGAGGCTTTGAAAGGAACTCCATGAAAACCAATCTCTCTAAATGGTATATCAAACTCTAGTTCAAAATCTTATAGATGAGACTGCTCCCATAGATCTCTTACTCGCTTGAAAAATACTTGAAACTCTAAATTGATTTTATTTTTCTTGTCCCTCTCTTGCTATTCTTCTTTAATTTCATCAAGATCATACATTGACCTTCTTTCCCCTCCTAAAGTTTTGACCACATCCATTATCTCCACATAAAACTGGATATCCCTGGTCTTCTTGGTTCCCACACCATGATATGGTTATGCAAATGAAAATGAAGCAAAGTAATCATCTCCTTCTCCGTTGGCTAGAAGAATGCATGCTTAATCTTTTGATACATGATATCAACTCTCTCTTCTGCTCGCATGGTTGAATACTGAAATCCATTATGGTTGGCCTCGAGAGTTCCAGTCATCTTTCTTCCTCTTCCACCAAATGTTGGCCTAATCCACAAGTCTTCCAGCCTAATTGCCTTTGTTTTTCAAAGCTAAAGTTTCTCTTGAGTCACCAGTTTCTCTTTTCCTTTTTAGACTCTTTCATTGCTACAGATCATCTGTGGTATTTAATCATTTGTACCACATCATTGATGTGCTTTGAATCCTTGGATCTAAAGGAAATTTCCTTAACATAGATATTGCTAGGGAGTTTCAATGTTGGCATGTAGTTGGCATTAAAGCCGGTACTTGGAACATTAAAAATTATCCTTATATAATAATTCCCTCCATCTTGTTGGATTTTAACACACTTGATGGTTGCTACATGAAATGGAACCATGATGCCATATATGGGTACCATAACAACATCATTTTTTGTATCAACCTAAATCATGAGCTCTCTAGAAATGGGGATATCTTCCACATTTTTGTATGAAACCATCTTAGTGGATGGATTGGAAGATCCATGTCCATCTCCTGTACCAATTCCCCCTGCAACCAATATTCTTACAGTCTCCTCATTCTTTTGTATAGGGTTGACACTTAAGGTTATGTAATAGAATTTATAGTTGATATTTAAATTGTATAACAATTTTGTTTATGCTCTTTACTAGCGTTTATTAGAATTGTTCCATGTTTTACATCATTGGAATCACATATTAGTTATAACTTTTTTGAAATTTTATTATGGTATGTGCACTTTGATATGATGTAATATGAGTATGGTTTCATCTCATATGTTTCAATATTAGATATATAATAGAAAAATAAATTATTGCATGAAATAAATAATAACATTTCATTTTAAATGTTTTTTTGGCAAAACACGGGTCTTCCAAAAGATCAAGATGATTCTCATCATGATATAGATCTAGAAAATATTGGTTCTACTAGTACAGATCACATGGAAGAGTATGAGATGATGCAGATACGGAAGACACTGAGGTCGATGACAATGATGATGACAACAAGAATGATGATGAGGATCATGATCATGATCATGATAGTGGTGATGATGATGAGGAAGTTTCTGGTAGTGCCCAACGACATTCACAATCATATAGATTGCATCATGGATCATTGTTGATATATTGTTATGATGATGATGATCACAATGGTGGTGATGATGATGAGGCAGTTTTTGGTAGTATCTAGTGACATTCATGATCATATATACTACATCATGGATCATTTTTGATATATTGTTACGATGCCTCTTTTTATGGTTACTATCATATATTTCATTTTCACGGCCTACAGTACCCTATTATTGAGTTGTATCATATTGACATTTATCATTTTCACCTATATAATTTGGACATGTATCATCTTGATTTGTATCAATTTGAGTTAAATAATTTATCATTTTTACTTATATCATTTGTACATGTATCATTTTTACTTATGTAGAGTGTTGGACATGTATCATTTTCACATTTTATTGATCTACTGGCATATTTGACTTTCACTTGTTTTAGTTATATATGTTGATGATTTTTGGATGGATATTTATTTATGATGATTTTAATTTACTACTCAGGATGGATGTTGTCAAATTCAATTAAATTATAGATATTTGACTCACTTATTTTAATTATAGATGATGATCATGTTATAATAATTATCTTGTTATTTAATCATATGAGTTAAATAATTAAATTACTTACTCTACAATCATATGAGTTATTTAAGAGGCATCATATATTTAACTAATTAAATTGAATTAAAACATATTAAATTAATAAATGGAAGCAAAAAAAGAAGAATTTTTAGAAGCAACAATGGAAGCCAAACTAGAAACAAACTAGAAGCAATCTTGGAAGAAAATTTGGTAGCAAACCTGGAAGCAAAATTGGAAGCAAAACAAGGAGCAAAATAAGAAACATTTTTTAGAAGCAAAACAAGAAGAATTTTTACAAGCAAAAAAGGAAGTGACAATGGAAGCCAAAATAGAAGCAAACTAGAAGAAATCTTGGAAGAAAAATTGGAAGCAAAACTAGAAGAAAACTTGGAAGAAAAACTTGAAGCAAAGCGGGAAGCAAAACTGGAAGTAAAACTAGAAGGAACACAGGAAGAAAAACTGGAAACAAATTTGGAAGCAAAATTGGAAGCAAACCTAGAAGAAAAACTAGAAGCAAACCTAGAAGGAAAATTGGAAGCAAAACTAGAAGCAAAATTTGAAGCAAAATTGGAAGAAAAACCGGAAGTAAAACCGGAAGCAAAACCAAAAGAAAAATTGGAAGTAAAACTAGAAGCAAAGTTGGAAGCAAACTGGAAGCAATCTTGGAAGCCAAACTAGAAGAAAAATTGAAAGCACAAGTGGAAGCAAAACCAGAAGAAAAATTGGAAGCAAACCTAGAAGAAAAATTGGAAACAAAACTGGAAAGCAATACTTGAAGCAAAACTAGAAGCAAACCTGGAAGAAAAACTAGAAGCAACATTAGAAGAAAAAGTGGAAGCAAAAGTGGAAGAAAAATTAGAAGAAAAATCGAAAGCAAAACCATAAGCAAACCTGGAAGCAAAACTAGAAGTGACATTGGAAGAAAAAGTGGAAGCAAAAGTGGAAGAAAAACCGAAAGAAAAACCAGAAGCAAACCTAGAAGAAAAATTAGAAGTAAAACTGGAAGCAAAACTAGAAGCAAAACTGGAAGAAAAAGTGGAAGCAAAACTGGAAGAAAAATTGAAAGAAAAATTGGAAGAAAACCTAGAAGCAAAACTAGAAGTAAAACTGGAAGAAAAACTAGAAGCAAAACTGGAAACAAAACTGGGAGCAAAACTGGGAGCAAAACTAGAAGCAAAAATGGGAGCAGACATGGAAGCAAAACTAGAAGCCAAATTGGGCACCAATTTATGTGCTATTTTCAACATCATTTTCCAGTGCTATTCCCAGCACTAAAGGAGATGCTATTGCTGGCACCAAATTTTTGGCACAAAAGTGGGTGCTAGAGATGATGCCAAATCCGGCACAAAATCCGGCGATGAAATGAAGAAACACTTTTTTGCTGAATTTATTGCCATGAAAAGACTCCAATCGATGGACTCAAATACACTAAAATCTGGCACAAAATTCGGTTATAATTGCCTGTTGTGTTGTTGTGTTGGGACTCTAAGTTGAAACTAGCTCTTTGGGCAGATAGGGTTAGTGTAAGGAAGGCTCTTGGAAAATCTCTATTTTTTTTGGTATATGGCATTGAGGAAAGATTACCAACAAATAGCATGATGAATATGCACAAGTTCATTCAAGATTATGATGATGACATTTATTATGAAATGCAACACAAAATAAACATATTGATTGAACTAGATGAAACCAAGGAGAGAGGCACGACAAAAAAATGCAAAGATGTCGTTGTAGGTCAAGCATATGTATGAAAAGAAGGAATCTCCAAGGAATTTTTAGGTTGGAAGTATGGTGTTGATGTGGAATTCTAGATGCCAAAGATAAGGGAAAGCATGGAAAATTTGAAGCTTTTGTTGGCAACACAAGGGAAAACAATTGAGAGGGAGGGTGAATCAGTTGTCAAAAAAATTCAAACTTATTAACCCTTATTCTCAGATATGATAAATAACCATGAAAGCATGAATCAACAACACATCATAAACACACATAACACCAAGTTTTTTGTGTGGAAACCTTGTTAGGGGAAAAACCACGGTCGAGGTTAATCCACAAGTTTATAATGTGTTAGAAGTATAAGAAGAATAAATGAGGAATGCTCTTGCATTCAGGCACACTACCTATATCTCACTGCTCAAATACAAAGGAAGACTTGCTATCTTACAAAAATATTTAGATTCAATCCATCTGAAGAATTTGAACTAAGAAAGTAGCATCTACTAATGCCTAATTACAGTTCTCATTAAGCACACGAACACTTCTTCACTCTTCTTCACACTCTACTCTACCTTCTAATGATCTAAACTTTATTCACACATAGAACTCACACACTTTGCTTTGTACTTCTCTAAAATGAGATAAACAATAGCTTATATATATCCGTAACAAGTAATTACATCGCTTCATGTCACCTTCAACAAAATAATAAGATGAATACAAATTTTCGACCCAAAATAATAAAGATTATTAATGTGAATCCACCAAGATCAGTCACAACATAATAGAGAGCTAAAACAACATCCTCAAACATGAAACACCTTCAAAGATTATTTCTCAAAAATCCACAACACGCTTCAAACACCCTGTCGGCCATGAACATGAAAAACATGAACACGCAAGAGAAAATCTCGGATCATGAGCACAACGATCAATACAAACATGCAACATAGATAGAGCATAATCTAGAAACATCAACAATAATCACAGGAGCATATGCAATAACTCAGATTACCAGAATCACATTATCTTCTTCTAGGAACACCAGCTATAGTAACAGAATAACTATTTGAACACATAAACTCATAACTTGCTCAAATCTTCATGCACACCTCTAAAAATTTTAGAGAATAAACTAGATAGGCTTGACAACAGACCCTTTAATCCACAACTTCTCACCATCAACATACTAAACTTTCTATCATATTGAACTTCACAGCTTCATCGACAACCAACAACTTATTTTATTACAATTTTCTAAATATCCTCAACATATACAACCTTAAAGACATCAATGCTAATAATGTTGACATCAATGACAACCACATATTTGAAACACAACCACAACATCCAAAAATCTCCCCCTTTTGCATTGATGGCAACACATGATGTGAAAAACACCATCAACGCAGCTAAATTCAACACTTACTCCCCCTTAGGTTCTGACACTTTCCTCATGGCTCTTCTCCCCTTCTCTTCTCCCCTTTTCATAATTTTTTCATATTAATATTCTCCCCCTTTGACATCAATGGAAAAGGTACACACAATCTCTAAACCACATATCTGAATCATCTGACTACTCCCCCTGAGTAGCATCCACCACAACATCAATCTAAAACAAGATATGACTGATAATGCATGGACTAATGCAAAGTCTTGGATCTTAGTTCTGATTAGGAGGGGAAATCACCCCTAACTTCCCTCTGAGATACTCAAAAGTATCCTTAGGCAACGACTTAGTAAATATGTCTGCAATTTGTTCCTTAGTAGGCACATACTTCAGTCTGACTTCCTTGTCACTCACCTTGTCTCTCAAAAAGTGATATTTGATAGATATATACTTAGTATTTGAATGCAGCACCAGATTCTTAGAGATGTTAATGGAACTTGAATTATCACAAAATATAGCAATAGGTTCATCATACACAACTCTGATATCTTTCAACATCTGCTTCATTCACATTACTTGAGTACAATTGTTAGCAACAACAATTTATTTTTCCTCTGTAGTAGACAAAGAAATGGCATTTTGTTTTTTACTTAACCATGAAATCAACTTCTTTCCCAAGAAAAATGCACCACCACTAGTACTTTTTCTATCATTCACATCTCCTTCCCAATCAACATCAGTAAAGGCACTCAAAGTAAGATCATCATCTTTAGGATACCGTAGGTCAAAATCAATTGTTCCCTTCAAGTATCTAAAAAATCTCTTCACAAAAGTCACATGAGATTCCTTAGGATCGGCTTGAAATATTGCAACAATACATACAACATTCATGATATCAGTTCTAGTTTGAGTCAAATAAAGAAATCTACCAATCATTGATCTATATCTCGTTTGATTTGCCTTCAGAGAATCATTATCTGTTGTCAAATTACATTTGGTCACCATGGGTGTACCGATTGGGTTTGAATCTTCCGTACAAAATTTTTTTAGCAATTCTCTCACATACTTGGACTTAGATATAAAAATCCCTTTATCTAACTAAGTGATTTTCAATCCCAAAAATAATTTCATCTCACCAATCATTGACATCTCAAACTCATTTTGCATCTCATCAGCAAACTTCATGCACAAACTATCATCTCCTCTAAAAATGATATCATCAACAAAGACTTCAACAATCAAATCTTTATCATCATCAATCTTGAAATACAGATTACTATCAGTAGTACCTTTGTTAAATCCAAGCTTCAACAAATACTTATCCAATCATTCATATCATGATCTAGGTGCTTGCTTCTTAAGTCCATACAATGCTTTCTTCAGTCGGTAAACCATATCTCCCTGATCAGACAATTCAAATCCATCAAGTTGTTCAACATACACTTCTTCATTCAATTCACCATTTAGAAATGTTGACTTGACATCCATCTGATAAACCTTATAGTTTTTTTAAGTAGCATAGACAAGAAACAATCTCATAGCTTCAATTCTAGGAATAGGAGAAAAAATTTCTTCAAAGTCAATTCCCTCCATCTGAGAATATCCTTTACACACCAATCTTGCTTTGTTTCTGATAACTTCACCTTGTTCATTCAGCTTGTTTCTAAGGACCCATTTAGTTCCAATTACATGTTTTTCCTTAGGTCTAGGAACAAGAATCCATGTATCATTCTTTTCAATTTATTGTAACTCTTCTTTCATTGCTTCCATCCAATGTTCATCTTTGCATGCTTCATTGACATTACTAGGCTCGACAATTCTTCTCACAGTTTGAACACCTTTTTTCTTATCACCTATAATCTGATTTTCTGAATGATTTAATCTCACATACCTTGGATTCTTAGAATTTTCTTTAACTTCTGGATCTTGTAATATTTCTTCTACACTTTTACTAGTTTCTTCCTCTTGATTTTCTTGATTCATCGGATTGATTTGTACTTGATTTTGAGTCACTAAACTGACATTTTGATAATCTAAATCATATCCATAGGTTTTGGATGGTCTAAATGTGTTTTCATCAACCTTTACATTAGCACTTTCAACAACTTTCTTCAATCTCTTATTGAAGCACCAATAGGCTTTACTTTTAGTAGAATAACCAAGAAAGATTCCTTCATCACTCCTAGCATCACAATTTCCTATATCTTCATCTCTTTTGATGTAACATTTGCTCCCAAATATTTTTAAGTATCTAATAGAAGGCTTATGACAAAACCATAGCTCAAAAGGGGTCTTACCAGTATCACCTTTGATTTATACCCGATTGAGGATATAAACAAAAATACTAACAGCTTCTCTCCAATAGATATGGGGAACATTTCCTTCCAACATCATAGTTCTAGCAATATCTAGAACAGTCATGTTCTTCCTTTCCACAACTCCATTTTATTAAGGGCTCTGTGGTGCAGATAATTGTCTCTTTATCCCATGCACTTCACAAAAATAATTAAACTTACTAAAAGTAAATTCACCACCTCTATCTGATCTCAGACACTTAATCTTCAGACCTGTATCTATCGCAAATTTAGCTTTAAAGATTTTGAACTTCTCTAGAGCTTCAGATTTCTCCCTTAAGAAAGCAACCCACATCAATCTAGAATGATCATTAATGAGCAACATGAAATGCTTGTCTCCTAGTAGACTTCTGATTATAGCAAGACCACACAAATCAGTATGCACAAGCTCCAATATTCCCTTTGAACAATGTTCTTTGCTTCTAAATGATACTCTAGTTTTATTTCCCAACTAGCATTCCTTGCATATGGCATTAGTAGGCTTTACCAACATAGGAAGATCTCTCACCGCCTGAGTAGAACTTATCTTGATAATATTGTCAAAGTTTGCATGACACATTCTTCTATGCCACAACCAACTTTCATCAACTTGAGCAATCAGATAACTTTTACTAGCAGCATTCAAGTGAAAAATGTTACCTTTTGTTTTTGTACTTGAAGCAATCACATTTCCAAAACTTACCAATATTCTACAATTTCCATCCTTGAATTGAAGATTGTATCCCTTATCAACCAATTGTCCAACACTTAAAATATTATACTTTAAACCTTCAACATAAAGAACATCATCAATATTATGCTTACCATCAAAAGAAATACATCCTCTACCACAAATTATACCACCATTGTTATCACCAAATATTACAACACCACCATCATATTTTTCTAGGCTCACAAATTTACTTTTATCACCTATCATGTGATGTGAACATCCACTATCAATTACCCATTCATCCTTCTCTTCAACTCAAGCAGCTAGGGCTTTCTCCACATTTTTATAACTAGCAGATTCAGTAGACATAGGATTAGTTTCCTTGATAGTAATAAACACAAACTCATCTTCACTTCCATTCCCTTTATCAGAGTCGTCATATGTCACACCTTCATTAGCAGCATAATAACACTTCTTTTGAAATTTAGGTTTGTAAAGTCTTGACTTAGGAACTCTTTTTGGACAACTTGATGCTAAATGAGCTATCTTATTATAGGAAAAGCATTTAATAGGAAATTTTAGTTTATACTTACCTTCTCCTTTGGCTTCTCTTTTGGCAATAAGTGCTTCAAGCTCATTCAATTCTCTTTCTTCTTCAATATATATCTCAATTCTTCCTTATACCTAGATACCTTTCTAGAAGACCTTTCACCTGGATCATGTCTCTGATTATATCTTTCAGAGGTAGTAGCTTTAAATTCAGATTCTATCTTAGGAAGGGCATCACTGAATTCACTCAACTCAGAAGTAGTAAGTTTACCAATCAGCATATCTCTAGTTACATTTGTCACAGTCCTGAGTTCATCACTATTTGTAGATTTAGCTTTGTATGCAATAGGCAAGGATCTAAGAACTTTACCAAAAATCTCTGATTCATCCAACTGTCGACCATCACATCTGATACCGCACACAAGTTCATTCACTCTTTGCATGAAAGTATTAATATTTTCATCATCGCCCATTTTCAACAATTTATATTTCCCTTTCAAAATCTGCAACTTAGCAATCTTCACATCAGCATCACCTTCATACAAGGTTTCCTACTTTTTCCAGATCTCATAAGCAGTCTTTAGCTCCATAACATTCGTCATCTCAGAATCAATCGAAGCACTCAACAATGCTTCCTTAGCCCTGATATTGTATTCAACATCCCTAATTTCAGCAATAGTAGTAGGACCATTTTGATGAATAACATACCTATTACATGTAATGTTCCAGTAGGATTCACCACATCTCATATGACACTCCATTCAAGTCTTCCACAGAGAATAGTTTGTTCCATAAAATCTTGGACTATCTTTCTTATATGTCACCATCCCAGATCACCTCGAGTTGTTAAAATTATTCCAAGGAACATGCTCTGATACCAATTGTTGGCAACACAAGGGCCGACAACTGAGAGGGGGGGTGAATGAGTTGTCATGGAATTTCAGACTTATTAAACTTATTAACTCTTATTCTCAAATCTAATTAATAACCATGAAAGCATGAATCAAGAACACATCAAAAACACACATAACACCAAGAATTTTGCATGGAAAACCTATTAGGGGAAAAACCACAATGGAGGTTAATCCACAAGTTTATACTTTGTTAGAAGTATAAGAAGAATAAATGAGGAATACACTTGCATTCAGGCAAACTGCCTAGAGCTCACTACTCAAATAAAAAGGAAGACTCATTTTCTTATAGAAACATTTAGATTAAATCTATCTAAAGAATTTGATCTGAGAAAGTAGCATCTACTAATGCCTAATTACAATTATAGTCAAGCACATGAACACTTCTTCACTCTTCTTCACACTTTTTTCTTCCTTTGATTGATCTAAACTTTATTCGCACATAGCACTCGCACACTTTGCTTCATACATGTCTCAAATGAGATAAAAAATTGCTTTTGTATATCCGCAACAAGTAATTATATCGATTCATGCCAGCTTCAACAAAATAAGATGAATACAAATTGTCGGACCAAAATAATAAATATTATTAATGCAAATCCACCAAGGTTGGCCACAGTATAGTAGAGACCTAAAACAACATCCTCAAACATGAAACACCTTCAAACATTATTCCTCAAAGATCTGCAACATGCTTCAAACACCCTGTCGGCCATGAACATGAAAAACATGGACATGCAAGAGAAAATATTGGATCATGAGCACAAGGATCAATTTGGATGAGCAACACAGATAGAGCATGATATAGGAACATCAATAAGCACCATAGGAGCATACACAACAACTCAGATTACTAGAATCACATTCTCTTCTTCTTGGAACACTAACTACAGTAGCAGAATAATTGTAGGAACACAAAAACTCATAACTTGCTCAAATATTTATGTACACCTCTAAAACTTTCAAAGAATAAACTAGATAGGCTCGAAAAAAAACCCTTTAATCCACAACTTCTGACCAGCAACATACTAAACTTTCCATCATACTGAACTTCACTACTTCACAGACAACCTACAACTTATTTTGATACTATTTTCTCAATATCCTCAACATATACAACCTTAAAGACATCAATTCTAATAGTGTTGAAATAAATGACAACCACATATCAACAACCAATAACAACATCCAACACAATGTTGTTTGCTTTTGAATGAAACTCTAGTTTGATTCCCCAACTAACATTCCTTGCATATGGTATTAGTAGGCTTTACCAACTTAGGAAGATATTTCAAAGCCTGAGTAGAACTTATCTTGATAATATTGTCAAAGTTTACATGACACATTCTCCTATGCCACAACCAACTTTCATCAACTTGAGCAATCAGATAACTTTTACCAGCAGCATTCAAGTGAAAAATGTTACCTTTTGTTTTAGTACTAGAAGCAATCATATTTCAAGAACTTCCCAATATTCTACACTTTCCATCCTTGAATTGAATATTGTATCCCTTATCAACCATCCATCTGACACTTAAAATATTATGCTTCAAACCTTCAACATAAAGAACATCATCATTTTTATGCTTACCATCAAAAGAAATACATTTGCTGCCATGGATTATACCACCAGTGTTATCACCAAATTTTACAACACCACCATCATACTTTTCTAGGCTTACAAATTTAATTATCACCTTTAATGTGATGTGAACATCCACTATAAATTACCCATTCATCCTTCTCTTCAACTCAAGTAGCTAGGGTTTTCTCCACATTTGTACAACTAGCAGATTCAGTAGACATAGGATTATTTTCCTTGATAGCAATAAACACAAACGCATCTTCACTTCCATTCCCTTTATCAGATTCATCATTCGTCACACCTTCATTGGTAGCATAATAACACTTATTTTGAAATTTAGGCTTGTAATGTCTTGACTTAGGAACTCTTTCCAGACACCTTGATGCAAAATGACCTATCTTCTTGCATGAAAAGCATTTAATAGGAAATTCTCCTTTATACTTACCTTCTCCTCTGGCTTATATTTTGAAAATAAGTGCTTCAAGCTCATTCAGTTCTCTTTCTTCTTTTTCAATTAATCTCAATTCTTCCTCACACCTAAATACCTTTCTAGAAGAACTTTCACCCAGATCATATCCATGCTTATCTCTTCTAGAGGTAGTATCTTCAAATGAAGATTCTATCTTAGGAAGGGCATCACTGAATTCACTCAACTCAAAAGTAGTAAGTTTACCAATCAACATATCTTTGGTTACATTTGTCACAGTCCTGAGCTCATCAATAGCTATAGCTTTGAATTTGTATGCAGTAGGCAAGGATCTAAGAACTTTAGCAACAATCTTTGATTCATCCAACTATCCACTAGCACATCTGATACCACACACAAGTTCATTCACTCTTTGCATGAAAGTAATAATATTCTCATCATCACCCATTTTCAACAATTCATATTCCCCTTTTAGACTCTACAACTTAGCAATCTTCACATTAGTATCACCTTCATACAAAGTTTCCAACATTTTCTAGATCTCATAAGCAGTCTTCATCTCCATAACATTCGTCATCTCAAAATCAGTCAAAGCACTCAACAATGCTTCCTTAGCCCTAATATTGTATTCAACATCCCTAATCTCAGCAGTAGTAGTAGGACTATTTTGAGGAATAACATAACTATTAAATGTAATGTTCCAGTAGGATTCACCAATGCATCTCAGATGACACTCCATTTGAGTCTTCCACGGAGAATAGTTTGTTCCATCAAATTTTGGACTATCCTTCTTATATTTCGCCATCCCAGATCACCTCAAGTTGTTAAACTTCTTCCAAGGAACCTGCTCTGATACCAATTGTTGGCAACACAAGGGTAGACAACTGAGAGGGGGGTGAATCAGTTGTCATAGAATTTCAAACTTATTAACCCTTATTCTCAGATCTGATTAATAACCATGAAAACATGAATCAACAACAAATCATAAACACACATAACACCAAGATTTTTATGTGGAAACCCTGTTAGGGGAAAAACCATAGTGGAGGTTAATCCACAAGTTTATACTCTATTAGAAGTATAAGAAGAATAAATGAGGAATTCACTTGCATTCAGACACACTACCTAGAGCTCACTTCTCAAATACAAAGGAAGACTCACTATATTACAAAAATATTCAAATTAAATCCATCTGAAGAATTTGAACCGAGAAAGTAGCATATGTTAATGCCTGATTATAGTTTCGATTAAACACATGAACACTTCTTCACTCTTCTTTACTCTTCTTCACACTCTGATCTACCTTTGAATGATCTAAACTTTATTTGCACATAGCACTCGCACACTTCACTTCACACTTCTCTCAAATGAGATAAACAATCACTTATATATATATCTGCAACAAGTAATTACATCGCTTCATGTCGGCTTCAACAAAATAATAAGATGAATACAAACTGTCGGCCCAAAACAATAAAGATTATTAATGTGAATCCACCAAGATCAGCCACAACATAATAGAGACCTAAAATAAAATCCTTGAACATGAAACACCTTCAAATATTATTTCTCAAAGATCCACAACATGCTTCAAACACCCTGTTGGCCATGAACATGAAAAACATGAATACGCAAGAGAAAATCTCAGATCATGAGAACAATGATCAATGCGGGCATGCAAAATAGATAGAGCATGATCTAGAAACATCAACAATCATCACAGGCTCTACACAACAACTCATATTACCAGAATCACATTATCTTCTTCCATGAACACCAACTACAATAACAGAATAACTGTCTGAACACAAAAACTCATAACTTGCTCAAATCTTCATGCGTACCTTTGAAAATTTCAAAGAATAAACTAGATAGGCTCAAAAGCAAACCCTTTAATTTGAAACTTCTCACCATTAACATACTAAAATTTCCATCATACTGAACTTCACAGCTTCACCGATAACCAGCAACTTATTTTATTACAATTTTCTCAATATCCTCGACATATACAGCCTTAAAGACATCAATGCTAATAGTGTTGACATCAATGACAACCATATAACAAAAACACAACCATAGAACCCAAAAGCTTTATGGTTAGGCCCTTATCTAGTGAGAAAAAATCATGGAGAAGACTCGTACTTCCTACAAAGTTTGATAGGTAAATTTTTGGAGTTGATAGTACATGAATAGTTTCTGAAAATATACTTTTCATAAGGTATGATCTATTCCATGTACAATGTATTTTATGCAAAGGTTTGTATATAGGTTTTAGTTTTTATCGTTTCCACGTGTCCTTTGGTTTTTGGGTCTCTCTTCATTTTGTCTGGTCTACTCCATCATGAGATTCTTTAGATCTTGTTTTGTTCTAAAGGAACAAACATCCCCAATTGGAGCCATTGATAAGACTTTGAAAATTTTCCTGGTTGCATGAGTTACATTTCAAACAATTTGGGTCTTGTCTATTATTTGTAGGCTAGGGTTTCAAGTTTAATTCATTTAGGTTTCACCTATAGGGCTAAAACCATCCTAAAACCTTAATAGTGCTAAGCCTTAGCCTTTTCTTCTAGTCACTCATTGACTTGTATTACTCATTTCCAGTTATTTAAGTAACAACTTAAGCCATTGATTTCATTTTTCAACTAACCCATTTATCCTAGTGTTGGCTAACATATTGGGCAACTTGAGGTTTCACTTAATGATGTTGACTCTTTTTCCAAAAGGTGCGACTATTTCCAACATCTTTGGATAATTTCTCTCTTTGAGAAAGCAATCACCCTTTGAATTGAAGATGTACTACTCCCTCTTATGACATTAAATTAATTGAGAAGAACTAAAAATAAACTAATGTGTTCTTTTAACCAGAAAGAAGTAAATGTTGAAACCCGATATCAGAATAATTTCCAATCTCAGATGCAATGAATAAACATTATAAAAACTAGAACAAAGACTAATTCTCATAAAACAATCCAATATATAGATATCAACCCAATATTATCTAAAAACTAAAATTGATTACAGAGATAAATGCATATACATTCACATAGGAATAAGCATAAACATGAGAGGAAAAAATTAAATGCACAAATCTAATATTCTCAAATTATCTCCATAAACTAGATGCACACAAACAACTAGTGATTTCAATTTGTGGAAACTAGATAGAATTATATTCAAAGAATATAATATTAGGTTCTCTAAAAAACTAACTAGAGAGAGAGTTTTTTTCCAAATAAAAATATATATAATTTGATGAGTAATTGCTTCTTGTCACCCATAACTACCCAAAAAATAATATTTTTTCAAAATAAGATGAAAAATTAGGATAGCAATTGAAAAGTCACAATGGTGGCACTTCACTTCTAGGTTCCATTGATGTGGTGAGTCTTTTTCACAAATCTTGGAAATATTTTGCAACATGTGGTAGCTCCTTATGTTGAGGAATAGTAATTTTCCCCATTTTTAACTTCTATGCCATATGATTATCATGAGTAGCTTCAATTCTTTGATCATATGTCCCTGCTAATATAGTTGTTTGAAAAAGGACTAGGTCTATCACACTGAGTTTTCTCAAACTCTCAGCATCAAAGGATTGGGACCTAAAGATCTCATAAATTATCCTCTTCAAATATTCCTTTAAGACTCCAACAACTTCATTAATTACTACCACCTCCTTGGAAACTAGGTTTTAGACTGAGTGCAGTAAGATTCTTATGAACCTCTCCAATGATTGTGTTGCTTTCAATTAACATCTTATTAAATTATTGCAAGCCTTGTTTGGTAACTTGGAGTTTCCATTCCATGCTCTTGTTCCAAATCATGAAATACCCATCAACAACATTGGGAATTATTTTCTCATTAGCCAATCTCTCCATTCCCATATTCAATATTCCTTTGATTTCATTTAGGTACTGAGCCCATAATAATAATTCTTCCTTAGGGGCAGCAATATCTTTCTCCATTTTAATTTTCAAGGCATATGCTTTCTGGTTGATCCTTAATGAGTCCAAAATGATTTGATTGCCTTTGTTTATTATGCCATTTCTCCATTATTCTATGGCCTTTCCAAATACCTTGAAACTTTTCATCTTTCTTACTACCTCATTTCTCATCATTGACTTCAAATCAAAGGATGATTCATCTTGAGAGATTGGTTGATAGGGAGAAGAAAAGACTAATTTTAAGCATTCAGATAAAACCTTAACCTAGTTCTATAATTAATATTTTCTCTTATTTTATTTATTAGATTGCTCAACCAACCTTGCTACTGATACCTAGAAGTTATGAACATCTCCATCTCTCGTAGAGGGTCCTAATTTTATCCAAGCAGTATCAAAGTCATTTGCAGTTGCTTGAGTGACCTCCTTCGATGTAGTAGGGTGAGAAACTTCCAAACATGGATTCCTTGTACTATCATCTTCCATCAATCTGGTAGTAGTCTTCAATATTTTGGACTTAGGAGTCCTCTAAAGTAGTTCAACCACCATATCTTGTTTCAGAAGATCTAACTATATTACTTTTCTTTTCTTTGATAATGTATTTTCTAGCCAAGATGAAGTGGTAGGAATAATAGAATCTCTAGAACTAGAAGATTCAAATAAATTCCTCTTTGTTGGAGGAGTGATAGTATGTACATCTAGTGATGAAGGTGGAGAAGGCCCAATTCTCAAAGGCTCTTCACTTCTTTGTTTGGTGATGAGTGGCGAGATGAGGAAGAGGTGTTGATTGCAATGTTACCCAAATCTTCTTCCTCCTCGACAACCTCTTTATCTTTATCCAACTAGGGTAGGCCAAGGATATTCTCTCCATAAGACTGTTTGAACAAATTCTTCTCATAAGGCTCATCATCACCATCACCTTGAGCTCTTGATGACACTTGATGTGAAGCTGACCCTGAAACTACATGGGGTTGATTTCTTCCTCTTGTAGGTTGAGTATCATAATACCTAGTTTGAGGGTGAGATTCCTTTGTTTTCTTTTTAGCAACCCATTCTTGTGTCCTCTATAGAACATCTATAGTTCTTGCTTCAATTTTTTCAATCTCCTTGTTACTCCAATCCATAGCAACAATGGGTCGATGAGGTATAAGCTTTTTGAATCTATTGGATCCAATAGATCTAATCCATCATTCTCAATGCATTGGACATCCCAATCTAAACCAAATTTGATTATTTGTCTCAGGTAAAACCTCATCCATCTTATTCTCACTTAAAATTCATCAAAATAATCAACCCAATAATCTTCTAGGCCAAGCAAATGATAAAAACTAGGGCCTAACTTCAAGTTATTTTTCACATAATCTTTAATATCAAAGGGAAAGTGTTCATTATAAAATTATAGAGTATATTTAGACATTTCCCTTTCGATATTCAAAGCATCTGACATGAAATTACAAGTGAAAGGGCGAAAACCCATAGGAAACTTAATAGTCACCCTTGTACATTCTTGACATCTTTTGTTCACATCAACAAGTTGTCTATAGACTTCAATCATTACAAATTTATCTTCTGGATACCTAGCGATTTTTAGAGGAAAGCCACTGAAATCGCCAACTCGTATGTAAGAGAACCTCTAAAATTGAATCAAATGACTCCCATATAAACCAAAAACCTACATAGCTTTTGGAGTGAGTCTCATTTAAATGTTCCCATGTAATTCTTGGGTCATGATCATAGTGAAGGTATAAGATATCCTTCTGTGATGAAGGAAACTCTTACTCAACTACAAATTGTCATAATATTTAAAGATTGGGACCTCATCACAAGGAAGGTTGCTTGACCTCAAACCTGGCTAGGGCCTAGTACCAAAAATGGTGTAGATTAAATATGAAGACATATGAAAAGACTTATTAATTGTAAAGAAAACAAGCTAGTTATGCATCTTGTCACTAATAAGCTATGCCTAGTCTAAAAAATAGTTCCCCTTGAGTAAAATTTGTATGAATAAATACAACCAATCTTAAAACCCATGTGCATCTTCATTCCCTATGAGTGTGTGCAATAACATAACAATATCTGATATTTCCTCAACAAAGTGATTCCTGTGTAAATTTCTTGGCAACTAGGATTTGCCTATCCTAGGTTTTGGTAACCAATTATTTGTCATTTCATTACAATTGAGGCCTTTCTTACCTGAGAACTCAATCTGTGACTTGGTGAAGTCTAGGGCTGAGAAATTTTCCCTTTCTAGGATTTTAAACATGAGGCGAAGATAGTTCATTTAATTTTAACCAGCAATCTATTATCTTCTATTCTAATTTCTCAAGTCTGGGAATCATAATGCCTAATACATTCAATGACCAAGTATATGCATTGAATTTATGTGGGGAATGTGGTTGCTTCAATCAATCCACTAACAACAACTTGTCATGTGATGGGTGGTGGATTCAATTTACTAAAATTTTCCCTAAATTTGTCTAAATTAACCTGCCCTAATTTAATATCTCCTATTTTTGGCATCGTGTAGGTTAACCCAAAAATATATTCATAACTTTAGTATTTATACCTCATTATGACTAGAACCCTAGGGTTTGTGTGTAATTTCATTGGAATAGATGGTAATGTTAAAAATATTTTGAATCCAAACTACAATTAGAAATAGCTACTAAACCAAGCAAGGAAAGAAATACCTCAAAAAGCTATAGAATCTAAGAAACAATGTTTGCACCAACATGATCTCCTTCTTTCATATTTCCTAGTGTTGCAGCTAAATAATGTTGTTCTTTACTAGCTCAAATTTTATTTTATCCCTCCACAATAAATGTGTAAGTAGATAAGAAATTAATGATACCCCCTTTTCATGTTGGCGCATGTAACCTTTCACATCATTACCTTGTTATAACTACCTTTTAAAAATTTGAAAGGAAATGGCTACCTTTTCAACAAAATAGGTAGTTCATATAACTCTGGTGGACACTGATGTGAGTTCTATAACTAATTTGAAATACTGCCCACACTTTAATAGCCACCTTATGACATCTTCCAAACCTCCATTATCTTCATGGTAACAAAAGAAAGAGTTTTTCTAACTTGGAGAAATATCACCAAAGTCACATAAACTCAAAGAAATGTCAAAATAACTTAGGAAATGACCAAAATGGGACATACAAAAGTTCACATAACTCCAAAAAACACCACCACACAAAATTCAGAACAATGCTTGAAAACATCCATTGTAGTGGGGAACAATGGGTTTTAAAAACTCGGACGATAACCAACCTAGTTATGATAACTAACTAAAATGCCACCAACATGAGACTTACCTAAAATTCAAGTAGGAAACAAGTTTTGAGGGATGAAAAAAACTATGGTAATACCTAGAAATATTGGTCATTTCCTTTTGAAAATATTTTTTGTAAACTTTAGGTCCCAAGGGTCATAAAAATAATTGATACATTATGCCTTAGGTTCAAAAATATTTTAAGTCTAAAGTCTAATTACCTAGAAAATGACCCCACTTTAAGTTATAAACTTAAATCACATGCATTAAAATATCTTTAAAAGACTCGGTCTAGCCCCAGACATGATAGGTGTATTGCATTCATTGGTTCACTGCCATCTTGCACTATTAAAATATTCACAAAAAAAGTAGTGCAATATAGCGGGATAACATCGCATGTCCAGTCTCCACGATGGGATCTACAGTCTTCTAAAAGGAAAAAATGGTGGGCCCTTAAACCAAGGGCTAAAGTGGAGCCATGTGGGCACAATATGGACTATTCCCCACCATCCCATGGGGGGTCCATTGGGAGATCTTGGCTTGATACAGGACAATGGGACGCTGACAAGTGGCATGATCTTGATCATCCAAGGGACTATTGGGAAAGTAAAATATTTTATTGAAATATTAAGGTATAAAATAGAGGATTAAATGGTATAAAGTTAAGTGCATGTAGCCTCTGTTCATAAAGTGGTGTTGGAGATTTTTTAATCCCCGCCACTCAAATTTTCAAGTTTAAGGCACATGGTGAAATTCATCTAAGTGTGGGTGATAACATAAGGGATTAAAAGGTGCATAGGTCAGGACACATGGAGTGATCTGATTGCTCTCCCTATTATCCCACAACCCTTGATCTATTTCCTAGCAAATGCATGTGGGATTGCAGGGAAGCGACACATCATTTTTCTTTTCAAAGAAGGTAGGGCCCATGATGATGAAGCAAGAGATTTTCCAAATGGTTAATTCTCATTGGCTTGATGTGTCAATCAAAGTGATTCAAGTTTTTCAAACTTGATTGACTCCATCTAATCCATTCAATGATCTAGGTCATTGAAATATCAACAACTAAGATTCAAATTTGTGGAATTGAATAGATTGAGCCATTATGGTTTGCATGAGCAACCAGTAATGGTAGACATGATGTTTTCCTATTGAATTAAAGAGATTTTTTTCCATAAAAGCATGAGTTAAAGCATAATTCAGATTTTCCAAAGAATTTCTAAGCATCCAAAGATCAATTATAATATTTTTTGATCTTCTTGCATCTCGGAGCTAGTGTTCTTAGCATTCGCACACCTGTAAGTGAAAATTTCCTTTTCAGTGTCCAATTTCCTACAAATTTGTGTGCATTTTCTTGCTCAATATTTTAAAATTTTTTGCTAGATTTATTTTAATGTTTGTTGTTCATCAATTGTTGCCTAATTTCTTTGAATTTACCTAAGTTTTTGTGCGTCTATTTGAGAAAACCTAAACCACTTTTCAAGAAACCCTAGGTTGCATTACAGAAAAACCTAGTTGTGTAACCTATTACTCAATTGATAAAATGGAACCCCCAAAGGCCTAAACTTCTAGCTCTACCCCAAAAAGAGGCCTCCATGAAGACTTGCTTACCCAATTTCCTGACTCTAACAATGATAAAAATGTGGGTAAACTTATATTTCAAGGCCAAGGAGTAGATAAAGGAATTATTCACAAGCATCATGCTATTAGAGATGTAGAGATAAAATAAATTTCAGGATGGGAACTTTTCAAGTATTGGTTTGGAAAATGGAATTGTTGCAAGAATGCAAAGATAGAAGGTTTTATGGAAAGATTGCAAGTGTTGTCATTGATTTCAACCAGTCAATTGGTTCTCTACTAGTTGTTGTATATGTCAAGCATATTGAGAATTGTAATAAATATATGTTGCAGGTATTCAGTGGTTGATCTAGGTTTTAGTCCGAATTTTCTCCTATGGTTGTGTGGTTCAGATATGTTGTTCATGGTTGTTAGAAGGTGTTATATCTAGATTTTTGTTTGTTAATTCATTGTACAATGCAGGTTGTGTTCACCAGTTGTGAACTATGGTTTTTAGTGTTTTTGGTTGAGGTCCAAAAGCAATGTTGTTGGTTCAGTTTTCTCTTTGATGAAGTCTTATGACTTGCAGTGTAATACCCCTTCGTTTTGCTTTCTGGACTAGATAGTGTGTCCTTATTTTTCTTTGAGTTTTTTTTTGGATATTCTGAAACTTTGATATACATTATCATGTGTGTGTTATTTGATCACTATTTATAGAGTGACATAGACTATTTTTGGTTGTGTGATGTATCTCTTTGATGCTTTAATTAGTGTAATAATGTTAGTTTCTATAACATGTTTATTGCACATGAGATATTTATTTATGATGGAACTTTCAGTTCATGATGAGTGTATTGGTGAAGGGGACAAGATCGCATCACTCGCTTGTGAGCGCCCTATGATTCTATAATTTACTCTTCACAGTGTGTATCTTATGCTATTTATATGCATGTGCTTTGATATCTCATTTATAGGTTTACAGGTACATGACATCGACTCCACTTGGTTTCGTAGGTTGGAGCATGTCAACCCAACGATTAAGTTGAACAGGAGATAGTAACTAGGTAACTGTGTCAGGTCTACACCCTAGCCATAGTGTGTCATCAGTCATTGTTTGGTGTGTCTTCGTTTGCCTTGTTTATTACTATTTTATTCTACAGGGTTTATGTTATGAAAATAAATGTTAAATTACGCATTAAATGATGTTGGTATTTATTTAATTAATTTTATATAATATGATGGAAGATTTCTATTTAAATTAATTAATTAAATTAAATTTATTTAGTAAGTTTAATTTAATCCATGTGGTTAAATTTATTTATTAAGTAATTAAATTAATTAATTAAATATTTTATTAAGAAAGTTGTTTAAAGGAATTAAATTAAATTTGGAAATTAAATTTGAATATGAAATTATTAAATTATTAAATTATTTTGTGAAAATAAATGTGGTTGTTAAAAGATATTTGTTAATTGTCAGCATGTTATAGTTAATAAATTGAGGGTTGTTGGGAAAGGAATTCCCGAAGAGAATCTTGGCTTTGGATTCTTCACGGCAAAGGTTAGGATTTTTTGGGGATGTTGAAAATCAGAGAGGAATAGTTTTTCTATTAAAAAATTGAAAGGGATTTTGGATTGTAAGGAAATTGTGGGAAAATTTTGCATTCTTAGTTTTTTTTTGGGATAGATTGTTGTGGTGATTGGATTCAATACTATGCTCGGGAATTTGGACTGCTTGGAAGAAGTTGTGAAAGCTTTGCTAGAAGCTTTGGAAGAGGCTTTGCTTCAGAAACTTCAACTACTCTAGAAGCTTCGTTGAAACAAGTTCCATTCTTATGTTATTGTTTTGGTTTAAACTTTTAAATGGAATTGTATTACTATAGAAGATTATTGTGCTAGATCTGTAATAAAAAGCTTTATTTTGTTTAATAAAGTAAAATTTAAGGCTTCTGTGATTGCTATGAAGAAATATAGAGCCTCTGTAGGGAAAAATTGTAAGGCTTTTGTATTTGTAGATTTGTCGTGGAAAAATCAGAGGAAAATGTTATAAAATTTAGGAAATTATATTGAGAGCCTCTATGTAATTATAGGAAATCTCTATAAGGGAAATTGTGTTAAACAGTAGGGAATTTAGAAATCTTCTGAGAAATTTGGGGGTTTTTCAAGAAATTTGCACAACTTTACCTGTAGATGGTGTTTTGAGAAAATCTTTCCAATTAAAATTAGTGTGTGGAATTATTTATATATATATATATATATATATATATATATATATATATATATAATATATACATATATGTGAAAGTATATATTAAATATATATAAATTCACATATATATATATAAATTTATTTATTGTGAATTTGTAAATACTATTATTGTCGTTCGTATGACGTCCTTTGCAGGAAATTTTTGAAGTTTAAAGATCGATGTTCATATTTGCATCGGGTTTTATTTGTAATGGGGGAGGCTTGGGAGGCGTTGCCTCCACCGCCGCCCTCATAAGGGGACGGCTGTGAAGGGAGACCTCCGCAACCTTCCCTCATCTTACCAATCACGCCCCATTGGTATGTGGGGGAAGGTCAACTGTGTATACACAATGCCCTCCCCACATACATTTGGGTATGTTTGTTTATTAATATAAACCTGTGCAGTTTTTGATTCGGTACGAACATTATTTATATGAATTTCAAACTTGTTTATATATTTACTTTTTAATATTTAATATATATTGTATTATATATATATATATATAATATTAAATATTTAATAGATTTTATAATTGTTTTTATATAAATTTTGATTTTAGATAATTATAATGTATAAATTTTTATATGGATTTATATATATTTGTTAATTATATGCATGTATAGATACATACTTGTTGAGTATATATTTGTGCATATATTTGATGATTTAAATTAGTAGTTGTATGCAATTAGAAGATATTAAAAAAAAAGAATAATTTATTTGCATGATATTGTTTTTAGGGAATATGGGGATTTTTAATAAATTAAGGGAATTTATTATTTTAAGTAAATAGAGGAAATTGTAATTGTTTTTAAAACTAATCGAGGATTTGGGGTTAAATAAAATTAGATTTTTTCTCTGAATATGAAGGGCTTTTTGATTAGTTAGTGAAGTTCGAAATTTATTTTAAAATCTTTCTACTAATTGAAAATGGATTTAGTAAATCCAAACATTAGATTTATTTATCGTGTTGAATGCCCTGTTGTAACTATTTCTTCTAGTTGTGTGTTGGGGAAATGGGTTAAGTGTGTATTTAATATGTAAGTCTTCCAGAGGTTCCTTATATGATGGGTTTGTCGATTTGTTATGTCAGCCTATTTTGAATTCCTTGGGTAGTGCAGGAGGTCATGTCAGTGATTTACCCAGTTTCCAAGAATGGGGATGATTTGTGCCTCCTTTGGAAGGAGTGTATTATGTGAATTATTGCCTCTAGTGTTTGGAGTGGTTATGTTATCTAGTTTTTATGCACTTGGGATTCCCTTGGTGATTGGTTTTTATGTGTGTTGTCAAATAGAAGAGTGGCTTCCATTAGGGGCCAAAGCCCGTAAGAGGTAAGACCGGTTAACTTTCGGAGGTAGTTTAATCAAGTGATAACTTAAACAATGTACTTAGAAGATTAGGTAGTACTTCACACTAAACAAGATAAGTTCTACCTCACTCATAGTCGCAAGTGCTTGTATAGGCTTGGAGTGAGTGGGAAGGCCTGGAATGGCAAGGTCATCTATCTTGTCTTTACAAGAGTTATTTGATCCCACATTAGTAAGTATGAGGGTCGGGGGTCGGTTGAGGTCTCTAGGATATCTGGGGCCTATGAAGATCCATAGTGGGTAACTCATTATGAGTTGTCCGATGGCACTCTGTCTAGGACAACAGTTGGTATTTGGTTTATGTGTATGGCTTTCTTAACATACTCGATATGTTTTATATCTGGAAGCAATGTGACCTGTGTTAGTGTTGTATTGGTGTACTTGTGGTTGTATGGTTCATGTGGTTAGATGTGTCAGTATGAGTGAGCCTGTGATTAGAGGTTGTAGGTTTGTCCATGTTATGTTGTTACTATCTCCTAGCATGGGGGGTGGGCCTTCGGGTACCACTTGGTTGGGTGGAACATGCACCATACATCATTGGGTCCCCCTTTGATCCTTAGCTCGTGATGGCGATATATCCAGTTGGAGAACTCACAGTTTCCTATATTTAAATCAAGAAATGCATTTATCTCATTTTGACTCATGTTATTTTACCCCTCATTTGTATTTGAGGTGGATATTTGTATAATGTAACACATTTGTATTATTGCCTCATTCAGGGAATGAGAGATGTAACCTTATGATTAAGTTAATGAATATGGAGTTTTCTTATATCTCTTTATGTTATGATGTAACTTTATTATGTATGGAATGTATGAGTTCTTGATTCATTATGTAAGTAAATTTATTGATGCTATGTGACGTATATTTGGGTTTTAAGTAATCTTAGTCTCATAGCCTTAGGGGATGTTGGCAATGGGAAGTGAACATGTATGTTAATATACTTTAAATAAATAAAAAATTATGTGCTTAAGTAGTTAATTATAACTTCCTCTAGGGTTGTGTGGTGGGGCATTACATGCATCTCTAGAGTTATGTTTCCCTAATTCCATTGAAGATAGTTTCAGAATTTGGAAAGTTTGTGCTTAATAGTTCTATGTGGTTTACACTGGTTTGATCGAACTTGTGTGAAATACTACTTTTGTAGATGATGAAGTGTGATGAATCTTTTTGGGTCCTTATTAAGCGTGTGTTTGGGTTACCCTCATTCTAATTCCACCCTAAGATGTTTTGGCAATGGCCTAATTTGAATTTGAATTTGGATGGTCGACTTTGGATATGTTTCAAAGTTAAAGATGGTATAAATTCAAGATGATTTAGTGGTAAATGTGTTGTGATACAAGAGCAAAGAAGAAGTGTGATAAAGAGAAAAGAGAAAGGACAGTTTTATGTGACATTGCTTCTATTTAGTGAGAGTGTGTGTGTTGCTAGTGGCAGATCAATGTGAAGCTTAATGTTGAGTTTTCAGATACAGTGAGCAAAAGGTGAACTCTATCATTCATGCATGTGTGGAGTAATTATGTTTGAATCCTTTGTTGCATTGGGATTGTAGTCTCTTTGTAAAAATTATTCTTTGTATCTCTATGGCAGTGAGCCCTCCAGGTTGTATCCTTGTTAGATAGTGAGTTCTTGTTCTGGACAATGGGTCCTTATTTCAGGCAATGAGCCTTATTTTAGACAGTGAGCCTCTTGTAATCATTTTTGATATTCTCTATAGTGTGAGTTAATCATCACTATGGTTTTCCCTTATTAGGTTTTCCATGTAAATTTGGTGTTACTATGTTTACGAGTTGGATTTAAGTTTTTGCATTGGCATTTGATGATTAATCATTTATGTGGGATTAAGTGTTTAGTTTCAGTGATTGATTTAAAGTTTTAAATCTGTGACAATTGATTCACCCCCCTCTCAATTTTCCTATTCAAAAATTGGTATCAGAGCTTGGTTCCTTGGTGAAGAGCTTAACTACTTGAGGAAGGTTTAGGATGGATGGAAAATGGTCTATGATTATCTGAGGTTCGATGGAACTAATTATGGTGTATCTAGAAATTATTGATGCAAGAATACCTAGAGTATTATAGATATGATGTGGAGAAAGCTTACAAGAATCCTTACACTCCTCTTGCTAATGGTTTGACTACACCTGAATAAATCAAAGTACATGAAGCAAATAATAAGGCAAAGTACATCTTGAAGAATAGTTTCGTACATTCTGAATTGATTAAGGTACAAAATTTGAAAATGGCTAAGGAAGTTTGGGATGCTTTAGAAAGAGTGCATGATGGTGATGAAAGAGTTAAAGAAGTGAGATTATAGAATTTGGAGACATGGTTTGATCTTCTACCTATGTCTAAGGATGAGAATGTTAAATCTTGTGTACAAAGATTGGATGAGATAGTGGTTGGTATGTGAGGACTTGGTGCTAATATTGATAAAACTAGGATTGTAAAGAAGATTCTCAGAACTCTTCCCGATGCTTATAGTGAGAAGGTGAGTGCTATTGAGTGGACTATATATTATAAGACATGTACTAAGGATCTGTTGTTAGGATTTTTGACATCTTATGAGATGAGAAAGCCAAGTTTAGGGAATGGAAGCAAATCAGAGACTACTTTTAAAGATACAAAAGTTGAAGATCCAGATGAAGAGAACTTTGATGAAATAGAAGCTAACTTTGTAAGAAGGATGAGGACATTCTCTAGCAAGTATGAAGGTAAGTTACCCTTTAAATGCTTTAGTTGTGGAGAAATGGGTCATTATGTTGCAAAGTGTCTGGAAAGAGATAAAAGGAATAAACTAGGATATGAGAAAGAAAAGAAAGGAAAGAAGATTAACAGAGCTTACTATGTGAAATAGATGTTGAAATGAACAAGACAACTAAGAGAGGGGCTGAATTAGTTGTACCAAAATCACTTTACTTATAAACTTAATCTTTTCACCTTAACTTCAATATGTTATTAAGTGTGAACATAAAATGCAAATAACAGAAAGCAAACACCAAAGACACCATATTTACATGGAAAATCCAATGAGGGAAAAACCATGATGAGGATTAAATCACAATATAGTAGAATCAATATCGGATACAAGGGCTCATTGCCTAGATACAAAGGCTCACTACCTTGAGAAGGACTCACTATCTAGAAAGGAGGCTCATTGCCTAAAAAAAATAAACAAAAGAGATAAATTAAGATGCACCACTAGGGTTCCACACATTCACAACCTAATCAGAAGATTGTAAACACCTTATAGTACTGTTGCCTCAATTCTCTCTTCAACTCTCTACTTTTTGCACTTGTTTGCACACTTTCTCAATTCATGGATGATAAATGGATGGATATGAAATTTTCCACAACTTTATTTTATTTTATACCATCTTCAACCTTAGAAACATTCACCAAGGTCGGCTAAACAATTTCAAATTACAAATTCAAACTAGGTCGGCTACTCAACATTCCTGCGGTGGATAAGAATGTGAGAGGACCAATTACATATTTAATTTAGGACCCAAACAACATCTTGGATCATGCACACGCTTTCTCAAATCAATACAAAATCCCAATGTAATGTGTAAACACCAGGACGGCCAAACCTAATGAAAACACCATTGATCTTTGAAGTACATACATCCTCAACAAGATAATCACATGTGGATTACTCAACATGCTTCACCAGTCATTTTACCATCTCTAAGAACACCTCAGATACATCTACAGTATTTACAAAAAAAATCATTAGCAGAGAACTCTTCACCAATCCAACCGGACCAACCAACAAAAATACAGAAGCTCTGGAGCAGGTCTTCCGAAGTGCCAAACCACAAGAAAAAATTTCAAAACATAGAAACCAACAGAAATAGTCATCTCCCAGATCTACAAGATCTGAAACAAAATATCAGAAGACTGCAGAGCCAAAACATTTCTCCTCGTCTACAAACAGATAGTTCTGACAAACTAGTTCACACACTGGTGAACATATCTTCTACTCTTTATCAACTCTAAAGCTAAAACTCATAACATAAGATCCATTGAAGCTTATGAAAACACCTACAGATCCACATAGGCATAGGATCAACACAGGAGAAACACATATCACAATACCAGAGCACACACATAACACACTTCAACACTGTTTTCCTTATTTCTCAAATTTTCTCAAAAGCACTTGGCAAAATACAACTTACTCAACATGAACTTTGTTGACATCAATGAAAACATTAATGAAAAAACCACCAAACACATCCATACTTGCAACATGATAATACTAGTATATCTGATGAAGATTCATAATATGAAGGTCTAGATGACAATAAATACTTGTTCTTGGCGATTAAGGATGAACCTACTTCTGCTAATTTTGAAAAATGGGTAAAGGAAATCCCTTCGAAGAAGGATAAAAATGAAGGTACGATTATCTCTACCCTACATGCTAAACAAGAGAAAAATTAATGGGTAGTTGATAGTGGTTGTTCACATCAAATGACTAGTGATAAAAGTAAGTTTTTTAAGCTTGAGAAATATGATGGAGGCTTAGTTATGTTTGGAGATGATAATGGTGCTAAAATTTATGGGATAGGGATGTTTAATATGTGAAGGGTTTAAGGCATAATCTATTAAGCGTTGGTCAAATGTGCGGAAAAGGATATGATCTTGTGTTTAAAGATGAGAAATGTGAGATTCGTAAAGGATCCAAAACATTGATTGCTACAGGAAAGAAATCTGAAAGAAATATCTATCAACTGAAGGGTGTTGATGGATGATGATTTATGACTCAGATCAATGGTAGTTGGTTATGGCATAGGAGAATGTGTCACATGAATTTTGATAACTTAGCAAGGATTAGTGTTGTTCAGGCTGTGAGAGATTTACCAAGAATTACAAAGCCTGTTAATGCTATGTGTAAGAATTATCAGTTTAGAAAGCAAGCAAGAAATCATTATAGATCAAAGGAATAGTCCACTATCAGACTACTTGATTTGGTTCATATAGATATATGTGGTCCTACAAGAGTGAGAAGTCTACTTGGTGAAAGGTAATTTATGCGTTTAATTGATAAATATTCTAGATATACATGAGTTACATTTCTTAGAGAGAAATTAGATGCATTAGATAGATTCAAAGCAAAGCAATGGTTGAAAATGAAGTGAACTTGAAGATAAAATGCTTAAGGTCTGATAGAGGTAGATAATTCACCTCCCATGAGTTTAATATGTTTTGTGAATTACATGGAATAAAGAGACAGTTATTTTCTTCAAGAACTCCTCAACAGAATAGAGTTGTTGAAAGGAAAAAAAAAATAGTTCAAGAAGTTGCTAGGTCAATGATTATTGAGGTTGGTTTATCGGAAGTTTATTGGAAAGAATCTATTCATACTTGTAGACATGTAAAATTGACTTAACACCTATCACACACCTCGAACAACATTGAATAGCATTAAACAACATTGAACAACATTGAACATCATCCCGTAACATCCTGTAATGTTTCGAAATGACATGAAATATCTTGAAATTGTCTTAAAATGACTTGGAATCATCTTGAAACATCTGGAACTATCTTAGAAAGACTCGAAATAATCTTGAAACATCCTGTAACATCTCAAAATGACTTGAAACATCTTGGAATCATCCCATAACATCTTAGAATCATCCTGTAACATCTCATAATCATCCTGTAACATCTTGGAATCACCTTATAACATCTCAAAATCCTCCTGTAATGTATTAGAACATCTCATAACTATCTTATAACATCTCAGAATCATCTCATAATGTCTTGGAGCATCTCGGAATCATCCCACAACATATTGGAATCATCCCGTAATGTTTTGAAACATCCTGAAACATCACACATCACGCCACATCAAAATGACATCCAAAACCCTAATTCCTCTATTAATTGAATAATACAACATTATTTAATTAATTCACTTTTTCATCATTCTCTGACAAATTAAATAAATTTCATTTATTTAATAAAATCCCAAAAACCCTAAATCTGCTATTAAATAAATAAAACAACATTATTTGACTAATTCACATTTCATCATTTCGACCAATTAAATAAATCACATTTATTTAATGAAGTCCTAATCTCACTTTATTTCATCCTAGTTGATTAAATAATGTCAATTATTTAATTATGTCACTAAATCACCTTATTCCCTTAAGTTGATTAAATTATTAAATCATAATAATTTAATTACGACACTTTCTCTCTAAAATTTGAATAATTAAATCAAATTATTCAAATCAATTATCAAAAATTAAATCAAACTAATGCAACTTTGTTTGCAAAAGTCAAACTTGATTTGCACATTCAACTCCAAAAATGAATTAATTAATTAAATCAATTAATTCATATTCCTCACCCACTTTCTGATTGAGAAAATTATGATTGTTAACTAATCAATCTAAGTTGTTAACTAATCAATCATATTCCTAACTAAGCCATCAATTTCCTAACTAAGCCATCTAAATCCTGACCAATCAATCTAAAATCTTGATTGATCAATCTAATCCCTGACTAGCCAATCTATTTCTCAATCACCCAAATTATGCAATCAACTTTGCATAATCTTCTCATGTCTAAATCCTCTAAACACATTTCAACCATTGATCTGGATATTCTTCAACACGATCCTAATCATCCATTTCAAATCACATCTTCTATATAACAAACCCATTTCCTCACAAATAAGGATCGAAGAATCAACATCATTTGCACAACGAAGTGTTGGAAGAATGGAGAAGATCAGTCTTTATGTTGTCATTGATGTCACCATGTTGTTTAAGGTATCAAAATGGTTTGGTACCCTGAACCGGTATGCAGAATAGGTTTACATCCTTCGGTGTTTGGTCTAGTGTTTTGGTCTGCATGTTCCCTTCGGTGATCATCGCTGATTAAGGTTTTGGGAAAAGGTTTATGCTTACTAGAAGTGTGTATGTATGCATTCTTGTATGTTCATATGATTGGATGGTTAGTTGGCATCAATTTAGTGATTGTATTTTGTTATTGGGTTTATTCATGGCCAACCTAATGATCAGTTAAAAGTTTAACATGTATTGTGGATATATTTTCTACCTAGCTTTGGTCCCAACTGACATAATATTGCATGCCACATGGTTGAATCACTTTCAGAGAAGTCTTGTATGAAGCTGACAGTTATCTTTTTGTAAATTTGTATTGCATCCAATTAGGCTGACCTAATTGATGCATGTGGATATATCAGATATATATACAGGATGGTTTGTAGTTGAATCGTGTAGTAAGTGTGTGTGTTGGATGTGTGAAGTTTAAGAGTAGAAGGGTGAATTTTAGTCTATTGGCATGCGAGCAAATACTCTAAGCATCAAAGGAACTAAATCTGCACTTGTGGTGTAACCTTATCTGTTCACATTCTAGTTGTAAGCCATTTTTTCTATAATATTTTGTAGGCAGTGAGCCTCCCTATTTGGACAGTGAGTCCTTATAAGCAGTGAGCTTTTGTAACTGGTAGCAAGCCTCTTTTGTATCCAGTATTGGAATAACTATATATTGTGAGCTAATCCTCACTATGGTTTTTCCCTCATTGGGTTTTCCACGTAAAACTCTAGTGTCTATGTGTTGTGTGGTTTCATGCTTTGTTCTTACTCTTCTTTGTTCTATGAATTAAAGTAATTGATGGTGTTTTTTCAATAAGTTAAAGAAGATATTGACTCCCCCCCCTCTCAGTATCTTGAATAATCAACACAAAGTACTACTAACATTCACAACCACCATTGTTAGTGCTTCAACCTCATTTCTTCGATCAACCAACCAAAGTAGTCACTCATAAAACTTTTGCACACAAACTTTGGAGACTTTGCGGTGATAATAACAACCCAACATAAGGTGAATACACTCCACTCTGGAATGGTAACACTGTGCTTCTTTTATACATTCAATTCAGTAATCATAAATTCTTTAATGTATGTTCAAATAGCTTAGATTAGCATGTTTGATCTTTTTTTCAGTCTAACATTCTCCCCCTCACATATTTTGGCATGCCCGATGGAACCCTTGTCCCCTCTAACATTTTTTTGAGTTGTTTTAAAGTTTCAGGTCTTGGAAGCACATTTGACAAATTTTTCACGCACTGCCCAAAAAATTTGTGCACTTGACTAATAAGAAAACCATGTAGTTGCAACAAGAACTATGCACTTGCCTTGGTAACTACACACTTGTAACATAAACAACGCACTTTCTTCAAAAACTTCACATCTTCTTTTGATAGTGGTAGCATCTATTTTCATATTTGAGCATCTGCTTCTGACAAGGCACTTTCGCATTTTTTCTCTGAGTGTTTGCTCTAAGAACTGGGTAGTTTCTCTGACAGACAAGTGCACAAACCCTACACTATTGTAATGAATTTTTCCTCTAATTTTTTCTTGTTTTTGAGTGTGTAAGCAGGTATTAACGGGTTTGATGCAGGATTCAAGTGACATTAACTCATTTGTTTGTAGGGAAGATGATCGGTCCAAGATTTTTTAGATCCACAAATGGTTTTTAATTAACTTAGGAACTGTAAAGTCCTAATCTCACTTTATTTCGACCAATTAAATAAATCAAATTTATTTAATGAAGTCATAATCTCACTTGATTTCATCCTAATTGATTAAATAATGCCAATTATTTAATTACGTCACTAAATCACCTTATTCCCCTAAGTTGATTAAATTATTAAATCATAATAATTTAATTACAATTCTTTCCCTCCAAAATTTGAATAATTAAATCAAACTATTCAAATCAATTATCAAAAATCAAATCAAACTAATGCAACTTATTTTGCACATTCAACTCCAAAAAGGAATTAATTTATTAAATCAATTAATTCATATTCCTCACCCACTTTCTGATTGAGAAAATTATGATTGTTACCAAATCAATCTAAGTTGTTAACTAATCAATCAAATTTTCCTAACTAAGCCATCTAAATCTTGATTGATCAATCTAATCCCTGATTAGCCAATCTATTTCTCAATCACCCAAATTATGCAATCAACTTTTCACAATCTTCTCATGTCTAAATCCTCTCAACACATTTCGACCGTTGATCTGGATATTCTCCAACATGATCCTGATCATCCATTTCAAATCACATCTTCTATGTAACAAACCCCTTTTCTCACAAATATGGATCGGAGAATCAACATCATTTGCACAACGAAGTACTGTTGACATTCACAACCACCATTGTTAGTGCTTCAACCTCATTTCTTCGATCAACCAACCAAATCAGTCACTCATCAAGCTTTTGCACATGAACTTTGGAGGCTTTGCGGTGATAAGAAAAACCCAACATCAGGTGAATACACTCCACTACGAGATGGTAACACTTTCCTTCTTTTGTACATTCAATTTAGTAATTGTAGATTCTTTAATGTATGTTCAAATAGCTTAGTTTCATTTCGTATGTGTACTATTAGATCTTAGATTAATATGTTTGATCTTAGCTTAGATTCTTGTTTCAAGCATGTTTGACCTTGTTTTCAGTCTAATGTTCTCCCTCTCACACAATATTATTGTTTATGTATTCAATCAAGTGCAAGCTAGAGAAAATAGTACAAAGACTCCCTATGAGCTATGGTATAGAAGAATTCCTACTATCAAATATTTTAAGGTATTCAGAAACAAATGTTATATTAAAAGAGATGAAGAAAATTCAGGAAAATTTGATGCAAGAAGTGATGAAGGTATTTTTCTTGGATATTCCACTAAAATAAAGGCATACAAATGTTTCAATAAAAGACTAAGAAAGATTGTAGAGAGCTTGAATGTGAAGGTTGATGAGACAATGAAGAATTATATTGACATTTATGGATATGAATCTGATGAACATGATTGTGTGAGAATAGAAGTTGTCGAAAACAAGAAAAAGATGGGCAAGAGAATCAAGATGAATAGAAAGAAAGAGAAGAATCTAGTGATGTCCCTTAGGACACCTAGATATGTACTAAGGAATCATTTAGAAATTTAGATTATTGGAGATAAGAGTAAAGGAGTATTAACTAGAAGCAGAGTTGTTGAAGTGAAAATGTGTTTACTTTTTGAGATTTAACCGAAGACCGTAAGTGAATCTTGTAAGGATAAACATTGGATGGAAGCAATGAAAGAAGAACTTATGTAGATTGAGAAGAATCAGAAATGGGAATTGGTCCCAAGACCGACAAATAAAAACATCATTGGATCAAAGTGGGGATTGAGAAACAAGTTAAATGAGATTGGAAAATTTGTTAGAAACAAAGTGAGGCTTGTGTGTAAAGGTTACTCACAAGTATAAGGCATAGATTTTTTAGGAAACTTTTGCTTTGGTAGCAAGAATGGATGCTATAAGGATGTTCTTGGAATTTTCTTCTCATAAAGACTTTAAGGTCTATTGGATGGATGTCAAGTCAGCATTTTTGAATGGTGAGCTAGAAGAAGTCTATATGGAACAACTGGAAGGATTTCAATTGACAGAACAACTAGATATGGTGTGCAAATCAAAGAAAGCTTTATATGGATTGAAGCAAGCTCTTAGAGCTTGGTATGTGACATTGGATAGGTATTTGATTCAATAAGGTTTTAATAAAGGTACAATAGATAGTAATCTATATTTTAATATTGAGAATGGAAAAATATTGATAGTAGTTGTGTATGTTAATGATATTATCTTTGGAGGAAATGAAAATATGTGCAAGATGTTTGCAGAAAAAATGCAAAAAGAATTTGAAATGTCCATGTTTGGGGAGATGAATTTATTTCCTGGGCTATAGCTTAATCAAATAGACAAAGTAATTTTCATTTCACAATCAAAGTATGTGAGAGAGATGTTGAAGAAGTTTGGAATGGATGGTTCCACACCGGTAAGTACTCCTATGGTTGTTGATATTTTCGTGAAGGATCTTCCTAAAGATACTTTTGAGTATCTCCGAGAGAAGTTAGGGGTTATTTACCCTCCTTTCTTGAAATAGATACATATGGAGATGCATCAATCTGATGGATTTATGGATCTATCTTTCTTCTAGACTAATGTTTTGGTGGCTACCTCTCAAGGGAGCAGGTAGTATCAGGTGTTGGAATTATGAGTATTTTGTTTATCATGTCAAAGGAGAAATCAATGTAAATATCTTTTTATTTTGTCATTGATGTCAAAGGGGGAGAAGTATGTGAAAAATGAAAAGAAGAATGAGAGAAGAAGCATATAAGAGATTATCAACTAAGGGGGAGAAACATAAAAATATTTTCAGAGTGAGTATGTTGTCTTTGATGGTTTTTCACTTCATGTGTTGCCATCAATGACAAAGGAGGAGATTTTTGCAAGAATGCAAAGATGGAAGGTGTTATGGAAAGATTGTAGGTGTTGTTGTTGATGTCAATCCGTCAATTGGTTATCCACTAGTTGTTTTATATGTTGAGGATATTGAGAATTGTAATAAAGATATGTTGCAGGTATTCAATGGTTGATCTGGGTTTTGGTATGGATTTTCTCATATGGTTGTGTGGTTCAGATATATTGTTCATGGTTTTTAGAAGGTGCTATATCCAGAATTTTGGTTGCTGATTTGTTTTACAGTGCAAGTTAAGTTCACCAATTGTGAACTATGGTTTTCAATGTTTTTGGTTGAGGTCCAAGAGAAATGTTGTTGGTTTGGATTTCTCTTTGATGAATTCGTATGACTTGTAGTTCTATATTTGTGTTGCCCTGATTCCATTGAAGATAGTTTCAACATTTGGAAAGTTCATGCTTAATGGTTCGATGTGTTTTACACTGGTTTGGTCGACATTATGTGAAATACTAATTTTGAGGAATCTTTTTGGGTCCTTATGAAGCATGTTTTTGGGTCTCCCTCATTCTAATTCCACCCTAGGATTTTTTGACACTGACCTAATTTAAATTTGAACTTTTATGGAAAACTTTGGATATGTTTTAAAGTTGAAGATGGCATAAATGTAAGACAATTTAGTGGTAAATTTGTGGTGATACAAGAGCGAAGAAGAAGTGTGATAAAGAGAAAAGAGAAAGGATAGTTTTATGCAACATTGATTCAATTCAGTGAGAGTGTGTTTGTTGTGAGTGTGGAAGAGCAATACAAAGCTAAATGTTGAGTTTTAAGATGTAGTGAGAAGAAGGCAAACTCTATCATTCATGCATGTGTGGAGTAATTGTGATGGAATCCTTTGTTGCATTGGGATTGTAGTCTCTCTATAACAAGTCTTCTTTGTCTTCTTTGTATCTCTATGGAAGTGATCCCTCCAGGTCATAGCCTTGTTGGATAGTGAGTCCTTATTTCGGGTAGTGAGTCCTTATTTTAGGTAGTGAGCCTTATTTCAAGTAGTGAGCCTCTTGTAATCAGTTTTGATATTCTCTATAGTGTGAGTTAATTCTCACCATCGTTTTTCCCTTATTGGGTTTACCACATAAATCTAGTGTTATTATGTTTGTGTGTTGGATTTAAGTTTCTGCATTGGCATTTGATTATTAATCATTTATGTAGCATTAAGTGTTTAGTTCTGGTGATTGATTTGAAGGTTTAAATTTGTGACAATTGATTCACCCCCATCTCAATTGTTCTATTCAACAAGAATTATAGTATTTTAAGTTTTAATGGTTGGATCTTGGATATGGGGAAGATAGTTGTTCCTAATTTCTACCCAGATGTTGACCTTTTGAAGTCCATGGATGCAAACTATGAACCTAATGTTAGGGTTGTGAGATCATTGGCTGGTTTTATGATGATTTATTTAACTCGGGGGCATAATTGATGTTTTAAATTTAAACCTTGATACCACTAGACCAATCAATCTAGAAGCATTGAAGAAGGAATATGAGAACAACAAGAGTACATATAGGGTGAAAATATTGCCCATGTTTATGGTGAAGAGAGAGGGGGGAATTAAAATGAAACTCACTGCTGCTAACAAGGAACCTTTCCCAATTGATATGTTTGATTTTTACTTTGTTAGGGAATCTCACAATTTATTTCAAATCATAGGTTTTGATCCTCCTCAAAATATTCCAGTGTCTTTTATGTATATGGATGCCAATATTTAAAATCCTATGGTGAATAAGGAGTATGATTTTGTTGCTTACATGTTTGATTCCATCCATAAGGCACTGGCAGCCATCAAGAATGGTGAAACTGGGGTGAGCTGTTGGTGGTGTTATTTTTTATGTTATATGTTTTTAGCTAGAGGAATTAAGGAGTTCAACCAGAATATACAACTAGATTTGAAGGATGAAAATGGTGAAGACCTTCCTATGCAATTTTGGACTCGCCATCTAGACATGCACTGTTGAACTTCAAGTTTTGTCACTTTCATAATTTTTTTTGCTACTAAGCTAAAATGGTTTCTGGTGAGGGACCTACCAAGGATCACTAGGAGTTACATGAATTTTTAAGGCCCAAGGAAAGGAGACCTAATTTGGGCATAGAACACTGTTGGAATCTAGGAACATTGAGAGGGGGGTGAATGAGTGTTCTGCAATATTTAACTTTATTAATTAGATCTTTAAACCACTTACAACATTGAACTAAAATAAATATGCAAGCATATAAAGCAATCATCCACAACACCATAACACAAGTATTTCTACATGGAAACCCTATTAGGGGAAAACCCACGGTGGAGGTTAATCCACAATTTGAGTACTCAAATATAAGTGTTTTACAAATGGGAATGCACATGCATTCAGGCACATTGCCTAGAGCTCACTGCTCAAAATAGGAAGGCTCGCTACCTTACAAAATGTTTAGATTAAATCCATCTGAGAAATGAATTGAAGGAATAGCATCTTCTAATGCCTGATTATAGTTTTGGTTAAGCACATTAGCCGATTTATTGACCTTCTATCTGAATCTGCTCTGCTCTACTTCAATTCACATCTACTATATCCTTCTGAATTTTGCATCATAATTCACACACATATCTCGCATACATCCATACATATATCCCAAAATGATATAAATGATCGCTCTTATATATTTGCATCAAAGTATAATAATATTTTCATGTTGGCTTCAATAACATCTAATATTTTCCAACCATCGGCTCAAATCACAAATGATTTTCAATGCATATCATCCAAAGCCGACCATAGCATAGTGGGGACCCAAAACAAAATCCTCAAACCCGAAAATACTCAAAACAATTTTTCCTCAAACATCCGCAACACACCACATTCACTTAGTCAGCCTTGTACTATTAAAAAAAATCAATCGACCAGATCTTCTAACTCGTACACCAATTGATGTGCAGGCACAAAAATTGAGAATAAGATATTTCAGATACCCAAATACCTTCCTTGAGATCTGTAACACAAACTAATAAAGTGGTAATGCATATGGATTGACAAACTCAACTTCAGTCAGATGCCCTGTTCTTAACTCTTTCTCCTGGAATGAACAAATACTAAAGTGCACACCAAATCAATGACTTAGGTTACCATCAATGACAACACCAGAAGCCATATGCCAACAATCTCCCCCTTTGGCATTGATGGCAACACTTAGTGAAAAATGACTAAGTGTCAGAACCAACATACTACAATCCTTCAAGACTTCAAAAAGTCATAGCTGACACAACTCCCCCTAAATTTGATAAGGCATTTTTCGCTACTCTCTCTCCCCCTTTGACATCAATGACAAACCAAAAAAGGTTTTCCAAAAACTTATTCAAAAACTGGTTCAAAATTTTGAAGTAATATAGTCACTACTTGAGTTAGAAGATTATTTTGTATTTCTCCTTCATCTCCAAAAGAAACTTCTTCCAAGCTTCTACTGTAATCCCGGAAATTATGATCACGCTTTTTTTTTTAGATGTCTGGTTGATAATCTTGATGAGGAATTCCAGAATGGTGATGGCTTCTTCTAATATTTCTCCTTTCCTTAGTATTGCAATCAACTGTTCCAATCGGCATTAAATTATGTCCTTTACTTTCCAAAAGGTGTCAACAATCCTATTTTTGGTGTTTTGGACATGTGTATTCTCTTCCTATAATTCTTGAATCATTTTATTGATTGTACCATCTTGATCCTGAAACATTGTTAAGTCTTATCCAATATTGTTCAGTTTTGTTTCAATTTGTTCCAATTTTTCTTTGTACTTGTCGATTGCATGGGGCCATCGAACATAATATTTGTAGATGTTGTTTTCTGAGTTTATACATTGCCTTAGCTAATTCATGTGCCTTTTTAGCTTAGTGAGAGATAATTTGTACTGCTTCTTCAGGTGTAAAATTACTTCTTCTTCTTCCTTGTTCTGAGACTCGAAGTCTATGATTTCCTTGATGCATTCAATCATCTCTTTTGGCAACGTATTTTGTAGAATCTCTAGATTTATATGGTTGTGCACAAGATGAGCACTTAGTATGTTCAAAATCATGTCTTGCTCATATGAAGGTCTGATAGACCATATGTTTGCGATTTTATGCATTTCATCTTCCTCATGAATAAGCTACAATAGCTCTTCTTTGGTTAAATCACCTTCTTCTTCACTTTCTTCTATTATTTCCTTTTCTTCTGTTGCTTCGGTTGACTCCAGTTCTTTTCTTAAGGTTTCCTTAGTTTCCTTACCAGATTCCTCATCTAGTATATCTACAATCACTTGTTCTTTTCCTTTCCCTTCAACTCTTGGATTTTTGCATGCTAGAGGAGTATAGACAACAATTTATTTTGCGCGTTTCTTCTTTCTCTCCATCTCACTGGAGGAGAAACCAACTTCAAGTGCCCTTACCAGAAGGAAAATACCAATTGAGCCAAACTTTCAAAGCAAAATTTTAAAGAAACTTTCATATGCTTGTTCATAGTTTTCCAAATTGTTAGAGTGTATGCAAATTTGTTTGCAAACTAGTTCACTCTCTTCCCAGATTACATTGTTGTTCAGTGGTAAGAAATTCAAAAAGTACATCATAAGACATATAACCACAGTACCAAACCTGAAAGGGTAATATGTCATCTTTGTCAATTGTACATTCTCCAATAGTTGATCTTTTAGTAATCCACAAAGGTCAAAATCCTGATCTTCCATTATCATCTTGTGTGAAATGTAAACATCACCTGCCGAAGTTGTACCTTCTCTATTTTTGAAAAATATTTTTTGAGATACTCCATGTGTAATGTACCTTGTCATTGAATCTCTAATTGTTGAGATTATTAATGCCCTTTGATCTCCAATCACTCCAGTTAGGGTTTTGACTTCTTTATTTCGGATTGACTTCTTTCTCAATACATCCCCAATTTTGCATAATCCAATTATAGTTCCAATCACTTCTTTTGAGATATGGTAGGGTTTATCTAGAGTTAGAATATCATCATTCAATCTATCTAGAATAAACTTAATGATTTATGTGTTCTTGAAATAGGGAAATTCACTCCAAATATCCAAGCTTTTGTGTTTTGCTTCATTCAGCCATTTCAATTCATCAGGCGACAACATGTTTCTTACAACTCTAATCTTTTCACTGCTAAAATCATCTAGGTTTATCAATCCTTCCATTTTACCTTCCGTACTCATGAATCTATCAAAGAATTTCTTCAACCGCACACCAAATTTTCTCAATATAATCGAAGTACATGATGAATCAGGATTTCGTTGCAGAATTATCTTCACACTTTCAAAATTATGTTGTAGAGGGTTATCCTTCTTCTTTTCTTCAACATAAATTGGCTAATGAGGTTACCAACTTACTTTTTATAACTTGCACACCTAACCTTTTATTGTATTAAATGTTTTTTCCCTAGGTGTTTTGGATACCCTATTTTTTCAGTCAACGAGAGAAAAATTATTCTGTAAACTTCAATTGTGTGAATTTCTTTATGAGTTCTTTCAAATGCATCTATAAATCGTCAATAGAACTATTGACAATATTTTGCATTTTGGCACCAACTACGGACAAGGGAAAAAAGAATTTTCTTGAAAAGCTCCCCCTAGGTCAATGGCCTGAAATCAATTGTTGGATGAATTACCATAACCAGATTCTAGTGTTGGCTCATTTTCTGCAATAGAGGGACTTTTCTTCACCCATTTCTTCTTCATTTGACCTCTTATTTCATCCATAGTCACTATCCCTTTTCCTTTATCATCTTTCTACATATTTTTACCTTTTGTATACCAGACCTCTTCTATCCATGTTTTTGTTTCTGCAGAATCTTGTAATGTGACCATATTTGTTGCAATTGTAACACACAACATTTCCTTGTCTAGACCACTCATTCCATTGATTTCTTCTTGATCTGCATTGGTTAGAAATATGCCCAAGTCTTCCATAGGTATAACATTTAACATTCCTTCTACTAACAGAGTTGTTTGACATGTTTATGCATTCATGACCAAAATTATCGTAGTTGAAACACTGACCAAAGAATGATGGATCATTCGATCTCATTTTAATTCTACATTGAGTAGCCATATGACCAAATTTATTGCAAGAAAAATAGTATCCATTAAACTTTTGAGCATTAGGTTGTCTTACCAGATGCCTTTTTGCTTTGTTCTTCTGATTTCCTTGCCTGAAATTCCTTTTATCCAAATCTGGAACTTTATCCTTTCTCATATTCAAGATCTCGCTTTTCATTTCCACTCTTTTGACTTTGGGTCAGCTCATCAAGATTAACTGAACTAATCCTAAACTTCTTGTATTCATTTGCAGTAGCAAGTTCATCTCTGAGAGTAACAATTTTCCTTTCAAGCTCCTCTTCATTGCTTTTGGATTGTTCCAGTTCCATCTCCAACTAAATGAATCCTCCATTAATTATGTTGCAATCATCAGATTTTTCTTTTAAGGACTGAGCAAGATTCTCCTCATTCTTCTTTCTTTCTTCAAGCTCCTTAGTCAATTTCATCGCCATAGATTCCATCTCATGCTTTAGGGTAGCATTGTCACTGGCAAGCTTTTCACATTCTTCAGTTATTTTCGTCAAGGTTTGATTTAGGTGAGCATCATCCATGCTTTTGTTCTCTTTTTACTTAATTTGAGAGATCCTTTCTCTTCTCCCTGGACTTAGTAATCCGATCCTTCAATGACTGAATGAATTTCTCAGCATCCTTAAGATTTTCTTTCATTTCCTGGACTTCTGCTTTGGATTGATCAAGATCATCAAGTGCCACCAAAAGTTGTTGTTGAAGACTACTAGAGTCCATTACATGCCAAGATGCACCTCAAGCTTTCAAACTTCTTCTGAGGAGCTAGGCTTTGATACCAACTGTTGGAATTTGGGAACTTTGAGAGTGGGGCGGTGAATCAGTGTTCTACAATCTTTAACTTTATTAATCAAATCTTTAAACCACTTACAACATTGAACTGAAAGAAATATGCAATAATATAAAGCAATCATCCATAACACCATAACACAAGTATTTTTACATGGAAACCCTGTTAGGGGAAAAACCACGGTGGAGGTTAATCCACAATTTGAGTACTCAAATATAAGTGTTTTACAAATGAGAATGCACATGCATTCAAACACATTTCCTAGAGCTCATTGCTCAAAACAGGAAGGCTCACTACCTTACAAAATGTTTAGATTAAATCCATCTGAGAAATGAATTGAAGGAATAGCATCTTCTAATGCTTGATTATAGTTCGGGTTAAGCACATTAGTTGATTTCTTGACCTTTTGTTTGAATCTTCTCTTCTACTCTACTCTTCTTCAATTCGCATCTACTATCATTTTGAATACTATCATTTTGAATTTTGCATCATACTTCACACATAAAAATTTGCACAAATATCTCACATTCATCCATACATACATCCCAAAATGATATAGATGATCACTCTTATATATCTGCATCGAAGGATAATAATATTTTCACGTCGGCTTCAATAACATATAATATTTTCCAACAGTCGGCTCAAATCACAAATGATTTTCAATGTGTATCATCCAAAGTCAGCCATAGCATAGTGAGGACCCAAAAAAAAAATTCCTTGAACATCCGCAACATGCCACACTCACTTAGTCGGCCTTCTAGCACTGTTAAATAGAAAATCAATCGACCAAATCTTCTAACTCATACACTGATTGATGTGCAGGCACAAAACTTTAGAATAAGATATTTTAGATACCCAAAGACCTTCCTTGAGATCCACAACACAAATTGATAAACTGGTAATGCATATGCATTTACAAATTCAACTTTAGTTAGATTCCTTGTTCTTTACTCTTTCTCCCGATATGAACAAATATTGAAGTGCGCATCATATCAATCACTTAGGTTATCATCAATGACAACACCAAAAGCCATATGCCAGCAAAAACAATTGGGGGGATCCCATTCCCTATGAAAGTAGTACAATTCTTAGAGTGTATGGCTCACATGTAACCCAACATTTGTTTCTAAGAATTGTGCCACTAAGAATTGGTTTTCTAAAGGTCATGTAGAAATTGGGAAAATTTGAGGACAATCATCTGGCAAGTCAGAAGAAGGGGACTCTTTTCCCTAATTATGTTGTGTTCTCAAAATAAATTACGATTAGAGATGGGTGGAAGAATATTCTACCAAATCTTACACCATTGAAGATGAAGAATTATAGAGCTAGAAACCATGATCCAAAAGGATTCATAGAAGCACTAAAAGTAAGGATCGGAAGGGGAAGATTTTGGCATAATTTTAACTTACCTAAAGATTTCATTAGAAATGTGTTTCATATTTAGAAGGTAGAGGATAGGAAATTAAAATGGTTTTCCTTTTCCAAATTAGAGAAAGAAAAGAAGGAAAAGGATCCTCAGTTTAAAGGTACTTTCATGGACATTGAGGATGAGATGTTGAGACTTGAAACCATCTTACATAATTATGACAAGATAGTGGGAAAGCTTAAAGAACAAATAAAGGAGCATGATAAGGGGAAAGCCCCATGGTTTAAGATAGGCCAACCTACCATCCACCAAAGGTGAAATAATTATTTTCAAGATAAAAAAGGATTATGAGGAAATAATAGATAAGGGATACTCCTACTCAATCAGAGGATTCAATACCTCAACCCTTGTGCAACAAGCACTACCATCTCCACCTCTGGTATCATCTTCACAACAAGTTATTGATTTGGATTCTCCCCCTAGGGAGCCATATCCAAAGAAGAGGAAGGTTGAGGCTACAGGATTGGCTGATTATCTAGTGGATTCAGATGATGAGGTTATTGTAACCTCTAGTGATATAATGCAAAATATGCCATCACCTATAAGAGAGGTAGAGTTAGAAAATCTATAGGGTAGGGTTACAAAATAATTATTAATTGGATTGGACAATGCAAATGATGTTAGAGAAAAGGCTTTCATTGAGTTCATGAATGATGATACATTTGTGAAGATAGATGCATTCAATGAATATGTGTGGAGAACTAGAAAGTATGAGTTTGAGAATAAAATGAAAGATGAAATGGATAAGTCCCCTAAACTACTTAGAGAAGTTATATCTGAAAGGGTGGTAGTAGATATGAAAGCCAATAAGAAAGAAATGACCACTCAGGAGTGAAGAAATCTTGTAAGAGAAAGTGGTATACTTCTCTTACCAGAATGGGACTTGGCATCAACCATTTTATTTGATACTATAAGGAGGAAGATTTCTAAAGTATATGCTACTAATGAGGAGGTTGTGTCTTTGTTACATGGGTCGACATTTAACACATAGTGAGACACATTGGAAATTTGAGCATTAGCCCCTAATAGAAATAAGCCTAAAGTTATAGAACCAGAAGGGGACTACAGGGGAAGCCTCATAATAAAGAGAGTTTTAGATACACTAGCTATGCAGGAAATCACAATGGTAGTTAATGTGGCACATTTTACTAAGGAAACTGTGGAATCACTACAAGAAAAATGTGATGAAATGAAGAAGTATAATGATTTGTTGATTACTTATAACAAAGATAAACAGAGGTTAGTAGAGATGAAATTGGAGAATGAAATGTTGAAGAATCAACAACCAATTCGATCAGTTAAAGTAACTACTCCATATTCTTCTTCTCCACCACCACCTCCAGTTCATTCACCTCCTCCACCATCCATAAAAATTGTTGTGTATAATGAGGATAAACCAATTGTAGAGCCCACCCCAAGTACATCAATTGCACCTCTTCCTAGGGAAAGAGTAAGTAGAAGAGAAATTATTCAATGGTTGGGAGTGTAGAAACTTTAAAATGTCTTGAATGGTATTACACACTTAAATTCAATATATTAACATCATTTCATCCTGAAATCCATCTTTTTTTGTTTGATTAAATAAACCTAATTATTTAATTAAATGCTTCATTTTCATATATTAATCTAATTGACCTAATTAGGTTAATTTCTACCCTCCCACACTAACATTTCATCTGATTTAATTAAATAATGAAAATTATTTAATTTTAACCCTATGTCTTCTTATTTATTTAAATAATCTAAACTATTTAATTAAATATCATATTTGCATCCCCTTTTCATTAAATAAATCAATAATTTATTGAATATCCTCACATTCCTCCTCTTGCACATTTAAATTTGGTTTTAATTAACTAAATTACTAATTATCCTCACCTCCCCACTTGTAAGGGAATATTCTTGGAATATTCCCTCTTTTACAAATTCCTCCTAAAGGGAATATTCTTATGAATATCCCTCCCCTTTGTACATTAATTTTTCTTCTTAATTTTCTAAATGATAATTTTCATCCACTTGCATGAGAATATTCTTTGAGAATATTCTCCCTTTTCACTCATTCAAAAAAGGGAATATTCTTCTTTGAAACAAACTTTCAACAAACTTCTTGAGCAAGCTTTGAAAGTGTGCTTCTTTTCATGATTGTGAGCCCTTGATTAAATATCAACTTGAATTCTCAACCCTTGATGGGAATCCATGATCCATTCCTCCATCTTTTTCCATCCTGGCCATTGATTGATCTTTTCAATCTAATCCCTTGATTTCTCATTCAAATTTAGTTTTAATTAACTAAATTTCTAATTATCCTCATCCTCTCACTTGCAAGGGAATAATCTTGGAATATTCCCTTTTTTGCACATTCCTCCAAAGAGAGAATATTCCTATGGAATATCCCCTTTTATGCACTCATTCCTCCAAAATATCTTTTAACCTCTTCCCAATTCTTAGGAAGTGTGTTTGTTGAAAGCTAATTTGGACCATTGATTAAATTAGTTGATCCTTGTCAACTTTCAACCTTGACCATGGATTGGAATCCTCAATCCATGTTTTATCCTCCTTTCATTTGTGACCATTGATAGATCAAATCAATCTCATCCATTGCTTTCTCATTTGCTCTCCTATAAATAGATCACTATTTGGAGACAAATAGATCCATCTTTTAATAGTAAACTTATGTTGTTAAAATCACTCTCATTTGCATCCATATTTAGCTTTTTTTTAGTTTAAATTCTTGATCATAATAGCTTAAAGAATCCATTAACGGCTTCCATGGTAACTTAGTTGCATCCATTTATTATATTTTGAAACTATGGTTTTAATCTTTCGAATCTTGCATACATTTAGAATAGATTTGCATACACTTACATCAATCATCTTAGCTTTTATCATGTTAAGTTAGATTTTATCATGCTTCACATTTATCTCTCATTGATTTCATTAGTTTTCTTAGTTAAAACTAATTGAATCAAGCTCATTATCCAATGGATTGGGAAAGGGTCGGCATTCCATATCAATATGACACCAATCCCCCAATAGGATAAGTTTTAATGTGTTAGAATAGATGTTTGTTAATCTTTCATGTTTTAATATGTTAATTTTAATGACTTATTTGTCTTTGTTTTACATTGAATGATCTTATTGGGTTGATGCTTAGTGGATTAAATATGACTTGAATTTGTATGAATCGGGTGTAGTTAGCCTATACTATGCCATTGGTCACATTTTGGCACTAGAAGGAGGGCTTGAACTAATCAATCTGACAAATTTCTCTTTATATTTCCATTTTCCTTTTGTTTGGAGGTTCAACAATGTTATTGAATATTCATCGATGCATTAGGGATGTGTTGCTATACAATGATGCACTTTGATTCAAATTCAGTGATGCATAATTAACTAGTTTTACAAGTTCGAGCAATAAAATTTGAAGTGAAGGAGCATATTGTCATTTGATTATAATTGTAACAAGTTTTTCGATGCTAATGGGGAAATTATAACCCATTTTATGATTTTTCTTTCATGTTTTAGGACTAGTTATATCTCCTTTCGAGTTTCAAATGAATGCTCAAATTGGTTAAAATTGAACCCTCATATCCTCATTTTGCAATATCAAGTTTAAAATTGAACAAAATAATCTAAACACTTCATTTGTTGCTTAAAACAAACACATTATGCTTATCAAATTTAAAATGAACGTGTGTCTAATTTTCTTGTGTGTGCTTGTTGTGCATATCCTCTCCCATTATGCTTCATGTGATCTTGGGTGAAGAGAAACACACAAATGTACTTTTCTTCTTGGAGTTCTAATCCTCTCCCCTTGTGCCTTTTGGAAATCTTGGGTGATGAAAATCATTTCAAGCTTCACAATCCATGTTACCTTTAGAGGGCTCGCCTCCCAACTTGTGAGAGGGAATGACCCAAGCGGTGCTTTCATTTTGGTCTGCAATATAAATATTTGGTGTGACGAAAGCCATTAACAAGTTGGTGTGGATGGACCTTATATCAAAAAATGTCTCCCCTAATATTTGTGTGATACATCAAAACCCTTAGATGTTTCTAAGGGTTGGGAGGCCTCTTAATTGAGTGAATCACCACATGTATAGGCACCAGTTTATCTCAAAAATATTGATTAAGAACCTTGTTATTAGTGGCTCACCAATTTCACCTTCGAAGCATATTTAAAAGTAGTGCATTGGAATAGCACCGTTCCAAGAAGTTACTAACCATGTTTGGTTTTTGGTTGAGGCAATAAAGAAAATAGGGAAGGGACTCTTTTGCTTGGCATGTCAAGACATTACATTTCCTTGGCATAGCCTATTTGTCCACTCCATCTTCATAGATTAATCATCTCTTAGGGGATGATGGTAAGCCTACTAATAAATGTGCACCCACTTGAGCTAGGATTGTAAAGGCTTGTGAGCTAGTTAAATACTTGCTTGATTCCAAAACATTCCAAAAAAAATCAAAAAGTTCTCTCAAAATTTCAAACCCTTTGTTTTAAGCATGGATACCCTTTGAAAATCCTTAATATTGATGCTTGTCCTAAGTATTTTGTCCTTAGCGACTTCTAAATATTTTTTATTATATCTAAATCCATACTTTCCAAAGTTAACATAGGTAAATATGGCCCTAACTTCATGATTTTCACATAATGGACTTTGTGAAATGAATGATTTTTTTGACATAGACATTTTAGTTTGAAGTTTAAGAAAGATATTGTGTGTGGTAAAAATAATTGCATTAATCCAAGACTAAATCAAATGAACACACCACATTGATGTATGTTCAAACATTGACTCCCCAAAACAAGCAAATTGAGACAAGTAAAATATTACAAAACATTGAGTCCAAATTGTATTGTCCAAAATCATTGAGTTCCATTATCCAAATTCATTGAGTTCTATTTTAAAAATCATTGGGTCTTATTTCCAAAATCATTTGAGTTCTATTTTACCAAAATCATTGAGTCCTTATGGTTTGATCACTTTAGAGGTATAAAAAATTTCTCACTACCTTGGTCTTGCAAAATAAAGGTTCATTCTAGGTTAACATGTTGGGTCAAACATATCATCCACACCTTATCATCATTCACACCTCATCTCACCAAACTTTTCAAACTTTTGAAAACATCGACACTTTGGACTTGGACATTATCAACCCAAACCCTAACTTAGCTACTTTGTGTGTGAAATGAAGCCTTTTCCATACATTTAGTTAAGTTATTTATCACCTTTGGGGACTAGTTTATCTTGAAGGTCATGAGTCTACCTTAAATATTTACAATTTCCTTATCATATTTATCAAACCAATCAAACCTTTTAGTCAAAAGTGTTGTCTCTAAACATTTATGAAAGATAACTACCCACATCATTCATCCTTTTCATCTCCCACTCACAGTATTGCTCCAAAATGACTTAGAGGGGTCCTCTTACCTAAATTTGAGTCAAATAGAGATTTTAAACATTACAAATATCAATATAACTCTTCCATAGGCGACCCACAATTTATGGTAAAAAAAGATCACAACACAAGAGAATCATGGAAAAAACCAAAGTCCCATCCACCACAAGTGATCCAAACCAACAACAATTTGATCCAAATAGTCATTCTACCCCCTCACAACAACCCCAAGATCCATTAGGACAATATGAGGTAGAAGATGTCCCAAACAACCCACTTGATCTTACTAAAGATGAACTCCTTGAGTATAAACAAACTCATCAACCCCTAGAAAAGGTGGCTTCAAATTTTCTTCTACAAATTTTGACACTAGGGTTAACCCAATCTACGATTCAACCAACCTCATCTGTTGTTCCAAGTCAACCCTCAACATCTAGTCTTGCAACTAGGCTAGGAACCAACCTTGGTCTCACTTCATGTCTAGGAACAAACACAACTTTGGGTATTCACAACATGAACATTCCATTAAACACCAACCTTCCCAAAAACACAAGTTGGACACCAACATTTGGTAAAACACTTATATCCCATGACACCACAATGACCTCGATATTTCAAGTGCAACCGTATTCATCCATCACTACAAATACCCCAAGTGTCCTTAATGTTACACAAGGTAATGTGAACCACATGCCTCAACTAGGACAACAAGGGAAATTTAATAGCCTCTCACAAGGGAAACCCTTGACAAGTGGTTCCAACAACCCCATCGACAAATAAAAACAAGTGGTTACCCAAGCTACTCAAGTCAATCCACCATCCATGTCAAACCCATCTATCATCAATTCAAATAAAAATAACATATTGATCACAAACCCCATCAACCAAGGTAATGCCTTGGTACCACATCAAACACCACAAGGAAACCCTCAACACATCGGTCAAGGTAACCCTTCAAATCAATTGATCAAAGGTCAAAATATGCCATTGCCATCAGAATACCAAATGGCACCATCATCATCTTTACTGTTGGTCCACCACATCATGTAAAATCAAATGGGACCTCAAACTTACATTCTTCCATCCCAATCTGTCATTTTACAAGTAATGTTAAACCAACGCAACCCCCAACCTCTCATCATCAACCCACAACCCACTCAAACCATAAACACCCAAAACCCATCGTAGATGTCCCGACAACCAAATGATTCTACATTACAAGCACATTCTCTAACTATGCAACAAGATTATCAACAAGCGTTGCAAGCACAAAAATCTTGAGATCAAGCTTTGCAATAGCAACAAGCCTATCAACAAGCCTTGCAACAACAAAAATAATCTCATTCTCTATCTTTTCAACAAGCACAAGACAACTACCAATGATTAGTGCAACAACAACAAGCCCAACAACCAGCCTTATTCACACAACAAAAACAACAAGCCCAACAAGCAGACTTAGTAGCACAAAAACAACAACAACAACAAGCCTAACAAGTAGCCTTAGTCACACAACAACAACAATCCTAACAACAAGCCTTGTTAGCCCAACAACAACAAGTTCTTGCACAACAACAACAACACCAACAACTAGGCTTATACTATAATCCTCAAAAAAACATCATCAATCCAAAAACATTAGGAGCATATATGACTCTACCACCATCACCTTCACAATATCCCACACCACCATACACACAATACAACACCCCATCATATCAAAATCCCATGTATAATTCATCTGCCTTCCCACAATATGTTCCTCCACCAAACCTGCAAGATGATGTAGTAGCACAAATCAAGGCATTAATGCAAAAAATGTAGGATATTCAAATGGGAAAAATGAAGAATACACAAAAAAAACCAATGTCCATATCCATTTGATCGAAACATCGCAATGGTACCTTTCCCTCCCGACTTTGAGGTCCCTAAATTTGATAAATACAAAGGGAGAGGAAATCTTATGGATCACATCAAAGAAGTCAACGTCATGTATATGGAGGTTTCCTACAATGGTTCCTATTTGATGCACCTCTTTCCATGAAGCTTGATGGGCCCAGCCATTGATTGGTTTTCACAGTTGCCTCCAAGTATCAAAACCTTCCAATAAATAACAAATAAATTCATATATCACTTCTCCTTCAATCTTCACATTTATGTAAGCTTAGAAGAGTTGTACACTCTCAGGCAAAAAAAAGGAGAATTCGTCACTAATTTCTTGCAAACGTGGAGACAAAGAGCTAGTAAAAGCAAGTGGCCCATTCCCGACAAACAACAAGGGGATTTTCATAGAAAATTTTGATCCAAATCTATCCTTCCACTTAAAGATGCAATGTATCACCACTTGTGATGAACTTTTCCCTAGGGCCCTCAACATCAAGCGATCTCTAATCTCACAAGTAAACCCACAGGCCTATAGAGACAACCGCCTATCCACTAGTTCTAACGATAAGCCCCACTTTTGGGCCAATAAAAAGAATGTTACTAGTGATGGTGTTATTGATGCTAAGATGGTCTTAACTGCTCCTAGGCAAGCAAACACCCAAACCATGAACACACAAACATACACGCCACCACTAATAAATCAACCAATGAGCAATGCTACAAACACTCAATATGGACCACAAAGAACAAACAATGCTCCTAAGCGACAATTCACTCCCTTAGGGGAACCTATGGAAGATGTGTTGAATATGTTGATACATTCTAATCTTATCACACTCCCAAATTTCTCAAACTATAAAGAGCCACAAGTAAAACCTTGTAGCTATAGAGACAATCATTTTTGTGAATTTCACCGATAGAAAGGTCATAACACACAAAATTGTTTTAGACTGAAGCGTCTAATAGAAGATCTTATTGAACAGGAGACATTGATGTTGATAAAAATTCTAGGAATGAAAATCTAAAAATTTACACAAACCCTATGCCTGATCATAAAAAAACAAAAAAAATTGTTAAAGGCATCAACCTCAAATAACGTAAAACATACCCATGATACCACAGTGGGACATATTTATGGTATTCCTTTATCACAACATGAGGATTCAAACATGTATCAAGATACTATTTTCCCAAACCCATCAACATTGTCTAGCAATATTTCATACTATAATGACATCAAGTATGTATCAGATTACAATATATCTCTCCCACATATGACTCAATGATTGGGTATATTGAAGAAGTTCCAAATGAGATAGAAATATCCCTTGTTACACCTATAAGATGGGAAATTTCTACTAGCCTAGATTCTAGTGACAACCACAACACTATCCAAGCTAGAAATCCAATCTAAACAAGAGAAAACAATCAAATATGAAGAACAAAAGAATTCAAATTAGAAAAACTCCCCATATTTGAAGTTGAATAACTTCTTTGTCTCTCATAAATCAGCCTTTGCAAATATGCCCTCAGATCGAAGTAAACGTGTGCAAATACCTGCAAAAATTAAGCATGAAAGTCAGAGATAAGTGGTTATTAAATCAAAAATGGGGGAAGGTTTCTTTTATAGACAACCATTCAAATGGACGATCAAGATCAAGCTTCTAGAAATAATCCAAGATTGGCGGATGAGAAGACATGCAACACAGGAAAGTGGAGGTTACAAAATAAATAGCCCATAGACGATCGACGACTAAGATTCGAAAAATGAGATAGTGGAGGAAGAAAATGGAGAAATAAATAATCATGAGAAAGGAATCTCTGGACAACTGGAGCATAAATAATTTTTAAATTATTTATTTGAAAGAGGGAGAAAATGGGCATTTAATTAGAATGATTTATGAAATCAATTAATTAAATGGAAAGAAATGGAAATGAGACATTAAATAATTAGTTTGAGTTAATTATTTAATGGGGGAAGGAATGACACTAGATAATTAAATAATTTTAATAATTATTTAATTATAGAAGAATGAAAAAGCTTAATAAATAGACAAATAATTATTATTATCATCTAACTATAGACGAATGACGAAAGACATAATAAAATAAATAATAATTTATTTAATTATTGAAGAAAGGGGTGTTAGCGATGTAATTGAATTTAATTAATTGATCATAGTAGAATAAGGTTAAGAGGTGAATTAATTCAATAGTTAAAATTATTAGAGGAACATGGTCAAAGATAATTAAAATTATTAAAATTATTTAATTATGCGGAGAAGAAGAGCGAGAAAAATGACGCTCACAGACCAAGATATTTTTCAGTGTCTACATTTTTCCCCTCTTTGACTTAATGTAGCTCATCGTGTTGTGTCAAATAAATTCAATAAAAATATGCCCCAATGAAAGTAGGGTAGACTCATGCCCCCTCAAGAGAATTTTGTAAATTTTCAAAAAAATTGGAAAATTCTCTCAATAAGTCAATTTGACAGTCAGGAGTTCAATGGTGCAAACGAAAAATGATTTTTGAGGTCATTAAGGGGGTAAAATTTAGGTTCAAAGTGGTCCAAGAGTGAACCCAGTATACATGCCCAGTGCAAACCCTAGTTTTGAGGCTATAAATAGAAGGTTGATTAAAAAAATAAGTCATTTGTTCATTCCAAATTTAGAAATCTTAGGAGCTCTAGGTGAGAAAAGCTACAGAGATTTTGCCAGTTCCAGACACTACACATAGAGGCTATCACATCCACATGTTCTGCCATCCTAAAGGAGCGCCCACCCCGATAAGTACTTGAAACCCACCTTTTGATTTTTTTGATTTGTGTGTATTTTAGCTAGGAAATAATTTAGCAAACAATTCTGTTGCATGGCATGCGATGCAATTGTATACATGAGCGACGTAGGTGAAGCAATTCACCACAATCGCCTCATCGCAGTGAAAGTGCTTAGGTCTAGGTAGGGATAGTTGTGTTGCAATGCATCTGAAATGGTGTGATGCAATTGATTTTTTGAGTCTCATACGCAGTCTAGAATGACACAACTGAAATTTGGTGATGCAAGTGTGATTAATAATGACGCATGTGAAAATAAGCGACACAATTGCAGTTGTGAGCCACTAAGAATTTATGTGATGCATTTGACAAGCACAATGATGCAATTAACTAGTGAAAAACTTGCCCCGATTTAGGAAAGAATGATTTGGTCAACTTAGGTCCAATAGGTCAAATGAAGGCTTTCGATTGATGTGATGACTTCAAGTTGTGCTACCTCCTATCTCTACGCAAGATTCATGATTGGATATGTTTTGAGTGTGAGATTAGAACTTGGATGATGTCGAGAGGTAGGCACTTTTGGATCTTGGATTATTTTGCGTGACCTATATGCCCGTCATTAGGGTAATCAAGGGAATGTTGATGGAACTGGTGGAGTGGTGGCACTCTGAGACTTGTAATTTCCATCTACTGAATGGAGAGGCCACTATGACACTCAAGGATGTTTAAAATATTTTGTGGCTACTGATTCGAGGAGAGAAGGTACGATATGACCCCATTCAAGGATTGTAGGCACTCTATGATTACTATGATTTTGATGACAATTCTGAGCTTGGAATTCAGGGTTACAAGATCAAGTGGGAGACCCTGGTGGAGAGATATGACAATTTTGGTTGTGTTTTGTGTACACTGATTATCGGGGTGATGATCCTAGATCGTAGGAATCACGAGTTTTCGGTGGGCTAGGGAGAGGTGCTAGCAGGTATGGTCTAGGATGAGACAATATATGCATGGGGACCATGTCTATTGGGTATGCTATACTTCCAGCTCTATGAAATTGCATATAGAGGGGGACAGAGCATGAGCTGACATTCTCATAGATTTCATGTGGATCTTAGAGAAGATCACATAGTAGGTCTCACAGTAGGCACTCACACAACAGATCTTAGAGTGGTGAGACATCATCCTCCAAATGATCCACTCTATATGATAGGCCACCCACACTAGCACACAGGTCGCTAGGGTCACCTCAACGGGAGGACAAGAAAGCATCAGAGACAAGGGAGAAAGGCAGCTCAGGCTAGAGCATTTTTGATATTATGTATTGTGATACTATATTTTGATCATCGAGCTTGCGAGCTCCATTTTGAGATAAATGATACATCTAGACATTGTACTATGACACATTTTGAGTGATATATGATATGATTTTGGTGGTGGTTTATGATATGCAATTCTATGTGTTTATGACTTATGCTTATGTTATGTCATGGATGTGATGGTTTAATATGATGGATGATTATGCATTTATGATTATGTTATGGATGTTCATGTCGTTATGATATGTATGGATTATAGATGGAGTATGGATGAATTACTTTTATGATGCAATGCAATACGTGAATGCAATTTATGTTGATGTAATGTTATGCCTATAGGTTATGCATATGATGATTTAGAAATGTGTGAGGGAGAAAACCATTAGATGCAAAAAAGATTAAAAGTTCTTGAAATGAGAATATAAAAAACATCATGTGTGATGTATGGGGCATACATCCACCATATATCAACACCACATAAAAATCATATATCACAACTATATATTGATCATCCATAATAAAACATCATATGATACAAAGTATGATTCATCCATCCATATCATATATCATCATACATCGTCATCCATAAAGCATAAAATGAAGCTAAATCGAAGAAGGTATATCATCTATATATCATCATCAAAAAAGGGAGCATGTCATAGTACATCATCATCAATGAAACAAAGTGTGATAGGATAATACAAAATGATACATATATATAAGGCCTCAACTAGGCTGATGAATATATATACAAAAATCATGTCTGAAAATGTCTCTAAACAACAACATAATAAAGATCAACTACACTACCTAGAAAAAAGGGAAACACTCTATAGACTAGATTGTGGACCACCATTTGGATCTAGCTGTCTAACAGAATGACCACCTACAATCATTTTAACTCAAGATGTTATGGTTTCACTTTGAATGTGCAAAATGACATAAAAAATGATGAAAACATGAGACTTAGGGTTGCAAACATGCAAAAGTGAGCAAGTGCACAGGTTTAGAGCAAATTCTACTTGCAAATGCAAGGGTTTAGAGCAAGTGCGAGGGTTTAAAGTAGATGCTCAAAAAGAAGAAAATCAAATGCAAGGTTTTAAAGTAAGAGCACAAGTTCAGAGAAAATTCTAAAAGCAAGTGCAAGAGTTTAAATCAAGTGCAAGGTTTTAGAGCAAGTGCATGAATCAAATGAAAGGGTTTAAAGCAAAGGCGGGGTTCTTTAGCAAGTGCGAGGAAATAGTGAAAACATCAAACAAATGCAAAGGTTTAGAGAAAAAGCAGGGTTTTAGTGCAAGATCATGAAACAAATGCAAGGTTTTAAGTCAAAGGTGAGGTTTTATAGCAAGGGTGAGGGTTTTAAGGTCAAGTTCTTTGAAATCATCAAAACTTCGCTATTGACTGGTAATCAAGACTTATTTTACCCTATCTTCAAACGGCCATATCTTGGTCACACGAAAGTATTTTTCAGTGCTTTTTTTTCAAAATGGGGTAGAATTTCACGATCTTTGCAATGGTATAGGTGGTTTTTAGTTTTTATATAGTTAAAATTTCCATTGGTGTCATGAGATTGACCTCAAACCTGACTTTTTAGGCCAAGCTCTCGAGGGGGCAACACAAATTCCTACCATCATTCCACTGAACGCCGAGGCACAGTGGGACATAAAATTTATTGAAAAAAAACTTGATCTTAAAAATGGTCTTTGAAACAAAGCAACTAGTACTTTGTATCAAAGAGGGGAAAAATGTAGAAATGTAAAATTGACCTAACACCTATCACATACTATAAACAACATCGAACAACATCCCACAACATCTTGGAATCATCCCAAAACATCTCGCAACATCTCAAAATCATCCCGAAACATCTCAGAATCACCCCACAACATCTCAGGATCATCTCGCAACATCTCAAAAACATCCTGTAATGTCTCGCAACATCTCAGAAATATTGCAAAACATGAAACAACATCCAAAACCCTAAATTCCTCTATTAATTGAATAATACATTATTTAATTAATTCACTTTTTCAACATATCTAAATAAATTTCATTTATTTAATAAATTCCTAAAAACCCTAATTCTGTTATTAATTGAATAAAACAACATTATTTTATTAATTCACGTTTCTATCATTTCGACCAATTAAATAAATTATATTTATTTAATGAAGTCCTAATCCCACTTTATTTCATCCTGATTGATTAAATAAACACCAATTATTTAATTATGTCGCTAAATCACCTTATTCCTCTAAGTTAATTGTACAATTAAATCATAATAATTTAATTATGACACTTCCCCTCCAAAATTTGAATAATTAAATCAAACTATTCAAATCATTTATCAAAAATCAAATCAAACTATTCAAATCATTTATCAAAAATCAAATCAAACTAATGCAACTTTGTTTGCAAAAGTCAAACTTGATTTGCACGTTCAACTCCAATAAGGAATTAATTAATTAAATCAATTAATCAATTTTCCTCACCCACTTTTTGATTGAGAAAATTACAATTGCTGACTAATCAATCTAATTTGCTAACTAAGCCATCAATTTCCTAACTAAGTTATCTAAATCTTGACTGATCAATCTAAATCTTCACTAATCAATATAATCCCTAACTAGCCAATATATTCCTCAATCACACAAATTGTGCAATCTACTTTGCACAATTTATTCATGTCTTTTCCTCTCAACACATTTTGACTTTTGATCTTGATCCAACATTGTAGAATCCTAATCGCCCATTTCAAATCTTATTTTCTATATAACAAACCTCTTTCCTCACAAATAAGGATCAAAGAATCAACATACCTTATGCAACGAAGTACTGTCGAGATCACCATTGATAGAGCTTCAAACTTTCTTCGATCAACCAACACGCATCATTCATCAAAGCTTTTCACATGAAATATGGAGGCTTCATGGTGATAAGAAAAATCCAACATCAAGCAAATACACTCTGATATAGGATGGTAACACTTTTCTTATTGTTTGCATTCAATTTGGTAATCATAAATTTTTTAATATGTTTTCAATAGCTTAGTTTCATTTCGTATGTGTAGGATTATATCTTAGATTTGTGTGTTTGATCTTAGCTTAGATTCTCATTTCAAGCACGTTTAATCTTGTTTGCATCGAATGGTTTTCCCCCTCACACATTCTGGCACGCCCGGAGGGACCACGGTCCTCACTACTAATTTTTTTATGATTTTAAACTAAAGTGGGTGAGGAAAATTGATTAATTGATTTAATTAATTAATTACTTATTGGAGTTGAACATGCAAATCAAGTTTGACTTTTGCAAACAAAGTTGCATTAGTTTGATTTGATTTTTGATAAATGATTTAAATAGTTTGATTTAATTATTCAAATTTCGGAGGGGAAGTGTCGTAATTAAATTATTATGATTTAATTATTCAATTAACTTAGAGGAATAAGGTGATTTAGCGACATAATTAAATAATTGGTGTTTATTTAATCAATCAAGATGAAATAAAGTGGGATTAGGACTTCATTAAATAAATATAATTTATTTAATTGGTCGAAATGATAGAAACGTGAATTAATAAAATAATGTTGTTTTATTCAATTAATAACATAATTAGGGGTTTTAGGACTTTATTAAATAAATGAAATTTATTTAGATATGTTGAAAAAGTGAATTAATTAAATAATGTTGTATTATTCAATTAATAGAGGAATTTAGGGTTTTGGATGTTGCTTGATGTTTTGCAATATTTTTGAGATGATGCGAGACATTACGGGATGTTTCTGAGATGTTTCGAGATGATCCTAAGATGTTGTGGGGTGATTCTGAGATGTTTCGGGATGATTTTGAGATGTTGCGAGATGTTTTGGGATGATTCCAAGATGTTGGGGGATGTTGTTCGATGTTGTTCGATGTTGTTTATAGTATGTGATAGGTGCTAGGTCAATTTTACATTTCTACATTTTTCCCCTCTTTGATACAAAGTACTAGTTGCTTTGTTTCAAAGACTATTTTTAAGATCAAGTTTTTTTCAATAAATTTTATGTCCCACTTTGCCCCGACGTTCAGCGAAATGATGGTAGGACTTTGTGTTGCCCCCTCGAGAGCTTGGCCTAAAAAGTCAGGTTTGAGGTCAATCTCATGACATCAATGGAAAATTTAACTATATAAAAACTAAAAACCACCTACACCATTGCAAAGATCATGAAATTCTACCCCATTTTTAAAAAAGCACTGAAAAATACTTTCGTATGACCAAGATATGGTCGTTTGAAGATAGGGTAAAATAAGTCTTGATTACCAGTCAATAGTGAAGTTTTGATGATTTCAGAGAACTTGACCTTAAAACCCTCACCCTTGCTATAAAACCTCGCCTTTGACTTAAAGCCTTGCATTTGTTTCATGCTCTTGCAATAAAACCCCACTTTTTCTCTAAACCTTTGCATTTGTTTGATGTTTTCATTGTTTCCTCACACTTGCTAAATAGCTTCACCTTTGCTTTAAACCCTTTCATTTAATTCATGCACTTGACTTAAACCCTTGCATTTTATTTTAGAACTTTCTCTAAACTTTTGCACTTGCTTTAAAACCTTGCATTTGATTTTCTACATTTTGAGCATCTACTTTAAACCCTCATACTTTCTCTAAACCCTTGCATTTGCAAGTAGAATTTTCTTTGAACTTGTGCACTTGCTTACTTTTGCATTTTTGCAACCCTAAGTCTCATGTTTTCATCATTTTTATGTCATTTTGCGCATTCAAAGTGAAACCATAACATTGTGAGTTAAAATGATTGCAGGTGGTCATTCTGTTAGACAGCTAGATCCAAATGGTGGTCCACAGCCTAGTCTATGGAGTGTTTCCATTTTTTTTGGGTAGTGTAGTTGATCTTTATTATGTTGTTGTTCAGAGACATATTTTAGACATTATTTTTGTATATATATTCATCGGCCTAGTTGAGGCCTTATATATATGTATCATTTTGTATTATTCTATCACACTTTGTTTCATTGATGATGATGTACTATGAGACACTCCCTTTTTTGATGATGATATATAGATGATATACCTTCTTCGATTTAGCTTCATTTTATGCTTTATGGATGATAATGTATGTTGATATATGATATGGATGGATGAATCATACTTTGTATCATATGATGTTTTATTATGGATGATCAATATATTGTTGTGATATATGATGTTTGTGGTGTTGATATATGATGGATGTATGCCCCATACATGACACATGATGTTTTTATTGGTTTATTATCATCATGGTATGTATTGATGACATTGTGGATACATTATGGATATGGTAGTAATGCATTTGTGATGCAGCATGGATGTTAGTTAGAAGAAATATTTGATGATAGATAGAAATGTGATGTTGTTAGTAGTGATGAGTTGCTTTCTCTTTGCTTGGAGACTTCACAATTGTTGAACAATATTGTTTGATGTAGAAAATAGATACAATGCACCAGGGTATTAATGACCAAGGTGACTTTGTATCTATTGTGTGGACTTTGAATCTACAAACAAAGATTATTTTTGTTCATACCAGACATTCAAAAAATTTGTCTGAAATATATGGGTGGGTTGTGTTGAAAAAATTTTGGACCAGTCACATAGAGAGGTTTAGAACACCTAACATGCAAGTGTTACATGAATTTTGGACCATTTACACAAAGAGATATGAAATACCTAACATGCAACTGCTACATGAATTTTGAACCATTTACATATAGAGGTATGAAATACCTAAGATGCAACTGCTACACGAATTGTTTCAACATAACTTCCATACACTCAATAAAGCAATATTTTCCATGATAGTATAAAAAAAACATCTTACAAACAACTGAAATGACGCTCAATTTCCCCCATTCCTTCTTCTCTAAATCCTTATGGACATCCTCGAGAGATCCTAGAAATGATTCAATAAAATAAATCATAAAAAATAATACTATAAAAAGATAAAAACATAGTTGCAATATTACTTTTCATAGCTGTTTGGGGTGGGGCTATTATCCAGTGTTGATCATGTCTCTCATAGGAACGGATCCATTAAGGCATATCTCAAGATGTTATTGGGACTTGTCAAAAGATAAGTAGTTGATACTTTGGCTTTTGATGATGGGATGGGTCTTCTTTTTTATTTTTTTAGTTTTATGATGTTATTTTTGTTGTTTTCAAGGGACTAACCTAGGGCCTCAGTGGCTCATTAAAGATAAGCCCTGTCTATGTTGTACATGTAGAGGCTCATAGTTCGCTTGGTTTTTTGAATGTTTTCTATCTTCTTCTTTTTTGTGAATGTTTTTGGATTTTGTGTTTTTTTACTATTTTTGGATTTTGAATTTTTGACTAAGTTGAAATAAAGCATGATAGAAATCTAAGGGGATTGGCATATGTTCTTGGGGGCTATTATGCCTTTCCTACGTTGTACATGTAGAGGCCACGTAGTTCGACCATTTGACTCAAAACAAATAAATTATTTTTGGATAAACAACATTGATAATCTGGATTGATATTCCACTTTTGTGTCTAGATAATATGTTGTGGGAAATCTACTTGAACTAGTTGTGAGGTTCAAGCAAATGTTGTTTCACCCAATGATGTTTAACTCAAATGTTGAGTGAAGGAATAACCCAATGATTTTTTTTAATTTTTTTATGTTTTTGCATGTTTTTTATTTTTGTTGTTTTTTTTTATGTTTTTTATTTTGTTGTTTTTTTTACCATGATAGGATGCTAAAAGATCTAACCCATGACCAGCTTCAGGAAGTTGCCCCCAATAAAACAATTTTTCTTAATCAATGACAAGCCATGGTTGGATACATGTTTTATTATGAAATTGATGGGTGAATGTTGTGGATAATACTAATAGATAATGATGCAAGTTTTATTCAAACATACTATTTTCCAGGTTTTCACTATGGTACATGTTCTAGGAGTGCCACAAAGTGGTTTTCACTTAAAGAACATTTTATTTCTCTTTACTGTTTTTCTTGCTTTTTTTTTTGTATTTTTTTATCTTTTTTCTATCTTTTGGGGATTTTACCCTTTTGCATAGGGTGTAAGATGTTGAAAACTTGCATTGATATTTCACTTTGTGTTTCTAGAGGATATGTTGCAAGAAAGCTTACTTGAACTAGATGTGGGGTTCAAGCAACTATTGATATCTTGGAAGTGTTGACTAAAGAAATGATCCAATTTGTTGGCATATTTGAAGGTTGCCTTGGTAGTGCATTGGTGGTACACCTTGTTGTTGGGACAAAATGTTTTGAAGGTTACCTTGATAGTGCATTGGTGGGATACTTTGTTGTTGGGATGAATTATTTTGAAGGTTACCTTGGTGGTGGATTGGTGAGTATACCTTGTTGGGACCGACTTTTTTTAAGGCTACCCTAATAGCGCATTGGTGGGATACCTTGTTGTTGGTGTATTTTTACCCTCTTTCCTGGGGTGTAAGATGTTGAAAACTTGGATTGATTTTTCACTTTGTTTTTCTAGAGGATATGTTGTGAAAAAGCTTACTTGAACTAGTTGTGAGGTTCAAGCAACTATTGATATCTTATAATTTGGAGTGAAGGAATAATCTACGTCATTGGTATCTTTGAAGGTTACCTTGGTAGTGCATTGGTGGTACACCTTGTTGTTGGGATGAATTTTTTTCTGAAGGTTACCCTGGTGGTGCATTCGCAGGACACCTTGTTGATGGGACAAATTGTTTCAAAGGTTACCCTAATAGTTTGTTGGTGGTATACCTTATTTTTGGGATGAACTATTTCGAAGGTTACCTTAGTAGTTCATTGGTGGGATACCTTGTTGATGGCATGAATTGTGAAGGGTACCATGTGGTACACCTTGTTGTTCGGACCATGCCTAGATCACGTGAGCTAGAAGACATAGATCAAGATTTATTCTGAAGCAAGATGTAAGTACTTTCCCCTAGTTTCTAGCAATGATGGATTATATTGTGATAGGATAACATGTTTGGATAGTGTATTTCCCTTTGGGAAATTCCTCATGGCTCAAATAATGCAGGATAGGATAGGATCAATTATAGTGACCCATGTCAAGATTTTTTCCATAAGAAAATGTAAAGTGTACACAAAACCTTTGTCAAGATCAAGATATGTTGGATTGGGATAAAAAATGGATTGGATTTATTATGGATTAGATGAGATGCTTCCACCTAAAATGGTGCACGTAGATGCCCGATTTTGCACATGGCGCTTGTTTGCTAGGTTTTCATCATGGTACTTGTCCAAAGCACTACCATAGTGGTTTTCACTAGAGGATGATTTTTCTCTTGAATATTTTCTTTATTTTTTTTGGTTTTTAATTGATTTTTGATGTCACACAAAACACCTATTTACTAGGTTTTCATCATGGTGACAATTCTTTGCTCTTGTTGAACCACCTAGTGGTGTTGATGTAGATGTTTCTAGTGTTGATATGGTTGTTGTTGCTATCATGATGTGCCAATGATATCCTTCTTGGAAGAGTTGTTTTGCTAGAATACGGGTGCTTGAATGTAACCCCTGATAATTCTTATCTTCCTTGTTGATATACTAGAGTTAACTTTACCTTAATGCGCACATCGTGATAGAGTGCCCTTAGAATCTTTATGATAAAGAGTTGCTACCAATGCATGGTTAATGCGAGATTTGGATATCTTGGATGGAAAAATGCATTAAGGGATATGATATTCAGATGGATTGGTAAACAGTTTGGAACCTTTGACTCTCCAAACTTGGGATGATGAGTAATGATGGGTGGATAAGGAGATTCGATTGGTACCAACATCTTGATATACCTTGTAGGTTTCTCTTGAAGCTTTCTTTTGCATTGATGGAATTTTTTGATGGATGAACTTCCCTTTTTAATTTTTCCCCATAATTTCTTTGACTAATGGAGTTTGATAGGGATGATTTTCTTGATTTTCCTTTTGTATGCATTTAAATCTTTCTTTACCATTTTGTTTTTCTAATTATTTTGCTTCAATGACTTATTTTGTTCTTGGGTATAGCTTTTTCTGTTTTTGTTGGTCCCAATCAAAGGGTTGAAATATGTGTGGATGGTGATTCATGATACGACTAGTTGTAGCATTGGTAGAGGTTTCATCATAAGGACTCTTTGTGTTCTCTATGTTGATGCTTGCATTAGATAAAGTTACCCCCAATATTATAGAGGTATCCCTAATATGTTTAGATCCCTTAATTGTTGAATAACCAAGATCTTGATGCTTAGGATTTCCCATAATCTGCACTGGTGCTAGGATACCCTATTCATGTAGGCCTAATCCTTTGTCTTGATAATGAATCCATTGAAAAAATATTATTTCAATAAGATATGTCTTACCTTGGAAACAAGGTGCCAATCCTTCTCTTCTCTATTGTAGATCTTCAAATGTGATAGATTCTTCATTGGTAGAATCCTCCATATGTGGGATAACTTCCTGATTGATATCTTTGGCCTGATCCTATGAAATAACAGATCTTAATGCTTCTTCAAGAGGTGTTTTTGATTTACTATCCACGTAAGAGTCTTCCTCATGATTCATTTTTTATATATCTTCATAGGATTTTTCTGATTCACAACTTATATATGTCCTCTTTATGATCCATTTCTAATATATCTCCACAGGATGTTTCTGATTCACAACTTATGTATAAATCTCCCTCATGATCCCTTTTTGATATGTCTTTAGCTTCTTCTATGTCTTGATCTTGTGTATAGATGTTAAGAGTAGGAGACTCTTGTTCCCTGGTAATGATATCAAGAGTATGAGAATCTTGTCTTAGATGAAGATTATCTACATGTCCATTAGGAGTAAGCATCTCATGGGTAGATGTATGTGTGCTTGGCATATGGATTTGTTCTTTTGGAAAACATGGGATGTCTTGGAAGATATTTGTGAAGTAATTATAGTATTTTGATGATAGGGATTCTTGATCTTCACTTTGTGTGGCATCATTTTTTATATGCTTTGGATCACATTCTTGACATGGATCAATTTCAAAGAAGGGATTTCTTGTAAAGGATCATTGGCTTTCCTCAAAATGTGGGCATATGGGTGATAGCTCTTGGCTTATATTTTCTACATTGGGTATAAGTGTGAGATTAAGAGTTTTTTGATCATCAATATGTACTTCCCTAAGGTTGGATGATGTTAATATATCTTGGACTAGATCATTTCTAGACTTTGGTGATTGATTTGGATCATTCTTGGGATTAAATTCTTGATGTATGTCCTATTGCTCACTAGATGATGTAGAGATATCATCATTGTGATCGGTGATAGATAGCTCTCAATCATTTTTTTCAACTTTTGAGGTTGAAAGATTGTCATCGTTGTCATTGGTAGATGAAGCTTGAATGTCATCTTCAATAGTTATTTCTCCTTGATCAATAAGGTCTTGGATGAGATGTTGGAGTGTTGTGCATTTTTTTGTTTAGTGACCCTTGATTTTGTGGAACTCACATTGTTCGCACTAGTTATACCAAGGGATTTTAAAGCTTGGTTCACCATAAGTTGGACTATCGTTGATTTTGATAAGTTCCTATTGTACTAGTTCATGCATGATTACCTCTAAAGTCTCTCCCAAAGGGGTGAATTTTCTTCCCGATTGGTAATCTTTCCTCTATGGCTTTTCTCAATTATTTTTCTCTTAATTTTGTAGAACTCCTTGATGTTGTGTTTGAGGTACATTTTGATATTTCACTTGAGGTATACCTTGGTGTTGTAGAACTTCTTGATATTGCGATTGAGGTACATTTTAATATTGCACTTGAGGTACACCTTGGTGTTGTAGAACTTCTTAATATTGCGATTGAGGTACATTTTAATATTGCACTTGAGGTACACCTTGGTGTTGCAAAACTTCTTGATACTGTCGATATTGGAAGTGTTGTTGATATGGATATTGAGGTGTTTATGGAATTATGTATGTTTTTTGTGGATATGTAATGTTTCAACTTTGCACATGGCATTGGTGATACATCAAATTTCGATTTCATTTAATTTCCTCAAGATCTCTCTTGATTTTATTTAGGGAAATTTGATGTTTTGGACTTATTCCTTGATGGGGGTTTTGAAACCCTTGATGTTGTGACCCTTGATAAGAGTGATTTGCGTAATAGATCGACATGTTTTGGGGATTTTTTTATACTCAATACCCTATCATAAGGTCACTTGGTTTATATCCTCATGAGTCTCTTATAATGTTTGTGTGTGTTGATGGGATGTTGGTGTTGTTCTTGCTTGCTTCCATTTTCTTCTTGTGTTGTGATCTTTTATTTGTCATAAACAACTTGGAAAGCTCTTGTGACCATTTTCAAAACTCCTAGTCAAGGTAATGGATTTGGCCTATTGGTGAAAAGTGGAGATAGAAAAATTCTAGTATATTTTGGCGGATGTGATACCTTCTCTAGATGTATCCTTTGGAAAAAAATTGTAGGGCGGTTCTTTGGAAGGCAGATTATGGATTTCCGCTTAAGGATTTTTCTTTTTCTCGACCTAAGGATCTTTTAATTTCAGAAAATCATGAGGGATGTATATCTATTGCCACGTAGATGGTAGTAACACGGGTCTTTCGGTTGCTATGTCTGCTTTCTCTTCCTCTTCATCTAATATTTTTTCCATGTTTATCCACTAGTTGGGTGTTTTGTTCTTCTCAAATATGAAGGTTCTTAAACTAATAATGATATCAGTTTGTTCCCCTTCAATGTGTGTGAGACTAGGTTGTAGGATTGGTGATACAAGGTCTGGTTATTGAACTGGAGCAGTTGGTCGCTAGATGGTCATAAAGTGTAATGGTGTTGTGAGATGGTTGCTATGAAGCTCAAGACCCTAGGGTTTGAGTGTTGTTTTGGAATAGTGCTACTTTTTGGAAATCAAAATGTTGAAGGACTAGGGTCAATATTTCACTTCCTTGTCTAGAGGATATGTTGCGGGAAAGCTTACTTGAACTATTTACAAGTTCCAAGTAACTATTGATATCATAGATGTTTGAGTGAAGGAATGATCCTAATGGTTTGTTTGATTTTTATTTCTAATAAGTACGATGGAAATAATGGATGAGGGACTATGTGACTTATCTAGTTTTCCAATTGTTTTGTTTGAACAATGATCCTATAAACAACTTCAATTTGTTTTCCCTAAGTTTTAGCAGGATGAAGCAATAGTGTTGGTCTTTGAGAAAATGCACAAGATTGTGAGCAAAAGTGGCCAGATTTATCAAGTGTGGCCAAAAATGAGTTAAGTGCTTAGGTTTCATAAAAGAAAGCATGAGTTGGAATGGCAAGTGCAAGTGTTTGGATGTTTCTGTCAAATGCAATATTTTCTCAGGAAAAAGTGAGCATCTTTTGGCAAATGTAAGGATCTTAATAGCAAGTGCACTAGTTTCTCATAAGAAAATGCAAGGGAATAAAAGCAAGTGTGTGGTTCCCATAGTAAGTGCTCAATTTCTATCAAATGCAACTGATTTTCATCAATAGTTTTTCTAGGAAAGAGAAAATGCAATAAAACTTTGGATACTACTCAGAAACTGTGGAAACTGCACTAAAATTTTGTGCAAATGCAATAAAATTTTGGAAACTACTCAGAAACTATGATAACTTGCATTGTAATTTTGTGCCAATGTGGTTTTTGTGTGCTTTGTTTCCAGTTTTGAACAATCTTTTCTTGGATTTTCGCAAGTTCAATTTTGTTTCTTCTCTCAACTTCTTTGTGTTTGGAGTATGGCAAGTGATAAAACAACACTTGGACTGACTCAAAAAACATGGACTTATGTGAACTTCATGTCTATAGCTTAAGTTTTGAAATCACAACATGCAAGCCATAGTTCCCAAATGTTTACTTTGATCAATGCAACCTAAAATAAAAGTTGGAATATTCGAAAACCTTTAAGAAAAAATCCTTTCAAGGAGTGCAAACATAGGGCTGCTTTCACAAGTATACACTAAGTCAAAGGGTTTGTGATTCAACCATCTCGTTTAGTTTTTCTTTCGATTTATTCTTTTTAGATCAAGCATAGAGTTTGATGTCAAATTCTTTTGAATGTATTTGGAAAGTTTAACATAAACAAGCAATTACAACCCTAGTGGATAGAAACCACTCTTTTAGGTAGGCCTACCTCATGCCCTGAAGGGATGATTTTACATGCAACTTATGGCGCGGGCCTATAGTCGGACATGAAAATTAACTTCTCGGAAGTAAATTCTGATGCACCACTTTCAAAGAATGTTTTTGGATAATAGGGTGGCTTCTAAAACAATTTGGCTCTTAGTAATGTTTTGGGGATATTATTTTTCAGCCCTTATACATGCAATGTTTTGTTCAATTAAGAACCTCCCAACCCTTATGATTTTTTATGCATCACAAGGATATTGAGGGTGAATACGTCGACATAGGCCAGCAACACCCGGCGAGATGATGAACTTTCACACCCATAAAATATTTATATAGCGGTCCAAAATGAAATTACCACTTGGGTCGCCTATGAGTTCTCCAATGTGGGATGTTTCTCAATAGGTAGGCCCTCTAAAAAGGTATGCTTGAAAAGAAAACTGTGAAGCTCAAGATATTTTCGCTCACCCAAGATCACTAAAAGGTGTGAGGGGAGAAGACAATCATCTAGCTTGCCAATCATTGAATTCACATCATACACTTCATATAAAATTGATTCTTTTTAAACACCTCGAGTGATGATATCCCCAAAAACATGTGAATAAAATAAATGACTTGTTCTTTTTAATTGCACCAATATGAAATATTCGAGATATCAGTCATTTAAGATAGCAATGGTGCAAGATGGAAAGAAACATTTGTTCATTTTTAAGCCCAAATATGAGTGTTTCTAAGAAATCAATCATGGTTCTAACTTGGTCAACAAAAGTAAAATGGGTGTGCGTCAACAAAATAGAAATTGTTTTGCATTCTTTTTATGCACCAAAATTAAAGTTCCTAATTATGAAAACTTGGAAAGAGTTCATTTTTAGAGCACCTTAATTGAAATGTTTTTGTTTAAGAGCACCAAAATGAAATTTCCATTTGTGTTGTTCTTTTTAAAGCACCAAATAAGGGTTCCTAATTTTAAAAAAGCTTGAAATGGTTCAATTTTTTAGTAACACCAAAATAAAGTGTGCATTTGTGTTGTTCTTTTTAAAGCACCAAATGATGATTCCTAACTCAAGAAAGCTTAAAATTGGTTCAATTTTAATAACACCAAAACAAAGTGTGTGTTTGTCTTGTTCTTTTTAAAGCACCAAAATCAAACATTCCTAACTTGATAAAAAAATATTTGTAGATCTGGAAAACTTTGACCGATCATCTTCCCTACAAAAAATTAGTTAAAGTCTTTCAAATCTTGCATACAAAACCGTTATTACATGTTACACATTCAAAAATAGGCAAACGTTAGCTAAAAATCAATTACAACAGTGCAGATTTTGTGCACTAGTCTATCAGAGAAAATGCTCAGAAATTTTTGCAAAAGTGCCCCTGCCAAAATCAAATGCTCAATTATCAGAGCAAGTGTGCCCCCTGTCAGAATCAAATGCTCACTTTTCAAAGCAGATGCTTAGAAACTTTTACAAAAGCGCAATTCTTGTGTCAAATGCTTGGTTTCATAGCAGATGCACAATTTTATTGATAGGAAATTGTAATTTTTTTTTTGGGCAATGCGTGAAACATTTTTCAAAAGCACCCTAAAACCTTGCAACTTCAATTTAAACTCATAAAAACATTAGTAGTGAGTGGTCCCACCAAGCGTGCTAGAATGTGTGAGGGGGAAAACTATTCGATGCAAACAAGATTAAACGTGCTTGAAATGAGAATCTAAGCTAAGAAACACACAAATCTAAGATCTAATCCTACACATACAAAATAAAACTAAGCTATTTAAAACATATTAAGAAAACTATGATTACCAAATTGAATGCAAACAATAAGCAAAGTGTTACCATCTTGTATCGGAGTGTATTTGCCTTATGTTGGATTGTTCTTATCACTATGAAGCCTCTATAGTTTGTGTGCAAAGCTTTGATGAATGATTCATGTTGGTTGATCGAAGAAAGGTTGAAGCTCTATCAATGGTGATCTCGATAGTACTTCGTTGCATAAGGTATGTTGATTCTTTGATCCTTATTTGTGAGGAAAGAGGTTTGTTATATAGAAAATGAGATTTGAAATGGACGATCAGGATTCAATAATGTTGGATCAAGATCAATGGTCAAATGGTGTTGAGAGGAAATGGACATGAACAAATTGTGCAAAGTAGATTGCACAATTTGTGTGATTGAGGAATAGATTTCCTAGTCAGAGATTAGATTGATCAATCAGGATTTAGATGGCTTAGTTAGTAAATTGATGTCTTAGTTAGCAAATTAGATTGATTAGTTAGGAAATTAGATTGATTACTTAGGAAATTGATGGCTTAGTTAGCAAATTAGATTGATTAGTCAGTAATTGTAATTTGCTCAATCAAAAAGTGGGTGAGGAAAATTGATTAATTGTTTTAAATAATTAATTCCTTTTTGGAGTCGAACGCACAAATCAAGTTTGACTTTTGCAAACAAAGTTGCATTAGTTTGATTTGACTTTTGATAAATGATTTGAATAGTTTGATTTAATTATTCAAATTTTGGAGGGAAAGTGTCATAACTAAATTATTATGATTTAATAATTCAATTAACTTAGAGGAATAAGGTGATTTTGTGACGTAATTAAATAATTGGCATTTATTTAGCCAATCAAGATGAAATAAAGTGGGATTAGGACTTCATTAAATAAATGTAAATTATTTAATTGGTCAAAATGATAGAAATGTGAATTAATCAAATAATGTTGTTTTATTCAATTAATAGTAGAATTAGGGTTTTTATGACTTTATTTATTTAATTTGTCAAAAATGATGAAAAATGAATTAATTAAATAATGTCGTATTATTCAATTAATAGAGGAATTTAGGGTTTTGGATGTTGTTTGATGTTGTGAAATGTTTCTGAGATGTTGTGGGATATTGTGGGATGATTTTGAGATGTTGCAGGGTGATTCTGAGATGTTGCAGGATGATTCCAAGATGTTGTGAGATGTTTCGGGATGATTCTGAGATGTTGTGGGATGTTGTTCGATGATGTTCAATGTTTGATGTCATTTACAATGTGTGATAGGTGTTAGGTCAATTCCACATGTCGACAAGAAATGTGCAATGTGAATGTAGATCATGGTATGCAATGATGTGATTAATGTTATGCAATGTATATGAGATGTGATGCAATGTACATGAAAGGTGATAAATGGAAATGAACTATGATCTATAAAATGCAATATCATGATTGGTTATGTTGATGCTATATGGATGTACTCTATTTTTTTGTATTTTCTCATGCAAATATGTGTGACCTATTTTGATGATGATCTTATGATGGTGATGTTTTCTATAATGCTTCCTAACATGATCTTGTATGTAGGATGTTTTTTTTGTGTCACATGACTTTGTCAAGATGCAGAGAGAAGAAATGTTAGCACGAAAGAGATGGATGTTAGCATGGAGAATGACATAGAAGGTGTGAAGTGAGATGAGAAATGATAAAGGATAGACTTTAATTCTTTTATATTTGTCATCATCGGGCGTTAAAGAAAATCGCAAATGGAGCACAAACACAATGGTATGACATAGACCAAGGTGTGAAAGGTGACCATTTGTGAGAGACAAGAAGTCAAAATACAAAGCCAAAAGACAAGGAATGCCCCAAATCATACTAAGGACTCAATTATCCCAATCTTTTTGTCAAGACAAACCACTTACAACAAGAAAACAAAAAAAAGATCATCATCCATCATCGTCCCTCTAAATCCATGATAGGACATCCTCGAGGTAGCTAGTAACATGACCAAAAACCAATTAAAAAGATAAGACAAACTCAGACCAACAAAGTATTTTCTAGAGAGATAATGTTTGTCGAGAGAATTGATAAGATTGATTGATTAGGTTGACCAAGATGATTGAGATGACCAAGTGATTGATTGTTTGACCGGAGTTAATTGATAGGTTGATTAATTGATTTTATTGATTTTATTGATTATGCCAAGTGTCAAGAAAGACACATCCTAATGAGGCAAGATTAATTGACCAAGATGGTAGGATTGATTGACCAAGTGACAAGCTTGAATTGATTTGATAAGGTTTGATTGATATGATTGAGCAATGTGATGACGCCTGGTTTTAGGAAAGACATCATGTTTAAGGAAAAAACACATCTAATAAAGTTGACCAGATGACCATTTTGATAAACACCTAACTGCAAGAAAGACATATCCTCCTTAAAGTGGATGACGAGATCGAACAAAGATGAAGTCTAATCTCAAGAAGGACGCATCTTGATAGAAGACAAATGATAAGACCGAATGAGACAAAAGACATAGTGCCCCATTTCTATATAATACCAATGACCTGATAGTGACTAATGTTAAGGTAATTGATTGATTGAAGATTGATTGAAGATTAAAGATTTGTTGGATATGTTTGTCTATTGATTCATGATTTGGTTTGAAAAGTGATTGCTTGCAGACAAAGAATAAAACCAGAATCAACTAAACCTAGAGGACTGACCTAAGGCCTCAAGGGCTCATCGATTGATGGCCTTTCCTACATTATACATGTAGAGACCTCGTAGTTCAACATGACTTGACTTTGTTTTATTTTGACAATGGACTGAGTCATGATTTTATTCAAGCAAACCTAAAAAGGATTGACCTCATGTCTCGGGGGCCCATTGAAGATGAGCCTTGCCTAAGTAGAAAATGCACAAATACACCATATTTTGACCCTACTAACACAAATTGACTCAAACTCAAACTCAGACTTATAATCTATTTTTGGAGTTTTGAAGTTTTCTGATGTTTTTGGATTTTGAAGGTTTTTTTATTTTTTTGGATTTTGATGTTTTATGATTTTTTGGATTTTGATGGTTTTCTGATTTTTTTGGATTTTGATGTTTTTGGATTTTTTTTTTATTTTTTTGCATTTTGATGTAATCTGATTTTTTTGGATTTTGATGTTTTATGATTTTTTTGGATTTTGATGTTTTATGATTTTTTTGGATTTTGATGTTTTAAAAGGATGACACCGTGCATCGGAACCCATGAAGACATAAGTCAAGTAACTGCCCCTAGTTAGGTGTAGGACCAATTTATTATATGCTAGGGGAAGCAGCAGAGGAATGCAAAGGATGGTCATGAAGGCGAAGGACACTAAACGTCAGAGACTCTCAAGACATGGGAAGGATGACGAAGCTTTATTATGGATGATATGGGTGAACGGATGAAGAATGGAAGACCAGGTAGATTGATAGTAGATGGAGGAGCATAGACTGACTACACATGGTGCTTGTTTGCCAGGTTTTCACCATGGTACTTATCCAAAGTGCCACTGAAGTGGTTTTCACTTTTGGATGAATTATTTCTCTCTTTACTATTTTTTTTTATTTTTTTATTTTTCTGATTTTTTACTGTCACCAAGACGCCTATTTTCTAGGTTTTCATTAGGGTGGCCATATTTTTGATTTTTTTGTATTTTTTGACTTTTTGAAGGGATACTCTAAGAATTAAGTATAGTACTTGTGAAGGTGCATGTTGTTGATGGGTTGAAATAATGGTTCACCTTTAGGAGTAGAGAGTTGATAAGCACCAAATCCATATATTGATGTGATCATATAAGGACCCAACCAATTGGGTTCAAACTTTTTGGGTTTTTCTTGATCTGTATGATTCTTCAGATTTTCTTATAGGATTAAGTCACCAATGTCAAAGCTTCTAGGTTGGACCTTCTTATTGTAGCTTTGTTGAAGGTAGTTCTGATATGCTTGCAAATGCATCAAGGCATTCTATCTCTTTTTATCCAGTAACTCTAGCTCATGTAGATGGGATACACGATATTCTTCTTGATCAATCAATCCTTGCATAGATACTCTTAAGGATGGTAACTCGACCTCAATAGGAAGTATGACCTCATATTCGAAGAAAAGGGAATATGGAGTGGCTCTTGTAGGGGTGTGAACATTGGTACGGTAGGCCCATAAAGTAGGATTGATTTGGAGGTGCCAGTCACGGCCAGCATCATCGACAGTCTTCTTTAAGATTTTAAGGATAGTCTTATTGGATACCTTAGCTTGACCATTTCCTTGGGGGTAATATAGGGTAGAAAATGGAGTTGGATATGAAATTTTTCACAAAGTTCACGAAAATCTTGATTTTTAAAAGGGTGACCATTTTCTATAATGATGGACTATGGGATACCATAGTAGCATATAATATAATTCAGGGTGAATTTAGATATTTTTTCTAGTAATGTAGGTCATCGGGATGGCTTTGATCCACTTGGTAAAGTATTATGTAAAAACAAGGATAAATTTATGTTTGTTTGCAGAGTGGGATGGACCTTTCCTATGAGGTTGAGTCCCCATTGAGAGAATGGCCATGGTGATGTAAGCGGCTGTAATTCTTGAGCTGGTGCATGTAATAGATCTCCATGAATTTGACCTAGGTGACATCTCTTTACAAAGTGATAAGAATCATGTTCCATTATAGGCCAATAAGCATTTTAGCTAAGGTAGGACCAATAGAGTGACCTCCACATATACCGCAATGAACCTCTTGTAAGGTTGCTTGTGCTTCATTTGATTCAAGACATTGGATGAGGGTGTTATCTAGACTACGATGGTAAAGGTTATCTCCAATGATGGCATATTTAGAGGCTTATCAGATAAAGGTTTTGCATTGGTTGGAGGACAAGTCAAGAGGGATAATTTGGTCATGTAAGTAGTTGTAAATATCTTTGTACTAAGGGGATTTGAGACCAACAAGTTCACACACAAGTTCAATTTTGGGGACTTTGAATGTAGGGACCAATAGTTTTTCTACCAAGAACTCATATTGTGATGCATTTTTCAGGAATGTCCAAGAGAGATCCAATTGTTTCCATTGTGTTAGCTACCTTGTTCTAGATTCTTAGCATCTTCTCAAAGATAATAGCATCAAAATACAATCTGAAACTATCAACCATGCGCTTATAGGGTATTAACTTCTCATCCTTGGTATCATAATCATCATTGACTTTCTTGATCACTAACTAGGAATCACCATAAACTTGAAGATCCTTAATTTTCCATTTTATTTCCATTCGGAGTCTTGTCAATAATGCTTCATACTTAGCTATGTTATCAGTGCATAGAAATTCTATTTGAAATGATTTAGGAATGGAATCCCTTGAGGTGTGATGAATAAAATACCATCTCCTGAACCATGACTTGTGTAGGACCCATCAAAGTACAATTTCCATGTTGTTGATGTTTCTATGGTAAAGATTGATTCATTTGGGAAGCCAGATATTAAAGGATGATTGGCTTTCATTGGTGCATCTGTGAGTTTATCAATTATCACTTGTCCTTTTATTTCTTTTCAATCAACATATTCAATGTCATACTCACTTAATATCATGACCCACTTATCTAATCTTCTTCTCAGAGATGCTTTACTGAGAAGATACTTCAGAGGATCGATTTTGGTTATCAAATTTGTCTTATGGTTCAACATGTAATGTCTCAATTTATGGGCTGAAAATACAAATGCTAGGAATACTCGTTCAATAAGGTTGTAGTTTAACTCATATCTGGCCAAAGTGTGACTAATATAGTATATTTCTCATTGCTTATCATCATTATCATTTTGTGCCAACAATGCCCCCAGTGTTGATGCAGTTGTTGTCACATATAATATTAAATGTCTTTCGTTAATCAGAGGCATAAGAACTAGTGGATTCAATAGATAAATTGATTTGATGAAATTATTCTTGACATTTTTCAGTCCAATTGAATGGAATTCCTTTTCGTAATAGGTGCTGAAATGGATGAATCTTGTCTGCTAGTTGAGTGATGAACCTACAAATTGATTGTAGTCTTCCTTGTAAATTCCCTAATTGACTGATGCTGGTTAGTGGTGGCATGTCCAAGATAGATTTGAATTTTGCAAGATCAACCTATATCCCTCTGCGAGAGACAATGTATCCTAGAATTTTTCCTAATTGGACCCCAAATACACATTTCTTTGGATTTAACCCAGGTTTGTACTTTTCGAGTCGTGTGAAAATATTATCCAAGACTGCTCGGTGACCACTTCATTCTAGATATTTTGAGAGAAGGTCTTCAACATAATCCTCCATAAGTACGTGCATATAATCATGAAAAATAGTAGTCATGGCTCTTTAATATGTAGCTCCTACATTTTTAAGTCCAAATGGCATGACGTTCCAAAAGAAAGTTCCCCAAGCGCATGTAAAGGTTGTCTTTGGTTGATCTTCAAGAGAATTCTTATCTGGTTATAGCTTGAGAATCCGTCCATAAGTGATAGAATTTTGTATCTATCAGTGAGGTCAACTATGATGTCAATATTTGGTAAGGGAAAATCATCCTTAGGACAAGCTTTGTTAAGATCTTTGAAATCTATACATGCTCTAATTTTCCCATTTGGTTTCGTGACAAGAATAAGATTTGATATTGAATATGCATAATCAATAGAGCATATGAATCCAACATCCAAGAGTTTCTTTAGTTCAACCTTGACCAGGAGTGCAATCTATGGGTGCATTTTCCTTAGCTTTTGTTTATATGGTTTGGAATTTGGTAACAATGGCAGGTGATGTAAGAAAAGCTTGGGGTCCAATCCAAGCATATCAGCACATGACCATGCAAAATTAATGTGTCTTTTTGAAAAGAATGTTGTAAACTCAAGATTTTCCTTGGTAGTCAAAGATGGTGTCAACTGTATGATTCTAGAGTTGTCTTGTGTCCCAATGTTCGCTTCTTTTGTTTCATCTATAATCAATGGTGATCTCTCTCGGTCTATAGGGAGACTATCCGGTCCTCCATTCTTAGGTGCCTCAAAGAGGTTTTCACCTTTGAATATGTCATTTATTTTTACTTTTTCACAGTCAGCAAGCGCCTTTTTCTTTTCACCTGAAGACCTATTATTTTAAATTTTTAAATTTTCATTTTTGTGACTAGAGGAAAGGAAAACCTCACCAAAGTATGTTGCACAATTGAGTTCTATGACAAAGCCAACCTTATGATCCCCACTCGATATTCCTTCATGAAGTCCCATGAACTCAGTAATTTCTTCGTTGTTCTCGAATGTGTCTAAACTTGGTGGTTCTAGTTGATCCCAATCTATTGATTGCAAGTAAACAAGGGGTAGGCCATCATCGGTATTGTCAAGGTTCATGGTGTAGGTAGATAAGGTAAAGATAGAGGTAGAGTCATCAGCCTCCCAGAAGGTTTGATGTAATCATCAAGTTCCCAAAAGTGTTTGATCCAAGATTCTCTTTTCAGGAGAACCTCTTGGTGGGGTTTTGATAGGTTTTGCAGGGAACCAATTGTAAAAATTTGATTGAATCTTACTTCAAGGATAGGCTTGCCAAGTTCTCTAAACATTTCATCAAGTTCAAGGTCAATATTCAAGGATAAATAATCCCATTCATATTCATTGGAATCGGCTTTATAGTTGTAAGATTCCTCAGATGTCTTGGTCTCATCTGAAGCCTTAACGACCTCATTCAAGGTTAACTTAGTACTTGGAGGACTCGATTCCAGTGGAACAAAGCCAAACCCAGTATATTTTGGTAATTTAGGAGGCAATAAAGGTTCTGATATACCATTTTTGTTTAGACCAAGGTCATTGTGTCCATCATATCCTTGTTGTTTCATTAAAAGGAAGCCTTTTGGATATTGTTCAATTGGTAGCTATTTAGGTTTTGTCTCCTCCTCTTCTTTATAGAACCATGTGTAAATGTGGTCATCGAGAGACTCTTTAGCTAATTCCCCCCATTTAGTGAAAAAAATAGGAGGATTGTGGATGATAACCTTAGGATGCATAAGATGTGGTTTGCCATAAGACTTTGGTAGATTTTGGGTGTGGACGATGAGGTGAATGGAGTGGATGTTTTGATGAGGGTAGATAGATCAATGTAGTGTGATGAAGTGGAAGATGAGGCATCTTGATTTATAGGCACTTTTTGCTCAACAATTCCTTTTAGGTTTGTGCAATACTGAAAGGGATCGGGGTCATCGAGAATAGTAGTTTCAGTGCCATTAGGAGGAAACTTGAGTCATTGGTGGTATGTGGATCAGATAGCCCTCATGGCATGAATCCATGGGTGGCCAAGGAGAAGGTTGTGTAAATCCAGATCCAAGACATGAAACACTATGTTCTGTATTGTTGGACCAACTCTTATGGGAAGAAAAATTACTCATTCAGATGAGCGCTCGACATCATCATTGAAATCTAGATTATTGGGCACAAATTCTTCTTGCAAGGGTTTATCAAGGATAGCTTTGTGTTGAGGAGATATGCAGAGGGGTTCCAAGATATAAATTTGTGCGAGGGTCTTCCCTAGTTGGTCTAGGAGATTGTACTAAATTTTTTGTTGTGGATTAGAAGGAGGTCCTAGAAGATTTATCTTGGTTCTATGAGTGGTGATAGCACATTGTAAATTTTTCTTGTTTTTGGTAATGGTGGCAATGTGATCATAAAAGGGTCTAACATTAAGGATAATAGTGTTATAATCATGTTTGACGTTGGTAAAATTGGCACTATTGTGATTCCGTGAACTGGAGGCTTTTCCTTTGTCATGATCTTGCAAGGGATTTTTAAATATGGTATGATTAGTGTTCATCTTACCTTGTAAATTTTCAACTGAAATGAATCCATGTTCAATGAGGTCATGGATTACATTTTTGAGTTTCCAACATCTATATGTTTTATGTCCTTTTCCATGGTGTATTCATAATATTCATCTTTTTTCCATCAGTCGGATTTGATCAATGAGGGTTCATATTTTTTTATGTCTATAAGTTTATTGGCATTGGATTGCAAGAGTGTTTTTAGGACTAATTCAATGGGTTCACCCAATTGGGTGTATGTTCTCTTGGTGTGGGGAGGACCTTTGTGTTGTTGGTTGTTTTGGACTGCGTTCAATGTTTAACATTGACGTTGTGTTTGGATATTTGATGCATTTTACATGTTTGAAGTGGAAGGACCTTTGAGGTGAATGATAGGACCTTTGTTTATTACTTTAGCATCAACAACTCTATCATTAGTGAAATTTTTGTTTCAAGACCAATATTTGCTTTTTTTCATTATTGGGGATTTAGAGTCTCTTTGTGTATTTTGATTAATCCTTTTGCAACAAGACCTTGTTCAATGAGGACACCTTTCTCAAGGATTTCATCAAAATTTGTGCAACATTGAATTTGAATCCCACTCATCATTCCAGCATTTAGGTTTTCCACAAACATGGTGACTAGTTATTTCTCAGGAATTTGACAAGGGAACTTACTAGCTAGACTTCACCATTGTTGGTAAAATGAAGTAAGAAAATCCCCTTCTTCTTGTTTGCTTGTACATAATTTTGTGAGGGTTATGTCACTTTCAATGTTAAAGGAAAAGTGATTAATGAATTTATCAGCTAGTTCACCCCATGTTCTAATCCTTGGAGGAAGATGTGCAAACCAATCTAGGGATGGTCCCATGAGACTTCGTGGGAATAGCCTCAACAAATAGGTAGTATCATATGCAATTTCCATACATGTATTAAATTATCATATGTGTTCCACTGGATATCCTTTCCCTTTGTATTCAGGTAGAGGTGGTGTCGTGAAGTGAGGGGGAAAGGGCGGCATGAAGAGATTTTTGCCAAATGGATAGGGGCACAATTCCTCCATGGAATAGGTTTTCTTGTTGGCCCCTAATTGCATGTTTGTCATTTGTTGTTGGATGGATTGTATTTTTTGCATCAAGGTATTGGCAAGGGATGGTGTTTTGTTGGTTTGATTTCATGTTATGATGTTGGTGTTGAGGTCATATGCTGGATTTGGATTGGTCTTTTATGGTGTAGGACCCTGGTTACCTTGCTGATATTGATGTATAAATGTCGCATTTGTATTAGCTTGGTTTTGGGTGAAATTGGAATTTAAATTGGTTCCAAGGTTCATTTTTGTATTTGGTGTGGTGTTTTGAAATTGTAGTGTAGGTCCTTGATTTGTTCCTTGGTTTTGAAAGGTTGGTCCTTGATTCGTGTTTTGGAAAGATGGTGTGGGTCCTTGATTGGTATTTAAAAATGTAGGTCCTTTATTGGTGTTTGAGAATGTAGGTCCTTGTAATGTAGGAGTGGGCCCTTGGTTGGTGTTTTGATTTGGGATTTTTCATGGGACAATGTGAATTCTCCTAGATTTATTTGATTGATTTTAATTTGATGGGTTATTTCTTTGAAATTGGAATGTGGGACCTTGGTTCATGTTTTCAAGTGTGGGTGTGGGACCTTGAGATGTAGGACCTTGGTTTGTGTTTTGAAAAAGAGGATTTTTTAAGGTCTTACCCATGTAATTGGATGTGATACCAAATTTAAAACTCTACCCTTGTGTTGTCGCATAGGTTACCTTGTTTCCAAATGTGGAGATACTAGGGATATGTGTGGTAGTGGTTGCCATGTGTGTTGTTTTCCCAAATGGTATAGTTGACAATTTTTTTCAAGATAACATCCCTAATTCAAATGGATTTTGAGTATCTCCTTCTACAATGGTTGATACATCAAAGCCTTGAAGGAGTTTAGCACCCCTTTTGGCTGGTGCATAGAAGAATCTATTAGGATCCACACTATCAAGCTCATCAACCATGCATAAAATTCTTGGGTCTTGGTAGGCTCTTTCAATATCTTCAGGAGTCATTCTCTTGTTGAATTCGTCTAGACTTAGATTGTCCAATGTGTTGGTTGGGTCTCTTTGTGGTGTTTCTCTTTGTGGAGTAGATTGATTTGAGTTTGATCCAAAGTTGGTGTCATGATGTGGACTAGAAAAGGGGTCATTTAAGGAATCCATGTCCTTTCTTTTAGTGTGTGACCTTTTTTCAACCATGTAAGACTTGCAAGTTGGAAGGTAATGCAAGGTGATAACGAAGCTAAACTAAGGATGCAGGTGTTGAAATGCACAAGACAACTGAGAGGGGGGGTGAATTAGTTGTATCAAATCACTTTACTTTTAAAACTTAATCTTTTCACTTTAACTTCAATCTGTTATTAAGTGTGAGCATGAAATGCAAATAATAGAAAGCAAACACCAGAAACAACAGATTTATGTGGAAAACCCAATGAGGGAAAAACCACGGTGAGGATTAACTCACAATATAGTAGTAATGCAATACTGGATACAAAAGGCTCATTGCCAAAGGGCTCACTGCCCAGATACAAAAGGCTCACTGCCCAAATGCAAGGGCTCAGTGCCTTCAAAGGACTCACTATCCAGAAAGGAGGCTCACTGCCTATAGAAAATAAAAAGAGATAAATGAAGATCCACCACTAGGGTTCCACACATTCGTAGCCTGATCAGAAGATTGTAGACATCATCAGCTCACTGCTTTCAGGAATCTAACACCTTAAAGTATTGTTGCCTCAATTCACTCTTCCACTCTCTGCTTTTCGCACTTTTTCACAAAATTCACTTACTTTCTTGATTTGTGGATGGATGGATATGAAATTCACCACAACTTGATTTTCTTTTATACCATCTTCAACCTTGGAAACATTCTCCAAGGTCGGATGTACAATTTCAAATTACAAATTCAAACTAGGTTGGCTACTCAAAATTCTTATGGTGGATAAGAATGAGAGAGTACCAAATACATATTAAATTTAGGACTCAAATAACATCTTGGATCAAACACATGCTTCCTTAAGTCAATGAAAAACCTAATGTAACGTGTAGACACCAGGTCGGCCAAACTAATGAAAACACCAATGAACTTTGAAGTACACACATTTCCACCAAGATAATCACATGTGGATCACTCAACACGCTTCACCAGACATTTTACCATCTTTGAGAATACCTCAAGTACATCCGCAACAATTACAACAAACTTCATTCATAGAAAACTCTTCACCAGTCCAACCAGAACAACCAGCAAAACATGAGAGCTCTGGAGCATGTCTTCCAGAGTGCCAAACCACAAGAAAATTTTTCAAAACATAGAAACCATCAGAAAGAGTCATCTCCTAGATATGCAAGATCTGAAACCACATATCAAAAGAGTACGGAGCAAAAAAAATTCTCCCAGTCCACAAATAGATAGTTCTGCCAAACAAGTTCACACACTGGTGAACATATCTTTTACTCTCCATCGAATCAGAAGCCAAAACTTGGGATATATTAACCATTGAAGCTCATGAAAACACTTACACATATGCATAGGCATAGGATCAACACAGAAGAAATTTAGAGCACAATACCAAAGCACACTCAGAATACACACTTCAACACTGCCTTCATTATTTCTCAAATTTTCTCAAAAGCACTTGGAAAAAACACAAATACAACTTCATAAATATAGCTCCATGTACTCTAGGAACTTCTACAGTATCTCAACTATACAAGTGCCATTTATAATCAGCCTGAACTATGTTGACATCAATGAAAATATTAATGACAACACCACCAAACACATCTATACTTGCAACAATCTCCCCCTTTGTCATTGATGGCAACACATGATGTGAAAAACCATCAAAGACAACATACATGATTTTCAGAAGCAACAACCTTCCAAGCATAAAATTTTCACATGATCTCTCGCCCCCTTTGAAATCAATCGAAAAGGAAATTCTTTCCATATAAAGCTTTGTTCACTCCCCCTAAGGAATACACCCACATCACATATTGCAACAATGCACTTATCTACTCCCCCTGAGGAGTAGACCTCAATCATCAATCCAAAACAAAAGAGTTTGTGAATCCACTAGACTGATGCACCTCCATGTGCACTTAGTTCAAGGAAGAAGGGGCAGTAACCCCTAACTTCCCTCTAAGATACTCAAAATTATCCTTTGAAAGGGCCTTAGTGAATATGTTTGCTACTTTTTATTTGGTAGGTACATATTCAAGTCTAACTTCACTCTGAAATACCTTCTCCCTCAAGAAGTGATACTTAATAGATATGTGGTTTTTTTTAGAATGCATCATTGGATTCTTTGAAATGTTTATAGCACTTGTATTGTCACAAAATATAGAGATAGGTTCATCACTCACCACACCTATGTTCATCAAGGTTTGCTTCATCCAAAGTACCTGTGTACAATAGGATGTTGTTGCAATATACTCTGCTTTTGCAGTGGATAAAGACACTGAATCTTGTTTCTTGCTCAACCATGAAACTAATCTTCCTCCAAGGAAGAATTCACCTCCACTTGTACTCTTCTGGTCATCTACACAGCCAGCCCAATCTGCATCATTGTAGGCATTCAATGTGAAATCATTGTCCTTCATATACCATAGTCCATAATTTGGAGTTCCTTTAAGATATATGAATATCCTCTTCATAGTTGTAACATGTGCTTCCTTAGGTTCTACTTGAAATCTTGCAACTAAACATATTGCACGCATGATATCAGGTCTAGTAGCAGTAAGATACAATAGTCCACCAATTGTGGATTTGTACATGCTATGATTAACTTTAGCAAATTCAACATCCTTACTCAACTTACATCTAGTTACCATAAGGGTACAAACCAGTTTGGAGTAATCCATTCCAAACTTCTTTAACATTTCCTTAACATACTTGGATTGTGAAATGAATATCCCTTTGTCAGTTTGATTTACTTGAAGTCTAAGGAAAAAATTCAATTCACCAATCATAGACATTTCAAATTCTTTTTGCATCTCTTCAGCAAATTTCTTACACATACCTTCATTTTTACCAAAGATAATGTCATCAACATAAACCACAACTATCAATATCTTGTTTTTCTCAACCTTGAAGTAAAGATTGTTGTCTATGGACCCTTTGTTTAATCCTTTCTTTGTCAAGTATCTATCCATTCTTGCATGCCAAGCTCTAGGAGCTTGTTTAAGTCTATATAATTCCTTCTTTAACTTACAAACCATGTTTGGTTTTTCAGACAGTTGAAAACATTTTGTTTTCTCCATATATACTTCTTCTTCTAGTTCTCCATTGAGAAACACAGACTTGACATCCATTTAATACACTTTGAAGTCTTTGTGAGCTAAAAATGCCAAGAACATCTGAATAACCTCCATTCTTCCTACAGGTGCAAAATTTTCTTCAAAATCTATTCCTTCAACTTGTGAATATACTTTACATACCAGTCTTGCTTTATTCCTTACCACTTCACCATCTTCATTCATGGTGCAGTCATAGCAGGAGGGTCCTCAAAGAGAAAAATATGGACCATGCAGTAAGAGTAATACAATAGAAACAACACAAAATTTGGAGGAAAATGCAGATAAAAACATTCTTATTATCATAAATTTTGATTACATATAGTCTGCCACATCTGGGCTTACAGATTCAGCGCACGGGCTTGATTACAACATGCTCCAAATATAGTGCTCATACATGTGAGCAAAAATACTATAGATCAAACTCTATATACATCTTATTCTACTTAGACCTTATTCTTTACCATCCTATTGCTCTATTACAATATTTATATCATATTCATGGGTCAAGAAACATTCACATCGGCCAAAGATCATTACAATCTTCGATGAAGGAAACGTCATGTGTGAAAGAACAGATTAGCCTCAATTTTGAAATTCTTCCATGATAGATGTGCAAGATGAAGTGTGGACCTAAGTGTAAGGTTAGGGACACTCCATGAAAAAAATTGAAACACACCATGAGGATCTGTAAGTCATGGGGAAGATCCACGATCAATCCAATTAGTTGTTAGGTTTTGAAATTATTCATGGGTTAGTCCCAAAAACTGTCACTCAATCCGAAAGCGATAACTTGCCAAAAAAATATCCAATCGATCTAAAAACTTGGAATAAGAAAATTGAACATGTTCACAATGAAACCATAGGTACGCGAGATCTCATGAGAAAATATGAAGAAATACTAGATCTACCAACTCAAACAAGAACTGAACAAGAAAAAAACTAAATGAAAATATTTTTGGTTGATGCAAGATTACCAAGAACCAAGGATTCTCCTGCATCAGACATCCAAGGTTAATGAAAAGTGAGTCCCTCACTTTTTTGGAGCCAAAGGGAAACCAATATGGTATACCTCAGCTTGAGAAATCCAAGAAGAATCCTCCATTGGTTTACCTTTCCATTTCACAAGATATTCTTTGTATTGTCTTCCATGAGTCTTTCTCCCATCTCTGACATCCAAAATATCTTCTATACTATCTAATTGTTGTTTAGGAAGTTGTTCTTCCAACTTTACTTTACTGTCTTCACTGAATTTTGCTTCATGGTACTGGTGTAGATTTGTAATGTTGAATATAGGTGATATACCCATGTCATCTAGTAACTCTACTTCATATGCATTTCCTAAATCAAACTTCTTCAAAATCCTACAGGGTCCAAACTTCCTCATCTTGAGCTTATTGTATGTGTCAACTGGAAATATTTCCTTCCTCAAATATACCATCACTTCATCTCCAACTTTGAACTCTTTGTCTCCTCTTTTCATCTGCTTTCTCCTTATATCTTTGGTTCATATCTTCCAAGTATTGCTTCGCTTGAGTATGCACTTTCTTCATATGTTCTACAAATTCCTCTGCTTTTGCACTCCTTTTATATTTTTTACTAATGTCTCACAATTCAAATATACCTCTAGGATGAACTCCAGTAACAATCTCAAAAGGTGTCTTTCTTGTACTCTTGTTCACTGAATTATTGTAGGAAAACTCTGCTTGTGCAAGGGCTAAATCCCAACTTTCGATCTTCTCTCCAACCAAAAATCTTAGCAAATTTCCCAAACTCCTATTTACTACCTTTGTCTATCCATTAGTCTGTGCGTGAAAAGTAGAGCTAAACTTCAAAAAAAAAATCAACTTCTTCCAAAGTGTCCTCCAAAAGTAACCAACAAACTTTGTGTCTTTGTCTAAAACAATGCTCCTAGGTAATCCATGCAATCTAACCACTTCTCTAGAAAACAAATCTGGTACATGTATTGCATTTGTTGTCTTCTTACAAGGTATGAAATTTTTCCACCACCATAAATACTTAATCATTACCTCTCTCTATCTTAGGCAAACCAAGTATGAAATCCTTGCTGATATCTTACCAAGGTCTTTCTGGTACTATCAAAGGTTTATACAATCCAACATTCTGACTACTCCCTTTTGCAACTTGACAAATTCTACAACTCTACACAAATTTCCTAAAATCCTTATGAATCTATGGACAAAATTAATTCTCACTTACCAATGCTATTGTCTTATCAATTCCAAAATGTCTTGCCAATCCTCCACTATGTTTCTCTTTCACCAAGTTATCCCTCATTGAACTTCGGGGTATACAGAACTAATTTCCTCTCAACAACATATCCTCTTGAATGAAATAATCCAACCATTGACTTCTATCCTCCAAAACTGGTTCTTTACATGCTCTCCAAGGTTCTGCAAAATCCGGGTCTTCCTCATACAAGTTCTTTAATTCATCAAATCCTAATACTTCACTTTCATCTATGTCAGTAAATTTCATCTCCTACTCAAAGCATCAACAACTCTATTTGACTTTCCACTCCTATTTTTCAAAATAAAAGTACAACTCTACAAGAACTCTACCCATCTCATGTGTTTCCGATTCAACTTACCTTGACTATTCAAATATTGTAAATCCTGATGATCGATATACAACACAAACTCCTTAGAAAATAAGTAATGTCTCCAATTCTTCAAAGCTTGAACTATGGCATAAAACTCCTGATCATACATTGAATACATTTTCCTTGCATCATTCAACTTCTTACTGAAATAAGCTACTGGTCTTCCTTCTTGACTTAACACTACTCCAATTGCATTTGCACTTGCATCATAGTCTACATGAAATACCTTGCTAAAATCTGGTAAAGCCAACACAGGATGCTCAATCACTTTTTGCTTCAATAAATCAAAACTTTTATCTACTCCAGATGTCCATCTAAAATCCTTCATATCTCCTCTCATTATTTCTATCATAGAGCTGCAAATAGAACTAAAATTCCTAATGAACTTTCAATAGAAACTAGCCAATCCATGAAATGATCTTACCTCTCCAATGCTTTTAGGTGTAGGCCATTCAATAATAGCTCTTATGTTCTCAAGATCCATCTTCAATCCATCCAAAAGTATAAAAAATCCCAGATATACCAATTATTCCTTCATAAAACTACACTTCTTAATGTTTATTAGCAACTACTCTTCTCTCAACCTCTGCAAAACTTATCTTATGTGCAAAAAATTTTCTTCTCTAGTCTTACTAAAAATCAAGATGTCATCCAAATAAACAATCACAAACTTACCCAAGAATTTCTTCAATACTTCATTCATTAACCTCATGAAAGTACTCGGTGCATTTTTTAGTCCAAAAGGTATCACCAACCACTTATACAATCCTTCATTTGTCTTGAATGTTGGCTACTTGTTCAATCTCATCCTCTGAATGTCCAGATTTGATATTCAACTTATATAACTCCTTAGTATACTTTGTCACATTTGATTCCTTCTACTTCAGATTCTTCAATTTTTGGAAAAAATTGATCTGATAGTCTGTAGGCATGAACTTTGTCTTCAACTTATTCACCATCCGATCCCATTATCTTATCTTCTCCTTCCCTTTTCTTTCTATCTGTCTGCAAATGTTCCCACCAAAGGGATGCATGTCCTCTCAACTTTATACAAGCGAATTTCACCTTCTTCTCATCTTGGGTACCTTCAAAATCAAAGTACTTTTCCATCTCTGTTATCCAATCTAGAAATTCATCTGAATCCAACTTACCATTATAATCCAATGGATTGAAATATGATTTAGTGTTCACTCTAGTTAGGGCTCTTATGAACCTCTCTTCTCCCTAATCAAGGCCAGGTTGCTCTTCTCTTGCAACTTCTTCATGTTCTTCTACTTCTTCATCACTTACATCATCAACTCGTTGACATCTCATCTGGGTCGTTTCAACTGCTTCCAATCTAGCAGTGATTCCTCTCAAAATTTCCATTACAGCTAGGTCTGCATTTCCACGTGCTTCATTTCCTCAACCATTTCTTCTTCCTACCATCTTTACACAAGTCTTCTATAGTTGTAGGTCGGATCCTCAATATGCCACCCCACAACAAATCTTCAACAAGACTACGCAAACTCTAACGATCTTGCAAGGAACAAATCTCACTCTAATATCAATTTGATGTTGTCATAGCAAGAGGGTCGTCAAAGATAAAAATCTCGATCATGCAGCAAGAGTAACACAATAGAAGTAGCATAGAATTTAGAAGCAAATGCAGATACAAACATTCTTATTATCAAAAATATCGATTACATATAGTCTTCCACATTTGGACTTACAGATTCGATACACAGGCCTGATTACAACATGCTAAAAATACAGTGCTCATACATGCGAGCAAAAATCCTACAGATCGAACTCTATATACATCTTACTCTACTAAGACTTGATTCTCTACCATCCTATTGAGCTATTACAAGCTTTATATCATATCTACGGGTCAAGAAACATCCGCATTGGAAAAAGATCATTACAATCTCCGATGAAGGAAATGTAACATGTGCAAGAACAGGTCGGCTTCAATTTTGAACTTCCTCCATGGTAGATGCACAAGATGAAGTGTGGACCTAAGTGTAAGGTCGGGAACACTCCATAGAACAAATTGAAACACACCGTGAGGATCCACAAGACATGGGGAAGATCCATGATCAATCCAACTAGCCGTTAGGTTTTGAAATTATTTCAGGGTCAGTCCCAAAATTGTCACTCAATCCAGAAGCGATAACTTGCTAGAAAAAGATCCAATCGAGCTGAAAAACTTGGAATAAGGAAATTGAACACATCCACAATGAAACCATAGGTATGCAATATTTGGTGAGAAAACATGAATAAATATTGGATCTACCAACTCAAACAAGAACAAGAACTAAACAAGAACAAAACTGAATTAAAATATATTTGGTTGATGCAATATTACCAAGAACCAAGGATGCTCTTGCATCAGACATCCAGGGTTAATGAAAATTGAATCCCTCACTTTGTTGGATCCAAAGGGAAACCAGTATGGTCTACCTTAGCCTGAGAAATCCAAGAAGAATCCTCCATTGGTCTACCTTTCCACTTCACAAGATATTCTTTGTATTATCTTCCACTAGTTTTTCTCCCATCTCTGACATCCAAAATCTCTTCTATCCTATATGATTGTTGTTTAGGAAGTTGGTCTTCCAATTTTTCTTTATTGTACTCACTGAATTCTACTTCATGGTATTGGTGTAGATCTGCAATGTTGAATATACATGATATACCCATGTCATCTGGTAACTCTACTTCATATGCATTTCCTGAATCAAACTTCTTCAAAATCCTATAGGATCCAAACTTCCTCATCTTGAGCTTATTGTATGTTCCAACTGAAAATATTTCCTTCCTCAAATATACCATCACTTCATCTCCAACTTTGAACTCTTTATGTCTCCTCTTTTCATATGCTCGCTCCTTATATTTTTGGTTCATATCTTCCAAGTGCTGCTTCACTTGACTATGCACTTTCTTCATATGTTCTACAAATTCCTCTACTTTTGCACTACTTTTATCTTCTTTACCAATGTCTCCAATTCAAATATACCTATAGGATGAACTCCAGTAACAATCCCAAAAGTTGTCTTTCATGTACTCTTGTTCATTGAATTATTGTAGGCAAACTCTAATTGTGCAAGGGCTAAATCCCAACTTCCATTCTTCTCTCCAACCAAACATCTCAAAAAAATTCCCAAACTCCTATTTACTACCTCTGTTTGTCTAGGGTGAAAAGTAGAGCTAAACATTAAATCTGTTTTCAACTTCTTCCAAAGTATCCTCCAAAAGTAATCAACAAACTTTGTATCTATGTCTAAAACAATGCTCCTAGGTAATCCATGCAATCTGACCACTTCTCTGAAAAATAAATCTACTACATGTATTGCTTTTGTTGTCTTCTTACAAGGTATGAAATGTGTCATCTTAGAAAATATTTCCACCACCACAAATACTAAATCATTACCTCTTTGTGTCTTAGGAAAACCAAGTATGAAATTCATTATGATATATTCCCAAGGTCTTTCTGGTACTGTCAAAGGTTTATACAATCCAACATTTTGACTACTCCCTTTTTCAAACATCCTTATGAATCTACGGTCAAAATTAATTCTCACTTACCAATGCTATTATCTTATCAATTCCAAAATGTCCTTCCAATCCTCCACTATGTTTCTCTTTCACCAAGTTATAACTTATTGAATTTAGGGGTATACACAATTTTTTTCCTCTGAACAACATATCCTATTGAATGAAATAATCCAACCATTGACTTCTATCCTCCAAAAATGGTTCTTTACATGCTCTCCAAGGTTCTGCAAAATTCGGGTCTTCCTCATACAAGTTCTTCAATTCATCAAATTCTAATACTTCCACTTTCATTTGTGCCAGTAAATTCCTTCTCCTACTCAAAACATCAGCAACTCTATTTGACTTTCCACTCCTATGTTTGAAAACAAAATTATAACTCTACAAGAACTCTACCCATCTCATGTGTTTCTAATTCAACTTACCTTGACTAGTCAAATATTGTAAAGCCTGATGATCAATATACAACACAAACTCCTTAGACAACAAGTAATGTCTCCACTTCTTCAAAGCTTGAACTATGGCATAAAACTCCTGACCATACACTGAATACCTTTTCCTTGCATCATTAAACTTCTTACTGAAATAACCTACTGGTCTTCCTTCTTGACTTAACCCTACTCCAATTGCATTTCCACTTGCATCACAGTCTACTTGAAATACCTTACTAAAATATGGTAAATCCAACACAGGTTGCTCAGTCACTTTCTGCTTCAATAACTCAAAATTTGTGTCTACTCCAGATGTCCATCTAAAATCCTTCCTATCTCCTCTCATTGTTTATGTCATAGGGCTATAGAACTAAGATTCCTAATGAACTTTTAGTAGAAACTAGCCAATCCATGAAATTATCTTAACTCTCCAATATTTTTAGGTGTAGATCATTCAATAATATCTCTTATCTTCTCAGGATCCATCTTCAATCCATCCACATATATCAGAAATCCTAGATATACCAATTCTTCCATCATAAAACTACACTTCTTAATGTTTATCAGCAATTGCTCTTCTCTCAACCTCTGCAAAACTTGTCTTATGTGCAACAAATGTTCTTCTCTAGTCTTACTGAAAAATCAAGATGTCATCCAAATAGACAATCAAAAACTTACCCAATAATTTCTTCAATACTTCATTCATTAACCTCATGAAAGTACTTGGTGCATTTTTCAGTTTAAAAGGCATCACCAACCACTCATACAATCCTTCATTTGTCTTGAATGTTGTCTTCCACTCATCTCCTTCTCTGATTTTGATCTGATGATATCCACTCTTCAAGTCTATATTTGTAAAGTACTTAGCTCCACTCAAACAATCCTTAATGTCATCCATCTGGGGCAAAGGAAATATATACTTCACTGTGATCTTGTTTATGGCTATGGAGTCTATACACATCCTCCATTCACCATCCTTCTTAGGTGCTAGCACAACAGGTACTGCACAAGGACTTAAGCTTTCTCTGATCAAACCTTTCCCCAAAAACTCTTGCACTTGTTTGTTCAATTCTTCATTCTCTACTAGTGTCATCCGTTGTGCTACTTTGTTAGGCAAACTAGCTCCAAGAATCAGATCCATGCAATGACTAATACTCCTTACAGGTGGCAATCCACCAGGTACATTATCTAAAATGATAGCTTCATATTTTATCATCAATTACTTTATCTCCTCTAGTTGTTCTTCTACATGCTTCAAGTCTTCCAACTTCTTAGGAACCAAGGCATAACACATGTTCTCATGGCTTAGTCCATCTAGAAATTTCCTTTCATCAATAGCTTGTCTATCATACTCCCAAGGTCTTCCCATAAAAATATGGCATACATCCATAGGCATGATATCACACAAAACTTCATCATGTTAATTTCCTATCTTCAATTTCACCAAACATTGTTCACTTAGCAGTATCTTATGCTCATCTTGAATCCAAGCTATCTGATAGGGCTTCAGGTGTTCCAACCTTTCCAACTTCAATTTGGTCACCATTTCTTCAGAAGCCAGGTTCTTTGAACTTCCACTATCAATTATCACTTTGCAACATTTACTAGCTACCTTGCATCTGGTTCGAAACAAATTCTTCCTCTGCAATGGTTCTTTCTCCAATTCACTTTGACACAGTACTCTCCTATTCACCAATACATCTCCTTCTTCTGATTGGTTAGATGATCTAGCACGATCCTCCTCCACAAAGGTTGGTCTTCTATTGTTCTTGGTCTTTCTACTTGTCTCTCCCTGTTTGCATTCAAAGGCTCTATGTCCTTCTCCACCACATTTGAAACAAGTTCCCTTGAATACTCTTTTCTCCTATCCTCTATCATCTTTTCTAGATCCTCCATTCCTGTAACTAAAATATCCTCCTCTTTTGTAAGATTTTCCATCATCTCTTCGATATGAATTATCATTCTTACTGACCTCTTTATCCTTGTTCTGATCTGCAAAAGGTCCTCTTCCTCCTCCAGTAACAATACTTCCTCTCTAAAATCTTCCACCTCTTCCTCTTTGTCTTTGCTCATGTCTTGTATTCAGCTTCTCTTCTACTTTTAGGGCACACTAATATGCCTCTTCCACACTCAAAAACTTAATCAAACTGATCTCATCTTGTATAGACAACCTCAAACCATTTACATATTTGGCTACTTGTTCAATCTCATCCTCTAAATGTCCAAATCTGATATTCAACTTATAGAACTCCTCGGTATACTCTGTCACACTTGATTCCTTCTACTTCACATTCTGCAATTTTTAGAACAAACTAATTTGATAGTTTGTAGGCACGAACTTTGTCTTCAACTTATTCACCATCTGATCCCATGATTTTATCTTCTCCTTCCCTTTTCTTTGTCTATATGTCTACAAATGTTCCCACCAAAGGGATGCATGTCCTCTCAACTTTATACAAGTGAATTTCACCTTCTTGTCATCTGGGGTACCTTCAAAATCAAAGTACTTTTCCATCTCTGTTATCTAATCTAGCAATTCATATAAATACAACTTACCATTATAATCCGATGGATTGAAATTTTGTTTAGTGTTCACTCTAGTTAGGGCTCTTATGAACCTCTCTTCTCCTTGATCAAGGCCAGGTTGCTCTTCTCTTGTAACTTGTTCTTGTTCTTCTACTTCTTCATCACTTACATCATCAACTGGTTGACCTCTCCTCTGGGCCATTTCAACTACTTCCAATCTAGCAGCGATTCCTCTCAATATTTCCATTATAGTTGGGTCTACATTTCCACGCGCTCCATTTCCTCTACCATTTCTTACTCCTGCCATATTTACACAAGTCTTCTACAACTGCAAGTCGGATCCTCAATCTGCCACCCCACAACAAATCTTCAACAAGATTGTGCAAACTCTAACGATCTCACAAGGAATGAATCTTGCTCTTATACCAATTCAATATAGTCACAGCAGGAGGGTCCTCAAAGAGAACAATCTAGACCATGTAGAAAGAGTAACACAACAAAAGAAACACATAATTTTGAGGCAAATGCAGATACAAACATTCTTATTATCAAAAATCTCAATTACATATAGTCTGCCACATCTAGGCTTACAGATTCAATGCACATGCCTAATTACAACATGCTCAAAATATAGTTCTCATACATGCGAGAAAAATTCCTACAGATCAAACTCTATATACATCTTATTCTACTTAGACTTGATTATCTACCATCCTATTGATCTATTACAAGCTTTATATCATATCCACGAGTCAAGAAACATCCACATTGACCAAAGATCATTACAATCTCTAATGAAGGAAATCTAACGTGTGCAAGAACAAGTCGGCCTCAATTTTGAACTTCTTCCATGGTAGATGTGCAAGATGAAGTGTGGACCTAAGTGTAAGGTCGGGGACACTCCATGGAATAAATTGAAACACGCTGTGAGGATCCACAATTCATGGGGAAGATCTGCAATCAATCCAACTAGCCGTTAGGATTTGAAATTATTTTGGGGTCAGTCCCAAAAACTGTCACTCAATCTAGAAGCGATAACTTGCCGGAAAAATATCCAATCGAGTTGAAAACTTGGAATAAGGAAATTGAACACCTCCACAATGAAACCATAGGTACGCATGATCTAGTGAGAAAACATGAAGAAATACCGAATCTACCAACTCGAACAAGAACAAGAACAAAACTAAATGAAAATATTTTTGGTTGATGCAAGATTGCTAAGAACCAAGGATGCTCCTATATCAATTCAGCTTGTTTTTGAATACCCATTTTGAACCAATTACATTTTTTTTGTAGGTCTAGGGACTAGTTCCCATGTCTCATTCTTCTCTATCTATTTTAGTTCCTCTTTCATTTCTCTAACCCAGCTTTCATCATTACATGCTTCACTCGCAATATTAAGTTCTATCTTAGAAAGTAAACTCAAGTTTACTTCAACCACTTTGCTTTGTGTCTTCCCTCCTTCACTTTTTTCTCCAATTATATGTTCCTCTGGATGATTTATCTAAACATATTTAGGATTCTTAGGTGCAGGTTCCAGAATCTCTTTGTTTTCATCACTTTGTTATTTCTCTTCATTTTCTTCTTGTATTTGCACACAAATAGGATCATCAGGTTCAACTTCATTTATTTCCACTGGTATATACATAGCTTCATCAACCTTTACATTAACACTTTCAATTATTTTCCTTGATCTCTTATTAAAACATCTATATGCTTTGTTGTTATTTGAATATCCAAGGAAAATTCCTTCATCACATCTAGCATCAAAATTTCCAAGATTTTAATCATCTCTTCTAATGTAACATCTACTTCCAAATACCTTAAAGTATTTAACAGTGGGAGTCTTACCAGTCCACAACTCATAAGGGGTCTTAGTGTTGTTACCTATGATCTGAACTCTGTTAAGAATGTAAACAGCAGTGTGGATTGCTTCTCTCCAATACACATTAGGAACATTTTCTTCTTTCATCATAGTTTTGGCAGCCTCTTGAACAATCTAGTTCTTCCTTTCCACAACTCCATTTTGTTGAGGGGTTCTAGGAGAATAATAATGTCTTTTTATGCCATGCTCTTCATAGAATGCATTGAACTCACCAGATGTAAATTCTCCACCTCTATCTGACCTTAAGCATTTGATTCTTAGGTTTGCCTCATTTTCTACTCTTTCCTTAAACACTTTGAATCTATCAAGAGCTTGAGTCTTTTCTCTAATAAATGTAACCCATGTCATCCTAGAGTAATCATCAATTAAGACCATAAAGTACATGTCACCATTTAGGCTTCCTATTCTTGTAGGACTACGGAGGTCTATATGGATTAATTCTAGCATTCTTGTAGATGATTGATCCTTTCCTTTAAAACTGTTCCTTGCCTTTTTTTCCAACTGGAAACTTTTGCAGATTGAATTTGAAGGCTTTATGATTCTAGGAAAATCTCTAACAACTTCCCTAGAACTGATCCTGATCAGATTATCAAAATTCACATGTCCCATCCTCCAGTGCCAGAGCCAACTCTCATTAATCTGAGAAACAATACACTGACCATCACCACCCCTAAGTTGATAGATGTTTCCATGAGTTCTTCTTCCAACCGCTACCACAATTTTGGATCCTTTTCTCATATCACAAGTGTTATCCTGAAACACAAGCTTAAAACCTTTGTTGTACATTTGTCCAACACTTAAGAGATTATGTCTTAATCCCTTTACATAATAAACATCATCAGTATTATGTTTTCCATCAAAACTAATTGTTCCTTTACCAACAATCTTAACACCAGAGTCATCTCCAAACATGACTATTCATCCATCATACTTCTCAAGTTTAGTAAACTTACTCTTTATCTCCAGTCATATGATTTGAACATCCACTATCAATTACCCAAAAGTCTTCATCCTATTTGGCATGAAAAGAAATTACCAAAGTACCTTTTGTTTCATCCTTCTTGCTCTCTGGACCAGATTCTTTTCCACATCTTCCAAGATTAGTAGATACAGCTTTTTTTTCTAGGGCTAGAAACAAACATTCATCTTTATCTTCCTCAAAGTTAGATTCATCATCAAAAATTCCTGCATCTTCTTTGACATAATACAATTTCTTGAACTTCCTATCCTTTTTATCCTTGTGATTATTGTTATTGGCCTTTCTCTATTAGGACATCTTGATGCATAATGACCAATATTTCCACAACTAAAACACTTAAAGGGTAACTTACCTTTGTATTTACCAGTACCTTTCTTCAATCTCCTTGTGAAATTTGCTTCCAATTCTTTTGAATCATCATCATTTGAATCATCTCCTATCTTCATTGCTTTAAAGGCTATTTCAGTCTTCTCCTTCTCTCTTGCAAATTTTCTCATCTTGAATGCAATCAAGACACCAAATAGATGCTCCTTAGTAAACTTATCTGGATCATATGATTCTTCAAGAGCAGATACTTTGTCATTGTAATTGTCTAGTAGGGTCATCAAGATCTTCTCAATTATATCTTCATCTGACATGGTACCACATTGATTCTTGATTTCAGTTGCTATTTGTTCAACTCTCTAATAATAGCTTGAAATGTCTTCTCCATCTTCCATTCTCAAGTTCTCAATTTTTTGCTTAGCAGTTAGCTTCCTTGACAACGTTACTCTATCATTCCCTTCATAAATTTCTTTCAATTTTGTCCATACTTCATGAGTAGTAGCTAGAGAAATAAATTGTGTTCTTTCAGTTTTAGATAAAGCACTGAAGATAGCATACCTTTCTCTTTCATTCTCCTCATAAGCTGCAATCTCATCAGCAGAGGAAGGACCAATTGTTGGTATCACATACTTTGTCTCCATAGCTTTCCAAGTATTGAAACTAAGTGAAATCAAATAACTTCTCATATGTTATTTCCAGTCGATGTAATCAGCTCCATCAAAAATAGGAATCTGCAATTTGTGTGCCATCCAATCTACCTCAAGCGGTTAAGCTTTTCACCGAGGAACCAGAGCTCTAATACCAATTGTTTAAATGAACAAGACAACTGGGAGTGGGGGGTGAATCAGTTGTATCAAATCACTTTACTTCTAAAACTTAATCTCTTCACTTTAACTTCAATTTTTTATTAAGTGTAAACATGAAATGCAAATAATAGAAAGCAAACACCAGATTTACATGGAAAACCCAATGAGGGAAAAACCACGTTGAGGATTAACTCACAATATAGTAGTAATGCAATACCAGATACAAAAGGCTCATTGTCATAGGGCTCACTGCCCAAATGGAAGGGCTCACTGCCTTCAAAGGACTCACTATCCAAAAAGGAGGCTCACTACCTACAGAAAATAAAAAGAGATAAATGAAGATGCACCGCTAAGGTTTCACACATTCGTAGCCTTGTCAGAAGATTGTAGACACCATCAACTCACTACTTTCAGGAATCTAATACCTTAAAGTATTGTTGCCTCAATTCACTCTTCCACTCTCTGTTTTTCACACTTTTTCGCACACCTCACTTACTTGCTCGATTCATGGATGGATGGATATGAAATTTTCCACAACTTGATTTGCTTTTATACCATCTTCAACCTTAGAAACATTCTCCAAGGTCGCTGTACAATTTCAAATTACAAATTCAAACTAGGTCAGCTACTCAACATTCCCATGGTGGATAAGAATGAGAGAGGACCAAATACATATTTAATTTAGGACTCAAACAATATCTTGTATCAAACACACACTTCCTTAAGTCGATGCAAAAACCTAATGTAACGTGTAGACACTAGGTCGGCCAAACCTAATGAAAACACCAATGAGCTTTGAAGTACACACATTTACAACAAGATAATCACACGTTGATAACTCAACACGCTTCACCAGACATTTTGCCATCTTTGAGAATACCTCAGGTACATCTGTAGCAATTACAACAAACTTCATTCACAAAGAACTCTTCACCAATCCAATCGGACCAACCAACAAAACATAGGAGCTCTGGAGCAGGTCCTCTGAAGCGCCAAACCACAAGCAATTTTTTTAGAACACAGAAATCATCAGAAAGAGTCATTTCCCAGATCTGCAAGATTTGAAACCACATATCAGAAGATTGAGGAGCAAAAAAAATTCTCCCATTCCACAAACAGATAGTTCTGCCAAACCAGTTCACACACCGGTGAACATATCTTTTACTCTCCATCGAATCAAAAGCCAAAACTCAAGATATGTTAACCATTGAAGCTCATGAACACACTTATAGAATCCGCACAAGCATAGGATCAACATAGAAGAAATGCAGAGCACAATACCGAAACACACTTAAAATACGCACTTCAACACTACCTTCATTATTTCTCAAATTTTTTCAAAAGAACTTGAAAAAAACATAAATATAACTTCATAAATATAGCTCCATGTACTCTAAGCACTTCTACAATATCTCAATTATACAAGTACCATATGTACTCAACCTGAACTATGTTGACATCAATGACAATATTAATAACAACACCACCAAACACATCCATACTTGCAACAATAAGGTGATCATGCAAGGATGATGATTAAAGGATGAAGCTAAATGAAACTAATGGATGAAAAAGGATACCAAAGGTTGATTAAATAATTATCAAGGATAATGATAAGGTGTATAAATGATGACAAGTTAATGATCAAAGGTAGAGGTGCAACTAAGGCTAAGCTGAAATTAAGTTATGTTTTTGTGTTTTTGGGATATAAGGATGCAAAGTGCAAAGTCTAAGATTAAGGAATGATAGGATGATAATGATGCTATGGTCAAGGGGTATGATATGAATCTAAATGACACTATAAATATGACACTAAGAATATGAATCTTTAAGATTTAAGACAAATGATGGAAACCAAGATATTGTAGGTCCAAGATAACAAACCCAAATGTCATTGACCTTTGTGATAATCAAGATGATAGTTTTGACAAAATGAGTCTAAACTAGGACATAAGTTTGAGACTCAAATTTTACCAAGATGGCAATGACAAAGGTTGATAAAATAAAAGATGAAGGTCAATGACAAGTTGGATAAGCAACCATGGACTATCCAAAGGCTTAGTAGTCTTCCTATGTTTGAAATTTAAAAGTTAGGTGCAATCTAAAGTCTAGGATTAATGTATGCAAGGTAAAAGGATGAGGAAAGAAAACTAGAATGCAATGTAACCCTATATGGAAATGTTGGAATGGTTTGGTAAAGGTCTGTAAGTCTTTGATTGAGAAATCAAGATCACTGTTATGATTAATTATTTCTGTTTTGGACAAGGGTTTTGTAAATTTTTTGTAATCAAGCAATTCATCACTGGTTTTTTCAAATGCTTCGTTTCAGGTTGCAGGTTTATGATAATTGATTGCACTTCACAATATTAGTTGCGGCTTTTTTTTTTTGCAGATGTGGTTCAAGATTTCAATTGCAGTTTTCTGGTAACAGATGTGGCACAATTTTGCAGTTGCGGGCCTATTTTCATCAATTGCAGTTCATAAATCAATTGCGGGCCTATATCAAGTGGTTATGGTGAATAGAGAGTTTGTTTTGTAAAATCGATGTTTTGGATTGGTTTTCGAATGGATTTTTGATTGATTTTGTGAGATGAGGTTTGGAAAACATAGAAAACAATCACAAATACTTGTTTTGGTCTTATTTTGAGTGTGAAAATATTTGATTCCAATGTAAATAAGGATACTCATAAACAACATGCACAACCTAGGCTTCTCAAGAGATACCACTCGTTAGATCCCACTTGGATTTCTCAAGCCAATGAAACAAGGCTGTAACAACCATGCAATAACCAAATCAAATAATCTTAAATACCACTAAATTTTCTTTTTTTATGAAAATTTGATAAAACATATGGCAATTGTATAAGAACCATTTGCATTCTTTAGAATTAAATCCTAATATCTCTATTCATATAATTGTAATTTTACATTAATAGAACTTGCTCACCGCCCAACCGTATTGGCATCATGAATCCACATGGACTCTAGCCAAACCCCCGAGCAAGAAAAGAACTACCAGTAATCCTAATTTATTATTGATAGTCAAAATATCTATGAACTTGAATTTAGTGGGTACGCAACCCTTTCTAGGACTACATTATCCCAGACAATTCCTCGTCGGTTGCCACCCACTTAGGGGTAACAACACAATAAACTTCCTTCCATAAACTTGATATTTAGATGAAAGAATCATGGGTCTAGAGGTTAACATCAATAAAGAAAACATCAAATAGTCAAACATTAATTGCATTATCTAGAATATCACGTAATTAAAGAAACCTTCTAATGACCATTGGGTTGGATTCCATTTTATGATCACCAAAATCCTCTTATTGGAGATAAACCAACCAATTATAACTCTAAGCAAATAAATTATTGACGATAAACCATCCAATTAGTATTACACCATCTATTTAATACCTTTACTTTCATTTATGCAACAATTTTAAAAGTAAGTAAGCAATCCTTAAGAATTTAAAACCATTTCCTTGCACCAAATTAATGATATACCAATTCTTCACAGATTAATAGATAGCAATGACTACTAATGTTTGAAAACAAGTACTGACTCTAAATCAAGTAAATTGCAAAATCTACTAGAAGATTTACTTACAATTCCAATCACCAAATATAAGGTTCAAGAGACAAAATCCACAAGATCTCTATTAAGCATTACACATATATTCCTCTAAATCAAGCAAATAGTTTTAAAACCAATTGATCTACTTGTTCATCAAATAATTGACAACATTTGAGGTAATAATTCTTTTCATCCATTGAAAGCACAAATTAAATTAATTTTATAGAATCAATAATTTGATTAAAATAATACTGAACTGCTCTCTTTTACATGTATTTATGAGTTATTAGAATCTATTACCCAAAACTTAGTTCGATCTATCAATAATACATTAGTCAATATTTAATTCACAAATATAAAATCCACTACATGAGAACTATTCCCAAACCATTAAATTGTAACAAGACTTAATTTGAACTTCAAATAAACTAGTATTAAAACACTCCTATTCCCATTACTTGATTCTCCAACTTTAGAACCCATTGTTTTCTTGGATATTAAATATTTATAAAAGGAAACATGATCCACCTTAGTCACGCTGCAATATAAAATGAAGTGATACAGTGAGGATTTGAAAGGTTAAGCATCTCTATCTAATCTAACATTAGTTGATCTAGTCTTTGGATTTGGCTGAAGGCCTTGACAATACAGAAATGACCAGATTATCCTTCACAAACTAAAGATTATTGGACGACATTCCTTATTGAGTTTTCCTTAAGGCAATCTGCTTTTGATCAAGTGCTAGCAAGTGAAAGGGATTTTGGCTACTACAACAGTTGGTTCTTAGTAAGGGCTTTCATTCAAGGTGGTCATACATGTAGTGATTTGCTCTAGTTAGGAGGCCTCCCAAACTGTAGAGGTTATGCTTTACAGGTTTGTATGCACCACAAGGGTACTGAGGGAGACATTCATCGATATGACACATCCGCACCTATTGCTTATGACTTTCATCACAAACACATTTTTTATATAACGGTTTGAAAGTAGCTTGGCTTTAGCTTGTTACCGCTTGGGTCATTCCCATCTTTCGAAGCGAGATGGTAGGCCCTCTAAAGGTATATAAAAGCAAGGTAGTATGTTGTTTTTTATCTCCCAAATCGCACAAACCACAAGGAGAGAGCATACACAATGCCTTTGTCTCACACTCGCATGGGATTCATTTTAATTCTAAATCCAAATATGTTGGTGGTTGTACAAGTGTCAAAGGAATACTTTTGATCCTCAAGATTGCCAAGTTGCACGAGAGGAGAGCATACACATCCAATGACAAAATGCAAACCACAAGACATGAAAAGCACTCGTTAATTTTAACCCTTGCTTATGATGAAACAAACACTTGGATTCTTTTTAAGGCAATGACGTGTGATGCATGTTCATTTTAAAACTCATGAGTGTAATATGCATTTTATTGTTCATTTTAAACTCTTATGAATGAAAAATGCATGTTCATTGTAACCTTATGAATTTGATGCAAGTTGTAGTTGTAATTAAAAATAAAAAGTGATTATCCTTAAAGTGAATGATGGAAAGCTCGATTTTTGTTTCCAAAGAAACGGTTTTGAAACTCCTTAGATCCAAAGCCACATGCTAAAAAGAGATGATTAGCACACCAAAAACCCTATTCTAATAAAAAATGAAAAATAAAATTGAAATAAAACTGAAAACAAAAAAAGTTATACCTAATCAGGCGATTGCATCATTCAGGTTCACAAATGCATCGTTGTAATGCATCATTTTGTATTAGTTGCGTTGCGATTTTAAATTAAGTTTCTCGCCCACAGATGCATCGTTGTGTGTCATGAATGTGTTGCTATTTCAAATTCGGATTCTCACCTAGTAATTGCATCATTTTTCTTAGAAGTTGCGTTGTTTCTTCTTAGTTGCATTGCTACGCATCTCAATTGTGTCATTTTGTACAAAAACTTGCAAACACAAAAGAAAAAGTTGTATGAAACCTACAAAACTTGTCCTTCATGTCAAGTTCACCAATGTAAGATGGGAAATTTCCACCAACCTAGATTCTAGTGACAACCATAACACTATCCAAGCTAGAATTTAATCTAAACAAGAGAAAACAATCAAATATGAAGAACAAAAGCATTCAAATTAGAAACACTCCCCATATTTGAAGTTGAATAACTTCTCATCTCTCCTAAATCAGACTTTGCAAATATGCCCTCAGATCAAAGTAAACGTATGCAAATACCTGCAAACAATAAGCATGAAAGTCGAAGATAAGTGGTTGTTAAATCAAAAATGGAGGAGGAAGGCTTCTTTTATAGATAGCCATTCAAATGGACATGATCAAGATCAAGCTTCTAGAAAGATTCCAAGATTGGTGGACGAAAAGACATACAACACAAAAAAGTGGAGGTTACAAAATGAACGGTCAATATTAGAAAGAGCCCAGAGACGATCAACAACTAAGATTCGAAAATGAGATAGTGGAGGAAGAAAATGGAGAAATAATTTCATGTGAGAAAGGAATCTCTAGACAAGTGGAGCATAAATATTTTTTTAAATTATTTATTTGAAAGAGGTAGAAAATGTGCATTTAATTAAAATGATTTATGAAATCAATTTAATTAAATGGGAAGAAATGGAAATGAGACATTAAAAAATTAATTTGAGCTAATTATTTAATGGGGGAAAGGAATGACATAGATGATTAAATAATTTTGACAATTATTTAATTATAGAAGAATGGAAAGGTCGATAAATAGACAAATAATAATTTATTTAATTATTGAATAAAGGGGGTGTTAGTAACACAATTGAATTTAATTAATTGATCATAGTAGAATAAGGTTAAGAGGTGAATTAATTAAATAATTAAAATTATTTAATTATGTGGAGAAGAAGATTGAGAAAAATGATGCTCGCAGACCAAGACATTTTTCAGTGTCTACAACACCTATACCCATAAACTGTTGCGAAGAGTCTTTTACCGATGATAAATCATCCACCCAGGGATCATGTTAAGAAGAGGCTCTTGAGGATAACGAACATTACTCCAAATCAAATCAGGATCAAGAACCCCTATCCCCAGAGTTTCACCAAGATTTGAGGGACATCTTCCACATCATTTTAAACTCCAAAGATGCCCCCAATATCACACCTGAGATGTTTCTTTCTGATGGACATATAGACGTTCTTCATCCAAAACAAAATCTCTTACTCTTGATATTCCCACACAAAAACAAGCATCGGTCGAGATTCTTGATCCTTGCTGTGATTATGCATCATTGACATCTTTTGAAGCAATATCAATAGATAATGATGTCATAGAATCAAAGCAAAAATTTCATATTCCTGAACAATAGGAACCCATAGCAATATCATGTCTTCATAACAAGTCATATTCAATGGCTATGGACCAGAGGATACATTATCAGGGAAAAATATTAGGTATTGATAGTACCTTCACAACATCGGGGGCAATCTTGACTACAACAAACAACAACATATTGGGAACAAAGAATCCTTATGATGAAAATACTATCAACACTACAACTAGTTGTATCATGAATCGTCATCCACCCATCATCTCATACAAAAATTGGGACCAACGTAGAAAGAAAGATTTCTATCAAAGCAAGGAGAAGATCATTAAATAAAATGAAGCATTAAAGAAAAAATGACACGTCAAGTACAAATGGATACCAAAGAAAAATAAAGAAAATCGTCCTTCCAAAACTCCATTAGTCAAAGAAACTATGGGGAAAAATCAAAAGGGGAAAGGTATCCATCAAAAGCATCCTCAAAAACAAAAGTGGGCTTCTCTAGCAAGGAACGAATTATATCTAGTGGTTAGTCCTAATTCCATGAAAACCTCCATTCCCACCCATCATCGCTCATCTTCCCAAGTTTGGAGAGTCAAAGGTTCCAAACTATCAACTAATCCATCTCATATTCCTTCATACATGTTGTATCGTCCACTCCATTCATGATATCCAATTCTCACATTGATCGTGTGTTGGAAATTACCCTTCATCATAAGGATTTTGAAGGTACCATATCATGATCTCCACACATAGACAAGGTTAATTTCGGTATCCACAAGGTAGATCAGAGTTCTTTAAAATTGCATCCAAGTGCTCGTATCTTAACAAAACAGCTTCTTCAAGCAGGATATCATTGACATGCTATGACAGTGGCCTCTACATCAGTACCACCAGGTGGTTCAACATGAGGGTAAAACTCTCAAAAAATCAAAAAATCAAGAAAATAGTAAAAATAAAAATCATCCTCCAATGAAAACCACTATGGTGGCGCTTTCATGTACTATGATGAAAACCTAGAAAATAGGCGTCATGAGTAGAATCGAGTGTCTCTATGATCCTTCTCAGAAAAAACATCTCATCCTTGTCATGATAAATCCAATGTTCCTCCATCCATCCAGTCCAAATTCATCCAGATATTCTAGATTATCTTGATCTTGACAAAGATTCGACGTATACTTCAACTCTACTCATGGAAAACTTTTGACAGGATCTTTACCATTTTATCTCATGAAGTCCCATAGCCCATATTTAGCATGATAAAACTTTGTTGAACTCTTCGCATATACATTACCTATTTGGTTTTTCCATTGAACTATGAAGCATTGCTAGGCAATGGGGGCAAGTTCTTGCACTATTATTTTCAAATAGCTCTTAATCAATATCTTATATCTCACAACGTGACATTGACATTGTGATCTTGGTATCGTTTACCTCAAAATCTCATTGAAAATCCCAAAAGCATTCATAAAATCTCATCAAAATCCAAAAATACTTGCAAAAAAGCCAAAAATCCACAAACATTAAAATCTTGTATAGCTAAAATCCAAAAACATTCAAAAATTGTAAAGTCAAAATCCAAAACATCCAAAACACATCAAAATCCCTAAACAGGTCAAAACATCAAAAATTCAAAAATAGTACCTTGTCGAACTATGGGTCTCTGAGCTTGAACATAGGCAAGGCCATCATTGATGTGCCCTCGAGACACCCTTGGTTAGTCTTTTAGGATTCCATCATAATAAACTAGAAATCCATCAACTGTTCATCTCTCATCAATAATAAGTCAAGTTAGTCAAACTACTTGATTTTTGTGTGTATAACGTAGGCAAGGCTCATCTTTGATAAGCCCCTGAGGCCCCTAAGACAGTCTTTTAGGTTAGGTTATTGGTAAAATCTTAGAAAACCCCTAAAATTTTGAAAATTCAGAAAACACTAAAAATATTTGAAAACTCAGAAAAATCCCAAAAACATTTGAAAATTAAAAAACCCCAAAACATTGAAAAACCTTAAAAACAACAACCTCAAATAATTCAAAAACCCAAAACATTCATATAAACGCTCAAAAGACAAAAAAAAACCCCTCAAAACATTTTCAAAACATCAAAAACATTAAAATATTATAGAAAATACGAAACCACCCATCCCATTTCAATTGCACCCATGATAATCTCATCCATAATAAATCAATTGTCACACTCACCCTTTGGTAACACAATGGAAAAACAAGTACAACAATCAGCAAAGTATAATTATTAAATGCAAAAATCAAACTCTTGAGCATTATCCAATATGTCAATCAAGCCTTATATCAACAGCCTTTCAAACCACTTATCAACAAGCTAACATCTGATAACACGTCCTAGAATGCATCCTTCCTACAATGGGCATTATCATTGGCAATCACTTTGGATATTTATCCTAAACACATAACACCTTCGGCAAGAGATATAGACAACATTGACTATTTGTTTTTTATCTTTTCTTATGATTTATCTTATTGACCCATTCTAAGGACCTCTCGATGATGTCTAAACGATTTAGAGAGAAAGGAATGGGGCATCAATCAATATTTCTCATTTGTTGTGCTTGTGGGTATTCTTGTAAGATAATCTTGGTGCATACTTGCTTAGCTGTGTGTAGGGAAGTCATTTGGAGTAGATTGTTGACTATTGCATATGCTTTGGTCTGATATATTTTAAATTGATAAACTACATTCTGACGAGGTTTTGGTATGTCAAAGTGTGAACAATAACTATCCTATATGTTTGCAGAGTTAAATTCCATCACACTAGACACAACACCATCCTGGTTATCTATACCTTGATGCAGTGTGTCTATTGTTATATCAAACATAAGGAATGATGGAGAGTCCCAATCCCAGAATATGAGCAAAATCATCCATCTCATCACCATATCTAATAAAGTCTTGATAAATCATAGGCTTGTTGGACTTCTAAATCAATCTTGAAATCAATGGTCAATCCATCCATTTTATTCTTCATATTCTTTTATCTTTACTAACATTTCTATCCAAGTATCAAAATGGTGTGATATATCAAAATATACGTGAGGCTACCCATGGTTGATGACTACCTATACATCATCAATTTTTTCTACATTAGACATCTGAGCTTTTTAGTCCTCTTTGAGTTGAACTGATCTTGCACCTTTGTCGCAAGATCGACCCTAAATTCAAAAAAATTGCCCGATCTCTTGAGGGGGTAAGGTACCAGTTTAATTCCTTCCACTAGGGCAATAGTGGGGCATCTAAAAAAGAAATTAAAAAAAAAAATAAAATTGAGCACCAGTATTAATCTGAAAAGCATCGGTCTTTGAACCAGCGTAACAAGTACCTTGCTTCAAAGAGGGTAAAAATATAGACGCTTAAAAATGTCTTGAATGGCATTACACACTTAAATTTGATATATAAATATCATTTCGTCTAGAAATTCATCTCTTTTTTTTCGATTTGATTAAATAAGCCTAATTATTTAATTAAATGTTTCATTTTCATCTATTAATCTAATTGACCTAATTAGGTTAATTCCTACCCTCCCACACTAACATTTCATTTGATTTAATAAAATAATGTAAATTATTTAATTTTAACCCTATATCCTCTTATTTAACTAAATAACCTAAACTATTTAATTAAATATCATATTCGCATCCCCTTTTCATTAAATAAATCAATAATTTAATGAATATCCTTACATTCCTCCTCTTGCACATTTAAATTTAGTTTTAATTAACTCAATTACTAATTATCCCCACCTTCCCACTTGTAAGGGAATATTTTTGGAATATTCCCTCTTTTACAAATTCCTCCAAAAGAACATTCCCTCTTTTGCAAATTCCTCCAAAAGGGAATATTATTATGAATATTCCTCCCCTTTGCACATTAAAACTTTGTTTAATTTTCTAAATGCTAATTTTTTTCATCCACTTGCATGAGAATATTCTCCCTTTTCACTCATTCAAAAAAGGAAATATTCTTCTTTGAAACAAACTTTCAACAAACTTCTTGAGCAAGCTTTGAAAGTGTGCTTCTTTGCATGATTGTGAGCCCTTGATTAAATGTCAACTTGCATCCTCAACCCTTGATGGGAATCCATGATCCGTGCCTCCATCTTCTTTCCATCCTGACCATTGATTGATCTTTTCAATCTAATCCCTTGATTTCTCATTCAAATTTAGTTCTAATTAACTAAATTTCTAATTATCCTCATCCTCCCACTTGTAAGGGAATATTCTTGGAATATTACGTATTTTGCACATTCCTCCAAAAAGATAATATTCCTATGGAATATCCCCTTTTATGCACTCATTCCTCCAAAATATCTCTTAACCTCTTCCCAATTCGTAGGAAGTGTGTTTGTTGAAAGCTAATTTGGACCATTGATTAAATTAGTTGATCCTTGTCAACTTTCAACCTTGACCATGGATTGGAATCCTCAATCCATGTTTCATCCTCCTTTCATTTGTGACCATTGATAGATCAAATCAATCTCATACATTTCTTTCTCATTTGCTCTCCTATAAACATATCACTATTTGGAGACAAATGGATCCATCTTTTAATAGTAAACTTATGTTGTTAAAATCACTCTCATTTGCATCCATATTTAGCTTTTTTTAGTTTAAATTCTTGATCATAATAGATTAAAGCATCCATTAATGGCTTCCATGGTAACTTAGTTGTATCCATTTAGTATATTTTGAAAGTAGGGTTTTAATCTTTCGAATCTTGCATACATTTAGAATAGCTTTGCATACACTTACATAAATCATCTTAGCTTTTATCATGTTAAATTAACTTTCATCATGTTTCATATATATCTCTCATCAGTTTCATCAGTTTTCTTCAATAAAATTGATTGAAACAAGCTCATTATCCAAGGGATTGGGAAAGGGTCACCATTTCACATCAATGTGACACCAATCCCCCAATAGGATAAGTTTCAATGTCTTAGAATAGATTTTTGTTAATCTTTCATGTTTGAATATGTTAGTTTTAATGGCTTCTTTGTCTTTATTTACATTGAATGATCTTATGGGATTGATGCTTAGTGGATTAAGTATGTCTCGAATTTGTATGGATCAGGTGTAGTTAACCTATACTATATCATTGGTCAGAGGGGGTGTATGAAGAATTATTTGTATTATATGATGAAAATAATATGAATAATTAATTATATGAAGGATGATTGTAGAATAGATATTTTGCAAGAGGTTTTGATCCACAAACAAGTACAGTCAAGTATTTTTGCTAAGTGTCTACACTGGCAGTTTCAGTACATAGATCCCTCTAGTAATTTGGTCTCCATTTGTTCGCCCTTAAAAAATTATTTTTTTGATTATTATATGTTGTTCATGGATATCAGTAGCATCTTAATTTAGAATTTCACTTGATCTGGATAAGTGGTTTGCAAGTTGCAAGTAACAAAATATTGACATATAAGGTTTACACAATTTTCTATGTAATGGCTATGACCTAACTGGTCTACACTCCTCCGTGGATTTGAGTTAGAACTTGCGGTTTTAGGAGAATGTTAACAGCTTTCTATGCATTGTGTTTTATATTTGGCATGATATTTTGAGGGCCATGTGTCCTATGGTGATGATCAGTTGAAGTATTTTTGCTTTTAGGTCCTACACTTGGCCGACCTAATGTATATAAAGTGTTGCAGAGATTAAATATGTAATATGGTAAGAAGAAGCTATTATAGTTCCATGTTGACCTATATTACATGTTTTTGGGTGTGAAGGAATTTGATTTGAATTGGGTGCCGACAAGGCACATTTTGTATTATTTAAGGCTACATCTAATTAGGCCAACCTAATTGATGTTTGTGAAGAATTTTGGTATATATAAGGTTATTTTGAGTTTATGGATATCAATTTTTTGATGTGTACATGATCTGAAGACAAGCAGTGATGCAAAATTTTGTAGAGTTAAGTGAATAAGTTGTGAGAGTTGAGAAGAGATATGAGAATGTAAAGGAAAGTAGATATTTCAAATCTGAGTTGGATAAAGTGTATTAAGTCAATGTTTTGAGCTTCAAAGGAACTGAATCCAACATATGTTAGATGCACTTTGTATCAGTTCAAATCTTAGTTGTGAAGCCACTTCTTTCTCTCTTTCTTTTCTCTGTGAACAGTGAGTTTACTTGGACAGTGAGTGCACCTAGTAGTGAGTCTTTCTATAATATCTTATAATTGGTTATAGCATATTGTGAGCTAATCCTCACCGTGGTTTTTCCCTTTTTGGGTTTTCCACGTAAAAATCTTGGTGTTCATGTGTTATGGGTGTTTCATGCTTTCATTTCTTATTATAGTTAAGTATGCTTTGGTAATTAGATGGTTAATGATTGGATGGTTTAATAGAATATTAATTCACTCCCCTCTTATTATTCCTAGTGTTCAACACAATAGTTATCCCATTAATGCAGATATGGGTACTTAGGCTTGGTGTACAGAAGAACATGGTAGTAGGATCAACTCACGATCCTAATAAACCACTAAAATTTTTCCCCACATATAAGATAGTGAAAGGAATTCTAGATTTCCAAGGGTTAGTGGATCCAATGGAGAAGAGAATCAAGGAATTTCTCCAAAAAATTGATGAGAATGATCTTGGCCTCTTGCCAGATATTCTAGATAGCAATGGAGTAGTAAAAACATATGAATAGTGGAGGGATCAAATAGACATTGTTATTATTATAGAAGCTACATTGATTTGTGAGGGGGGAGATGTCAAAATAGATATGTTGAAGAATAGCATGGATAAACTATCCATCACTAGTGCATTTTTAGAGGAATTTGATAAAGATGCAAATCAAGTAATGAAGAAGTATGGCCCATACAAAACAAAATTGGATGAGTTCATGGAATTCAATTGGCCATCTGAAGAGGATTATGAGAATTGGGACTAGAAATATAAGTGCATACTTGACTTGTAGTGTATTTTGGTGAAGTGGACATATTTTTGAATTTTTACACAATCAAGAGTCTCAAGGAGTCCCAACAACACCAACAACAAAAAACTTTTTCTTTTTCACATGAGATTATGCTTTCACCTACCAGCTTAGCTTTCCTTGGTCCACATAAAGAAGAATGAAGAAAGGAAGTGAAAAAAATACCAACCATATGCTTCAAATATTTTGGGAAAGAATGATGAATGCAAAAATTATATAACTGCTTTGTCCTCAGAATATTCCATCCACGAGCTTGTAGTTGTACTTGTATTATGAAATGTAAATGAATGTCAAATGAATATGTGACATGTGTAATGGCCTGAAGCTTATTTCTCCCTTGTCTTATAAAAGGGAATTCAACCTTGTAGACACTGAAAAATGTCTTAGTCTGTGAGCATCATTTTTTTTGGTCTTCATTTCCACATAATTAAATAATTTTAACTATTTAATTATTCTTGATCACATTCCTCTATTAATTAAATAATTTTTAACTATTTAATTAATTCACTTCTTACCTTTATTCTATCATTGATCAATTTAATTGTGTCACTAATTCCCCCTTTTCTCTAATAATTAAATAAATTATTATTTATTTAATTATTTCCTTATCATCATTCATCTATAGTCGAATAATTAAAATTAATTATTTAACTATTCACTTATCTTTCAATTCTTCTATAGTTAAATCATTCTCAAAATTATTTAATTATCTCCCAATGCTTCCCTTTTATTAAATAATTGACTCAAATTAATTATTTAATGCCCTTTTCCAATTTCCTCTTATTTAATTATTTTATTTTATAAATTATTTTAATTAAATGGCCTCTTATCTTTTCCTCAAATAAATAATTTAAATAAATTATTCATGCCTCCACTTGTTGAGAGATTCCTTCTCATGAATTGATTATTTTCAATTTTTAATTTCTCCATATTCTTCCCCCACTATCTCATTTTTGAATATCAACTGTCGATCGTCTTTGGGCTCTTTCTAATCTTGATCGTCCATTTTGTAACCTCCAGCCCTCTAGGTTGCATGTCTTCTCATCTGTCGATCTTGGAATCTTTCTAGAAGATTGATCGCGTATGTCCGTTCAAATGGTTGCCTATAAAAGAAGCCTTTCTCCTCCATTTTTTCCTTAACAACCATTTATCTCCAACTTTCTTGCTTACAATTTGTAGGTGTTTACACAAGTTAAACTAAAAATCTAAGGGCATATTTGCAAAAGAAGAAATAGGAGAGACAAGATAAGTGACTCAACTTCAATGGGGAGTGCTTTGTTTATTTGTTTCCATTTTTCTCTTTGCATTTGATTGTATTCTCTTGTTTAGATAGGGTATTATCTTAGTAGTGTTGTGGTTGTCACTATTATCTAGGCTAGCTTGATTTTCCCCATCTTATATTGGTGAACCCAATGTGAAGACAAGATTTTGTAGGATCCATACGGTTTTTTTTTTTTTTGGTTTTTGTACCAAACGATGCATTTGAGATGTGCAACAACGCAAGTGATAAGAAATGACGCAACTATTTTGTGGTAAATTAGATTTTAAAAAATGATGCATCTGTGAAAAACAGTGACACATTCGTGGGCAAGAAATTTGAATTCAATATCATGACACGACTGCTCTGGTGTGATGCAACATAGTGACACATCTGAAGTCTTGAACGACGCAACTACCTATTTGGTATTTTTAAATTTTTTTGTTTGCTTTCAATTTTTATTTTGGGTTTTTGAATAGATTAGGGTTTTTTGTGTTTTAACAGTTTCTTTTTAGCATATGGCTTTGGATCTAAGGAGCTCCCAAAAAATTATTTCTTTTGAAACAACAAAAAAATTAAACTCTATATTAGTTTAAGATTTAAGCAATTTTATTTTCTTTTCTTTTCTTTCACAACTGCAACTTGCATCAAGATCATAAGGGTAAAACCAACTTGCATATCTCATTCATAAGGATTTAAAAAGAACAACAAAAAGCATCTTTTCACTCATGGGTACTAAAATGAAATTGCATCAAATGTCATTGGTATAGTGTCTTCAAATCATAAGCAAAGGTTGAAATTTACAAGTGTCTTTCATGTTTTATGGTTTGTAAATTGTCATAGAGTGTGTATGCTCTCCTCTCACACCACCTCTCGCACCATTTGGTGATCTTGAGGATCAAAAGGATTTCTTTGTAATTTGTACAATCACACCCCACATTTGGATTTTGGGTTTAAAATGAACCCCATGCGAGTGTGAGGAAAAGGAAATTTTGTATGCTCTCCTTGCGCTCCATGCGATTTGGGAGATCAAAAATAGCATACTTCCTTGCTATGTTTACCTTATTTTAGAGGGCCTGCCACCCCACTTCAAAAGGTGGGAAAACCCAAGCAATAATAAGCTAAATCCAAGCTCTTCTGAACCGCTATATAATAAAAGTGCTTCTTGATGAAATTCATTTAGCAACAGGTGTGGATGTGTCATACCGACAAGTGCCACCCTCATTAGCCTCGTGAGCTATGTCAAAATTCCTTTCTTAGGAAGGGATTGGGAGGCCTCTTAACTGACCATATTCTTGAGCTAATCTTGTCGCATGTATGGCCACCTTGAACGGATTCCCTTACTAAGAACAAAAATTTTTTAGTGGCCAAAAACCCTTTTATACGCTCATTGATTGTAGGAGGTCAAACCTTCGAAGGCACCCCACGTCTTCACTAAGCATGTGTAGAGACAAGAATTCCTCTTTGGGGAATGAGACTTAGTGAAACCAAGAAGTGAGTGTCATGGAGGGTAGCCAGTTCCACCAAGTCTCTAGCTATCCTCCTTGTTTAAGTGGCTAGAGAAATCCAATTGGGGATATCAACCAGTGATTTCCTTTCCAACTATACGATTTGTGCATTGTTGTCTATGTGTGTTTTATCTTGATATCAAAACATTTCCACATCCAAAACCAGACTAAAAATAAGTTTTTATGACTGTATTCTATGTTTTCCAATAAAAATTCATCAAAATCAGTCAAAATCCACTTGAAACCAAGTCAAAAACCATCAAAACTACCAAAAACAACATTATGTCACCGCAACTAATAAGTACAGACCCACAACTGAACTTTTGAACTACAATTGATAACTGGAAAACTACAATCATCCTACTAAACCACATTTGTAGAAAACAGAGCCACAACTACTATACTAAACCACATTTCCAAAAAATAGATTTGCAACTGTCAATATGAACCACAATTTCATTCTAGAAACCCGCAACCTAAAACGATGCATTTGTAGAAAACAGTGCCGCACTGCTAACCAAAAACTTCCAAAATATTTGTTCAAATTCAATCAAATCATTTTTACAGTGACCCTTACTACTAAACCAAAGACTTTCAAGCCTTTACCCATCCATTCTAGTATTACCATTTAGGATTACATCATATTTTAGGTTGCATCCTTACCTTGCATAATCAATCCTAGACCTTAGGTTGCATTCATCCTTTCAAATTTTAGACTTGCGAAGACTACTAAGCTTTTGGAAAGTCCTTGGTTTCTTATCCATTTTTTCATTGACCTTAATCTTTCACTTTATCAACCTTTACCATTATCACCTTGGTCAAATTTGAGTCTCAAGCTTGTGTCCTAGCCTAGACTCTACCTTGTCAAAATTATCATCTTGATTATCACAAAGGTCAATGATATTTAGGTTTATTATCTTGGACCTACATTAGCTTGGTTTCCATCCTTTATCTCAAATTTTAGGCTTAATATCATTAGCATTACCATAATATCATTTAGATACATATCATACCATTTGTCCATAGCTTTAATTATCATCCTTTCAATCCTTAGTCTTGCACTTAAATTGCATCTTCATTTTGCATCTTTATCCCAAAAATACCAAAAACATAGCTCAATTTCATCTTAACCTTAGTTGCATAATTGTCTTTGATCATTAGCTTGACACCTTATCATTATCCTTGGTCATTATTTAATCAACCTTTGGTCTCCCTAGCATCCACTAGTTTCATATCCTTCCATAATCACATTGCATACTTATATCCAAAACATCCCAAAAACATAGTTTACCTTCATCATCACCTTGCATTACCTTCCAACTTTGCAAGTCTCACATGGTTGAAACAAGGTCACAAACCAAAAGAAAGGACATGGATTTCTCAAGTGATCCCTTTCATGACACCACACTTGGGACAAATTAAAATCAGTCCACACCTCAAAGAGAGGCACCATAGAGATACTTTACATTAGACAACCTAAGTCTAGAATAATTTAACAAGAGAATGACTCTTGAAGAGATTGAAAGAGTTTACCAAGACCCAAGGATTTTAAGCATGGTTGATCAGCTTGTTGGTGTCGATCCTAACATATTTTTCTATGCAGTAGCCAAAAAGGGTTCCAAACTCCCTCGAGGCTTTGATGTCTCAACCATTGTAGAAGAAGATACACAAAATCCATTTTCCTTAGGGATGTCCTCCTCACAACAAATGTCAACCATACTTGGAACAACAACACACATGGAAACCACTACCACACACATCCCTAGCATCTCCACATTTGGAAACAAGGTGACCCATGCTACTACACAAGGACAAAACCTCACATTTGGAAGCTCATCAAATTTCATGAGTAATACCTTCACAAGCCCCCTTTTTCAAAGTACAAATTAAGGTCTTCAAAATACAAATGAAGGTCCTATACCTACACTTCAAAACACAAACCAAAGTCCTTGATTCCAATTTCAAAGAATACCCTCATCAAATCAAAACCTACCAAACAAATCTATGAAGATTCACATTGTCCCTCGAAGGATGCCCAACCAAAATGTCAATCAAGGACCTACCCCATCATTTCAAAATGCTAATCAAGGACCCACACCATGTCTTTCCAAAATGCAAATCAAGGAACAACTTTTCAAATTCAAGGGACAAATCAAGGACCCACATGTCAATTCCAAAACACTATTCTAAAGACAAATATGACCTTTGGGACAAACCTAAATTCCAATTTCATTCCAATCCAAAACAACACATCAATATGGTAACCAAGGTCCCACACCTCAAAATAACAGTTCCAATCCAAATTTGACATGTGACCTCAATACCAAGACCATAACACCAAATCAAACCAATGCAACACCATCTCTTACAAATACTTTGATGCAACAAATGCAGGCCCTCGAAAAATAGATGACAAATATGCAATTGGGAACCAATAAGGAAACCTATTCTATGGAGGAATTGTGCCTCTTTCCATTTGACAAAAATCTATACATGTCACCCTTTCCCCCTCATTTCACAACACCACCTTTTCCTAAGTATAAGGGGATAGGGGATCCAATAGAAAAAAAATTAATAATTTAACACGTCATGTATGGAAGTCTCATATGATCCTACCTATTTGATGAGGTTATTCCCACGAAGTCTCATAGGGCTATCCCTAGATTGGTTTGCACATCTCCCTCCAAGGATTAGAACATGGGGTGAACTGGATGATAAATTCATTAATCATTTTCCCCTCAACATTAAAAATGATGTCACCCTTGCAACATTAAGCACAACCAAACAAGAAGAAGGGGAATCACTTACCTTGTTTTACCAGTGATGGTGAGGTTTGGCTAGCAAGTTCCCTTGTCACATTCTTGAGAAAGAATTGGTCACCATGTTTATTGAGAACCTTGAAAAAGAAATGATGAGTAGTCTAAAAGTCCAATGTTGCATAATTTTTTATGAGATCCTTGAGAAAGGTGTCCTTATTGAAAAAGGTCTTGTCACAAAGGGACTAATCAAAGTACACAAATAAAATCTAAAACCCAATAATGACAAGAGAAAATATAGGTCCCAAAACAAGAATGTCACAAATGATGGAATTTGTGATGCCAAAGTGATAACCAAAGGTCCTACCATTCACCTTCAAGACCCTTCCTCATCAAACACACCAAATGCATCAAATTCTCAAACACGAGGTCAAAATAAAACATTGAATGCAATCCAAAATAATTAGCAATGTAGAGGTCCTCCCTATGCCAAGAGAACATACACCCAATTGGGTGAACCGGTCGAATCAGTTCTTAAACAATTCTTGCAATCCAACATCATCCAATTGCTAGACATCAAAAAATATGAACCATCATTAATCAAACCCGATTGGTGGAAAGAAGATGAATATTGTGAATATCACTACAGAAAAGGACACAAAACATCTAGATGTTGGACACTCAAAAATATCATTCAAGACCTTATTGAAAATGGAACCATTTCAATTGATAATTCACAAGGCAAAACAAATGTTGATCACACCATATTTAAAACTCCCTTGCATGACCATGACAAAGGAAAAGCCTCCAGTTCAGGAAATAATAACAATACCAATTACACTACTGTCAAACATGATTACAATACTATCCTTCACAATATACGAATCACAGATGAACATGTTTCCACTATCACTATAAACAATCCAAACTCGGATTGTGTTATTGCCACTCGTGGGACCAAGATAACTATTCTAGGACCTTCCTCCAATCCTCAACCAAAAGGCCAATATAATATCCTAGAGCAACTAGGGAAAACTCTAGCACATATCTCCATCTTGGAACTCCTCTGTACATCCCCACAACACAAAGCTATCCTTGACAAAGGTTTGCAAGAATAATTTGTACCCGCTAACCTATATGTCAATGAATTTCAGGCCATGGTTGGATACCTTGCTATGCCACATCATGTCACCTTCTTTGAACAAGACTTTTTTATACCTAACACCGATCATAATGATCCACTACACCTGGAAGTCTATGTAGATAAATGTAATATCAGATGAGTCCTGGTAGATGGTGGAGCAAGTTTGAACATTTGTTCCCTAAAATTGGTAAAAGCCTTGGGATACTCTAAAAATTGCATAGATCGAACCAAGAAAATTACTATCAAAGCTTATGATGATGTTGAATGCTCGTTCGAAGGCATAATTTTACTTCATGTAAGAGTTGGTCCATAAATACAGAGCACGGTGTTTCATGTCTTGGATCTAGATTTCCATTACAACCTTCTCCTTGGCTGCTCATGGATTCATGTAATGAGGGCTATACCATCCACCTACCACCAATGCCTCAAGTTTCCACACAATGGCACTAAAATCACTATTCCTAGCGACCTTGATCCTTTTCAATATTACACAAACCTAAAAGGAACTGTTAAACGTCAAGTGCCCATCAATCGAGAGGCCTCATCCTCCACTTCATCTGCCACCCCATCTCACTACATTGATCTATCTACCCTTGTCAAATCATCCACTCCATTCACCACACCTTCCACACCCAAAATCTAAATTCAAGACAAAGGATACGAAAAATACAACATCAAGAGTCTCTTTTTCATTGGGAAGCTACCTAAATCACCAAAGTCTTATGGAAAACTACATCCCGTGCAGCCTAAATTCATCATCCATAATCTCCCTACCACCTTCATTAAATGGGGGGAGCTAGCCAAAGAATCTTGGGATGACCACATTCTCACATGGTTGTACAAGGAAGAGGAGGATATCAAACCTAAGAAATTGTCAGTTGAACAGTATCAAAAAGGGTTCCTAATAATGAAACAAAAAGGATATGATGGGAACAACAACCTCAGCCTAAATAAACAAGGAATTTTGGAACCCTTACAACCTCCTAAATTACTAAATCACCAAGGGTTGGGGTTTAAACCAATAAAAGTGAACCTGGGGTATCAGGTTAACTTCAAGTGAGGACGTTAATGCTTTAGATGAGATCGATACATCTGAAGACTCTTAGGACTTTGATGTCGATTCCAATGAATACAAATGGGATTTCCTATCTTCCACTACTTTCATGGACCTTGATAAAAAAATTGGAGAACTTGACGAGCCTTCCCTTGAAGAGACATTCCATCAAATGCTTACAATTGGTTCCCCGTAAAATCCACCAAGTCCCCACCCAAAAATCCCTTTGAAAAGAGAAGAATGGATCAAACACTTTTGGGAAACCATTGATGTTGCATCTTGGGAACCTAATGACTCTACTTTTATCTTTACCCTATTTGCCTACACCATAACCCTTGATAATACTGATGATGGCTTACCCCTTGTCTACCCTCAACTCATAGATTGGGATCAATGAGAGCCACCAAGTTTAGATACATTTGAGAATGACGAAGCAATTGTTGAGTTCATGGGATTTCATGAAGTAATAGCAAGTGGGGATCATAAGGCTAGATTTTCCATAGAACTCGATTATGTGGCATACTTTGGTGAGGTTGTCCTATCCTCTAGTCGCAAAAGTAAAAATAAAAATAATAGGTCTTTAGGTGAAAACTGAAAGGTGCTTGTTGATTGTGAAAAAGTAAAAATAAAGGATGTATCTGAAGGTGAAAACCTCTCTAAGACACCTAAGGATGGAGGACTAGATATTCTCCCTATATATTGGGAGAGATCATCATTGCTTATAGAAGAAACAGAAGAAGTGAACATTGGGACACAAGACAAATCTAGAATCATACAATTGGTAGCCTCTTTGACCACCAAGGAAAAGCTTGATTTTACAACATTATTTTCACAAAGACAAGTTAATTTTGCATGGTCATACATTGATATTCTTGGATTGGATACCAAATCGGTTCTACATCACTTACCATTGTTACCAAATGTCAAACCATACAAATAGAAGCTAAGGAAAATGCACCCATAGATCGCACTCCTGGTCAAGGTGGAACTAAAGAAACTCTTGGATGTTAGATTTATACGCTGTATTGATTATGTCGATTGGATATCAAACATTGTTCCTATCACCAAGCCAAATCGTCAAATTAGAGTGTGCACATATTTTAGAGATCTCAACAAATATTTTCCTAAAGATGATTTCCCTTTACCAAATATTAACATCATAGTAGACCTTATAACTGGATATGAAATGCTATCACTTATGGACAAATTCTCAAGTTATAACTAGATAATAATTTGTTCTGAAGATCAACCGAAGATAGCCTTCACATGCACTTGGGGAACTTTTTGTTGGATCATGCCATTTGGACTTAAAAATGTTGGAGCTACATACTAGAGCACCAGGACTACCATTTTTCATGATTATATCCACATACTTATGGAGGATTATGTTGATGACCTTCTCTCAAAATATAAGGACATTATAAGGAAGATTGCAATCAATTCAAAGATTCATTATTCATCTTGCAAACAAGATCCATTCGTTTCAAAATTTGTTACGAAAAGGAATTCCCTTCAATTGGATAGAGAAGTGTCAAGAAGCATTTGATCAGATCAAGAATTATTTATTGACTCCACTAGTTCTTATACCTCTAATCGATGGAATAAATTTGATATTGTATGTGACAATGTTACTAAATCAGCACTAGGGGCATTGTTAGCATAGAATGACAATGATGGAAAAGAATAGGAAATCTACTACATTAGTCACACCCTAGTTGGATATGAGTTGAATTGTATCCCTATTGACTGAGCATGTATAGAAATTGTATTTTCCATACAGAAATTGAGACATTACATGCTAAATCACAAGACAAAACTGATAGCCAAAATTGATCCTCTAAAATATCTTCTCAATAAAGTAGCTTTGACAGGAAGACTACCTAAGTGGGTTGTGATCTTAAGTGAGTATGACATTGAGTACGTTGACCGAAAAGCAATAAAAGGATAAGTGATAGCTGATCAAGTCACAGACGCACTAGTAAAGGCAGATCATCCTTTGATATTTGATTTCCCAAATGAATCAATCTTTTCCATAGACACACCAACAACATGGAAATTGTACTTTGATGTGTCTTACATGAGTCATGGTTCAGGAGCTAGAATTCTATTCATCACACCTCAAGGAGATTTCATTCCCGTCATTTTGAATAGAATTTCCATGCACTAATAACATAGCAGAGTATGAAGCATTATTGACAGGACTCCGAATAGCAATAAAATGGAAAATCAAGGATCTTTAATTCTATGGTGATTCTCAATTAGTGATTAAGCAAGTTAATGATGATAATAATAGCCGAGATAAAAAATTGATACCCTACAAGCACATGGTTGATATTTTTAGATTATACTTTGATTCCATCACCTTTGAGCAGATACTGAGAATCCAAAATAAAGCAGTTGATGCAATGGCTACAGTTGGATGTCTCTTGGACATTCCTAACAATGCATCGCAATATAATTTCTTGGTAGAACAACTTTTAGTCCCTGTGTTTGATGTCCCTAAAACCGAACTTGTTGGTCTTAAATCTCCTTGGTACAAATACATTTATGCTTATTTACATGAGTAAATTTTCCCTCCTGACTTTTCCTCCAACCAACACAAGACCTTTATCCAACAAGCCTCTAAATATGCCATCATCAAAGATACCCTTTACCACCGTAGCCTAGATAGCACCCTTCTTTGATGTCTTGACTCAAATGAAGCACAAAAAACCTTACAAGAGGTACATCACGGTATATGTGGAGCTCACTTTGTTGGTCCTACCTCAGCCAAAAATCTCATGAGGATAGGATATTATTGGCCTACAATGGAACGTGATGCCTATCACTTTGTGAAGAAATGTCACCAGTGTCAAATACATGGAGATCTTATACATGTGTCAGCTCACGAACTATAGTCGCTTACATTGCCATGGTCATTCTCTCAATAGGGACTCGACCTCATAGGAAAGATCCATCCCTCTTTTTCCAATGGACATAAGTTCATTCTTGTTTCTACTTGTAGATACTGAAAAAATATCCTAGGTCTGTGAGCAACATTTTTCCTTGATCGTCATCCTCTAATAATTAAATAGTTCTAATTATTTAATTATGCTCGATCATATTCCTCTATTAATTAAATAATTTTAATTATTTGATTAATTCATTTTCTAATCTTTATTCTACCCTGATCAATTAAAATTAATTGTGTCACTAACACTCCCTTTCTTAAATAATTAAATAAATCATTATTTATTTAATTATTTATCTTTTATCACTCACCTATAGTCAGATAATAATAATTATTTGTCTACATTGACGTTTTCATCCTTCCATAATTAAATAATTATCAAGATTATTTAATTATGTGTCATTTCTCTCCCCATTAAATAATTAATTAAAATTAATTATTTAATGCCTAATTTTCATCCCTCCTATTTAATTAAATGATCATTTTCATTTTCCTCCAAATAAATAATTCATTGAATTATTTATTTTCCACTTGTCCATTTTCTCCATTTTTGAATAAATAATTTATCCCTCTTTTGGTCAAAGATGTGATGTTCATGGCCTTTATTTATGTCATAGTCGTCTATATCATAAGCCTTCATTTTTGTCATAGTTTTCATCGTCATAGCTCTTCCATGAATGGCATATTTTGGTTGCATCAATTCTCTACTATTGATCTTGACACCTTTCCTGAAGTTCAATCTTGGCCTTTCATTTCATAACCTCCCTCACATCCATTCTCATCTGTCGATCTTGGAATCCTTCTAGAGGATCAATCTTGGCCATCCATTCAAATGGTGGTCTATAAAAGAGACCATTCTCCTCCATTTTCACCTTAACAACTAATTATCTCCAACCTTCTACTTACTATTTGTAGGTATTTGCACAAGTCTAATTCGAAATTTGAGGGAAAAGTTGCATAAGGATAAATAGGAGAGCAAGAGAAGTAACTGACCATGATGGGGAGTGCTTTATTTTATGTTTTACATTTTTTATTTCTCTCTATTATTTGTTTTCTCTTGTTTAGGTGTGTTTGTTAGCTTAGAAGTGTTGGCTATCACTTTATCTAGGCTAGGATTCAACTAACCCCATCTTACATTGGTGAACCTGATGTGAACACTATTTTTGCAAATTTTGCATACGGTTTCTTGCTTGTTTTTGGAGATTTTAGGTATGGAACAATGCAACTATTAAACACAATGACGCATTTTCCAAGAAGTGATGCATTTGATGAACGCAATGACACATTTGAAAATAAGTGATGCATTTGTCAAAGACATGATAGGTGGCTAAATTTGAATTTGAAAGTGTGACACAATCACTCTTGTGCGGCGTGATGTAGCGACACAATCGTTGCACAGAACGACACATTTGTTTGCTTGGTATAAAAATCTAGTTTTAATGTCTTTTCAGTTTTTCTTTGGATTTTGTAAAGTAGAATAGTCTTTTTGGTTGCTAGTTTGCAGCATGTGGCTTTAGAGTGGAGATCCCAAAACTGCTTCTTTTGAAGCGACAAAAAAATTAAGCTCTTAGCTTAGTTTCTCTAAATTTTTAAGTTAGTCTAGTTTTGTTATTTTCCAATCTAGTTTAGGTGTTAATTTGTGAGTTTTACTTAGCTCCTAACCCTTTGTGCTAACAAGGTTTTTGCAGCTTTTCATTGGTCCAAGATATCTCTTGTGAAACTACTAATATGTGGTTTTGTAGGTTTTCGTATGTCCAAGGCATTATTTTGAAACCACAATCTTGTTTTATTTAGATTAGATAGCATTTCCATTGGTGCTTTAAAAAGAACAATTGTCTTCTCTCATGTACATTTAACTATGGGATAATGAATCGTTGTTTTAGTGTTTGAAGGATGGTAAGTATTATTTTCTCACCTTTTGAAAACTCGGTGATCAGAAAGCCAAACCCATCTATTTTTGTGTTTACCCATTAGAGGGCATGCCTTGATGGGAAAAATTACTCACCCCAAGGGAACAACCCAAGTGGTAATGAGCTAAAGCCAAGTCCTTCTGAACCGCTATATAAATTTGTGATTGCAAGGAAAGTTTGCAATCAATGGGAAGTGGTGTGTGATAGCTCTCCCCTAGTATCTTTATGATGTGAAAAGCCCATGTTCTAAGGGTTGGGAGACCTCTTGAGGGAGTTTATCATGACACCCCCTGAACCGGATGCCCTTATTAGATACCTCTTTTTTTAGAATCCTAGCCTTTTGGTCGTTGCTTGGTATAGTGCAGGGTACAATATCATGCCTGAAGATTACTCACTACTGAATCCCTTGAGTAGAGATAGAAAATTCCTCTTTGGGGAATTTGAATTTGGTGCACCTAAGAAGTGAGTGTCATGGAGTGGAGCCAATGCCACCAAAATTCTAAGCTATCTGTTATCCAAAGAGAGAAGTGTTTCACACTAATCTTAGGGTATTTCGATGGGCTATACCAAGTATACACACCTTTCCAATCAGGATTTGTGCTTATTTTTTTTAAAATCAAACTTTTTCACATCAAACTAGACCAAAAAATTGCTTGATACTATATTCTGTGTTTTCCAATTATATTTCATTAGAAACAATCAAAATCCAGATCGAAACCATTTCAAAAACATTGAAACTATCAAAACAATATTCTGGAAAATCGTAACCATCAAAACAGAGTTGCAACTGTTACTGTGAACCGCAACTAAGAACTAGAAAACTTCAATCATCTACCTGAACCGCATTTTCTAGATACAAAGCTGCATTTGATAACCTGAATTGCAACTGTGTGATGCATTTTTTGAAAATAGAGCCGCAATTGTCTACTAAACAAAAACTTCTAAAATCTATGTCCAAAACCTGACCAAAACAATTTTGCAATTACCTCTAACTGATAAACCAGAGACTTGCAAGATTCACCACCTCATTTTTAGCACTCCCATTAGAAATAAGTTGCATTATAGGTTGCATTCCTCCATCCTTTGCATTACACAAATCAAGATTTCATGCTTAGGTTGCATTTGGACCTTTAGATTTTGAACATAGGGAAACCTTTGAGCTTTTGGTGATTCTGGGTTATATATTCTATTTGTCATTGACCGTTATCCTTGTCATTGTCTTGTCATTATCAACTTGTCAAGTTTGGGTCTTAGTCTTGTGTCCTAGTCTTGGTTGTTCTCTTATAGTAAATGTCATTTGGAATTTTTGCCTTGGGTTCACATTAGCTTGATTTCCACCCTTTGTTTAAAATTCCTTTACATTACTTTCATTTAGACTCATATTGCTTAGATTGCACTTTGCATCTTTATCCCAAAAATACAAAAAATGGTTCATTTCCACCATATCCTTAACTTGACTTATCCTTTTACATCCATTATCCTTTGACATTAGAATAGCTTGCCTTCATTTTAACTTTACCTCATCATTAATCAACCTTTAGCTTCCTTTCGCATTTATCATCCTTGCATCATCATCATTGCCTTAGCATCCTTTCATTTTCATATCCTAAAATCTAAAAATCCAAAAACATAGTTTAGTCTCATTTGCATCTTGCATTATCCCTTAACTTGAAAAATTCTCACATGGTTTAAACAAGGTCAAAATCCAAAAGAAATGACATGGATTATTCAAGTGACCCTTTTCATGACACTACCCTTGGAACAAACTCAAGTCATTCTACACCCACAAGAGACATATCACAAGGAAACCAAACCAACACATGGGAAGACATGAGCCTAGAAGAGTTCAACAAACAATTGACTCCTCAATAAATTGAAAGAGCTTATCAAGATCCAAGAATTTTAAGCATGGTTGATCAACTTGTTAGTGATAACCCTAACAATTTTTTCTATGCACTAGCTAAAAGGGGTTCCAAGCTACCTCAAGGCTTTGGCATGTCAACCCTTGTAGAAGAGGAAACTAAAAATCCATTTGCCATTGGCATGCCTTCATCACAAAAAACATCAAACCCTTGGGACAACTTCACACACGAGTACCACTACCACACATATCCCAAGCAGCCCAACATTTGGAAACAAGGTAACCCATACCACTACACAAGGACAAAGTTTCACACTTGGAAGTTCCTCCAATTCCATTGGTAAGACCTTTATAAACCCCCTTTTTCAAAACACACATCAAAGTTCCACTACACAAGGTCCTACACCTTTGACTCAAAATGCAAACCAAGGTCCTATTCCTACACTTCAAAACATAAATCAAGGATCTTTATCTCCATTTTAAAGTAAACCTCCATCAAGTCAACCTAGAAAATTTCACATTGTCTCACAAAAAATCCCAAAGGAAAACAATAATCAAGGATCTATCTCATCACTACAAAATGCTAATCAAGGGTCTCTCCCATCATTCCAAAAATCTAGCCAAGGAACCATTCCTTCATCACAAAATTTCAATCAAGGGCCTACATCTTCATTTCAAAATACCAACCAAGGGACCATTCCTTCATCGTAAAACATCAATCAAGGACCTACACCTTCATTTGCAAACCAAGGACATAATTTTCAAAACCAAAACACAAATCAAGGGTCTACACCTCAATTCCAAAACACTATACCACATGCAAACATGACCTTTGGAACAAACCTAAATGCCAATTTCATTCCAAATCAAGCCAACACAAATCAATATGGACACCAAGGTCTGATGCAGAGCCAAGAGGACCCAAAACCATTCAATATGTTAACTTTCCTTTAAGAGGCATATAACAAGATTAATAAGACCTATTTGAACAATTTTAACAACCCTCAAAGCCTCACAACCAACAGAAACTTGATTTCACAATTTCACCCCTTAAACCCTAGTAGCAGTGGAAACTCAATTTTTGCCCAATAACCCAAATGTTTCCAAAAACACCAAAAAAAATCTTGATGGTTTCAAATACCCATTTTAGGGCTACAACATATATATCAAACTTAGATATAAGTCCTTTGAGCCAACATGGACTTTCAGCACACCCACCTCAATCTAGGCTTCACAATTAGCCCTTTTTTCCAAAGGGACCCCTCTACAAACTGACTACCAACCCAAGATAACTTGAAACAGTCTTAGGGAAGGTATCCAAACTCAAGATTTTCTAGGTTCTAAGACTCTAAAGGCTCATCTTAACCTCCAATTCCAAAACCCTCTCTAAAGCTTAGAAACATAGGTGTTGATGGTGAAAATGACACAAACAACATTAAAACAGAATATTTCTACTCTATTTCTCTTGAAAAAGAAAGACAACATATAGTAGCCTAACTCCCAAGGTCCTAGTAGTTGGTTCTCAACTGTCTAGTGTCACTCAATTAGTTCATGCAACTGTAATGTTCAAGGGGCATGTGTTGGTAACAAATAATACAAGCAATGACTTGTTCATCGAGCTATTCTTCACAAAGAGATGGGGTTTTTAAATAAAAAGAAAAATATAGATCAAAGGGTTAAATTAGTAAACATGAATCAAAATCATCTAACATCCAAACATATATCTTCAACAATGAATGCTTTCCAACAGATCAAGAAAACCAAAGCATGACACAATTTATAGAATAATCCATACTATTGTATACATCTAAGGTGCTTAATTAAATTCACAATCACACATCACAAATACTTCAAAGATTTCAAAACAACACACATTCATTCATCACCAAGATCATAGATCGACAGACTTCAATAAATTCAATTCAATGATAATCCAACAAGATAATCCTTAAATCTGGTTTCTTCTAATGACTTTCATCACATAAGAAACTTTCATGCTTCAGCACAATCACTAGCATTCAGATAGATTATAAATCATCAGCCTTATCAAGTAAAACAACTCAATTCTAACACCATATTGCGAAAACCTGTAATTTTTATTTAACTGTAAAAATCAAGTAACAATGTATCTTTGTAATCACTATGCAAAATTTTATCTCCTAATATCAGGTAGGCCAATTCTATTCTCTATTAGCCGACCCTTACAATATGATACCCAAAGTGTATTTATAGATATACAAAATTTGAACTCCACTTCTATTTTAAGCTAATCCGCCTTTTTAGGAACTTAAAACTCTCTTGGAAAGTCAGATCAATTTGATCTTCAGTTCTTACATTAAACATTCAGTTAAACTGTAGAACAGAAAATAGAAGAGAAAAAGGAAGTCATGCGCTTTAAGAACTGCCAGTGCTTCATGCAACATGCAAAGAAGAAGAAAGCCATGCATGTAGGAGATTTATGCATGTGAAGTTGGTTCTACAATAAACTCGTCATAACTGGTGAAGACTTGTTGTAATACATCTAATTATGTCCCATCAACCCAACTGTCTTTGAACCTAATTCTTTCCAACTTTGTTGTAGCAAACCCTCTCATATCCTTTAGCTTCATCAATTCTCTTTTAGTAGCCTTTATCTCTTCTTTGATGTCCATCAGTCGATCTATCAGCAGATCTTCACTATCATCTCCTTTCTGCATGATTCCTTTAAACCTTTCACCCCATTTCTCTTTTATCTGGCTCAAAGGCAGGCCTTCCTTTGTTAGTATATTAACATCTACTATGATAGCGATGACCACCTCCAACTCCTCAAATTGTTCAGTTAGATCCTTAACAGCATCTTGGACTTTATTTCTATGTTTGTACAAGAAATTTGTTCTGAATCGGAGTATACGTGAGGTCTTTTCCACAAAATCTTTATTATCCTCCTCGAGTATTGACTGTTCAAGAAGAGTAATCAAAGGCAATGTACTAACCTTCTTCAATTTCTGACTATATTCTTTATATTCCTCTTCCTGCTTCTCCAATGCCTCAATATATTGATGCATTTCCCCTATCAACTCTTTTGTCCCTTTGTGAACCTCAAAAATTTTGACCAAAATTTCACCTACTTCTTGATTTAACTTGTCAATCCACTTATCTAACATTTCCACTTTGCCCCTTACTTGTACTAAATCATCTACCTCCTTTTTGCTCAGCAAAACTGGGGTCTCAATTGCAACAACCTGTTGTGACCTTGGAGAATAGATACTTTTCAAAAAGGAATGCAATTGATCTAACTGAGCCTTAAGCTCATCTTTCTTTCGCTTATCCTTTAACATCCTTGACTTGCTTGTCAAAGCTACCACATCAATTAGATTCATCTGCTGATCTCTGGTAGGCCTTCCCAAGTTAATAGTACTTAATTGATAATTCGTTAACTGCATGTCTCCTACCTCCTTTTTTGTCATCGGTATGGCACACTCAGCAACAATTTCTCCCTTGCCCATGAGCCTGGTGGAGTGTAGGATCTTGGCCTTCTTTTTAGGCCTTTCTCTTTCGATCTCCCTCATCATATCCTCCCAATTGAGAGGTTGTGAAGGTGTTACTGTTCTTTTCTATAGCTCCAATTTCAACCAAGTGGGAGCACATGGAGCAGCAGTCATCATAGTGGAAGAAGAAGCAATAGTAGTAGTAGAGGGTGGTTGCACATTTACTTGGGGTTGAGAATCAACCCTTGGTTCCTCTTGTTGTTCTTGCACCACATGCATTTGTACAAGCTTTTCAGCCTCTTCCCTATCCTTTTGTTCCTGTATCTTCTTACCTTCTTCTTCCTTCTTCAACCTCTCTTCCTCCAATCTTGTTTTCTCCAATTCCTGATTTCTTTCTTCCTCTAATGCCTTGAGCTTATCTGCATCTTCTTTTTCCTTTTGTTGCTTCTAGATCAGTTTTGCAGCCTCTTTCTCCTTTTGCATCTTTTTGGTTAATTCCTCGGCATCCTTCTCCTTTTGCAATCGCTATGCTTCCTCTTTCTCCTTTTGAGCCTCTTCAGCAAGCTTCAACTTAGTCATAAGGACTTCCTTCTCCCTTCGATATCTGGCCTTTTCTTCCTCAAGGTCATGAATCTTCTATATTAATTCTAATTTGTCATTCTCTTCCTTGACCTTGAGCTCATGCTCTCTTTGCCTCTGTTGTTTCTCTATTTCATCTGCTCTTTGTTTAGCTTTTACCTGTTGTTGCTGTAGTATAGCATCAGCTTGTGTCTTGGCATCAATTACGTTGTGTTTCTCTATTGCAAAAGCTTTTGCATTAGCATCCTTTTTGGCTTCTTCAAATAGTGCCCACTGATCCTCTGGTGTTAATATTTATTCAGCATCCTCCTCTAGAGGCATATTCTCTTGCACATACTTCTCTGACACAGTCTCATCCGAGTCTATTCCAACATCATGAATCTCCATCTCCACTTCTTTTCCCTTCATGGATTCAGCTATGTCATAAAGACTTTCCTTGAGCATCTCTTCACTTCGCTTCTTTGCAAGTGGGACTTGAGTAGAAGATTCACCTAAAGTAGGTGTTGAGACAATCGATCTCATTTGAGCATCTCCTTCTTGTGTTTCTACTTCATCAACTACTGCTTCAAGCTCTATTTCTTCAATGTGTGGAGGAAGGAACTCCAAAGGCTCTTTGGGAGGTGTCTTTCTTTTGATCCTTTTATACCCTTTCCCCTTTTTAGGAGCTGGTCCTTGAGGAGCTTTGGTTCTTAGAACCAACCATTGAACACTTATATCCAAGACTGCTCTTCCTATCTACTTAATATCAATAGTTTCCTCACTATCCTAGTCAATTGGATCCATACTTTTAGTTCCAATGTTCAAAGCTTCATAAGATGGATCCAATACAACTCCATCATCCACCAATGTGTCAGAAATGTCATTTTTGACTCCAAACTCTGACATGAGTGCGATAGATAATATTTCATAATTCTTCTTCCTCAAATCATACTCATCATGTCGGTCACTCCAGAAATATTCTAATAAATTAAAATTCTTGTCAAACATAGAAGGCAACAAGGCATTCATCTTACCCTTTGGGTCAAAATACTTACGAGCTGTATATAAACCTAGCTTTAACTATATCAGCTCACTGTAGATCACCTTTGCTCCTACCAAATGCTGATAGCTATACTCACCCAACTTCATGGGGAGCTTATGACATCCTATCTTATCTTTCAATCCCAACCGAGCATTAACCCCTAGGGCTTGATATACAAATTCCATTAAAACTATCCTATTATTGAAACATCTTGACAGAAAATGTGGATGACCTTCAAAACTAGCTAACCTAAAATATGTAAACCTGGGGTATTGAATGTACCAACATCCCCATTCAACAATAAATGCCATGGCCTCTTGACTCAGTCTGTACCCTGCATCTCCATTAAGTTGGTTAATGACCACATATATGAATGCATCATTAACCCTTCTGAATTGAGTCTCAACAGCCTATAGAAATAGTTGGTTATAATGCTCCCACACCTTCTTCTATCCATCTAACACTCCCATTATCCCCACTCTATTTAGACCTAGGAAGATACCCAATCTTGTTGTTGCATACACAATGTAAGAAGTCATGAAAAAGCATTTAGTCTCCCTAATGTTGGTCAGTTGATCATGAATAGCATCTGATACAATCATCGGCCAATCAAACTGATGGGTGCCATTTAAGATTACTTGGATGAAGGGAAACATCCACTCCTTGAAATGAAAAGCATCTCTCTTCCCAAAAGCCCTAAACAACATCATTATTATATCCGATACCTCCTTATAGAAATCTGCCCTCTTTGGTTGGTCTGCAAGCTTGGTTAGAGACTTCTTCTCTGTCTTCAACCACTTTTTGTTCAAGTGAGACTTATTGGATTCCTTATACTTTCTATATTTCTCTAGGGCCTCTGCCTCTTTTAACTACACCAAGTTCTTGGGATCCAGGACATTAAATATACTTTGAAACATATGAGGAGTAAGATCAATGATTACATTATCTTTGGAATCCATGCATTGTCGGGTAGTTGGATTGTAAGCACTTGTAGTTGTCAAGATTAACTTCGAGCATTGGATTGATAAAGGAAATAGAGTGATATGAGCCAAGCCAGAATCAACAATTCTTTGTGTCCTCCCTGTTATATCTTCAGCAAAGGTTTCTGAGTACAGCTCCTCAAAATTATATTGGCCCAAATTTGTGTCAGTGATGTCTGACCAATCTGATTCTACTTTGCTTACTTTGACAATAGGACTCCTGTGATTATACCTCAAGGTATAAGGTAACTATGCTGGCTTGATCTTCTTTGGTTTAGCTTCTACCTTTGATGTTCCTACAGGCCAGTTCCTTTGGGAGCCTTCTCCTGATGTTCCCGACATTATTCAGCTTTCCTGCAACAACACCTCTAGTTAGATCTTTGAATAAACATCACAAAAATATGTGTTAAAATCATACCTTTCATACATACATCAGAGGCGGAACCAGGCAGCAAACATCTTAAACAATTCTCTTTTAACATACTGCCAGGCTCGGAGCAAAAACTATTATTGACATTCTACTAACAAGAAGCGAGCTCGGAGTCAAAAGTGGAATAGTGATCGGAACCGGAACTGGAATGGAAACTGATTCAGTTTCCTTTAGATTTTATGTTTTTCATATTATGTTTCGGTTCCATTTTTGCTTCCGCCAAGGTTAACATTATCTTGAAATAAAGCTTCTTACTATAAGCGGAGTTGGAGACGGGATGAAAAATGGAATTGACACTAATCCTAAAACACATCCAAAACTCTAAATCAATTCTGATCCCGCTTCCGCCTATGTTGACCATGACGTCATCAATGATTTTAACAATTTTAATGCATAACTCCATGATTTAAGGACTAAGGTCATATTAAATGAAATAAGGCTTAAAATATAGCATGAAAGGACCATGCCCATATGACCGTGGGGGCGATTGTATTTTAGGGCATCATATTTAATCATTTTAAATGTGATCACAGAAATGCATAAAACCCTAATCTAGAAAATGCTATATAAAACTAGGGCACGGGTTTAATCCCTCTATTTTAACCAGATGAATGCGCAATAAAAACCCTAAGTAAAAACAAGAATCTACCAACCCTAACTCACTGTAAAACTTGAATTTAATCTATTTTACTGTGGAACCCTAATTAATCTACACGTTTAAAACCTAACGCAGCACGACACGATCACGACAAAATGTGAAAATGATTGTGCCCCAACTCACTAAAAACCAGAAATGCAAGCACAAAACTAAATCAAGAATAGCAAATAAAGAAAGAAAAACAACCACGCCAACCTACTGAGACGGAAAACTTGCCCAAAGATCTAAATCAAACAAACACAAATAGAGAACATGAAAGCAAATAAAAGAAAAAATGAGAATAGGAACCCTACCTCAAACGCAAAACGTAGCAAACTTTCTGAAGAAATTTGCAAGCAACTATCTCCTGCTCCTTCAATCGATTCACTCAGATGAACTCCACAGCTGCTCTACTTTGCTCTTCAATTTCTTAACAATGATAATAATAACCCATTTAATCCCTAATCAAGGTAAAAAATTGGAGTTTCTACCTACACATGGCAGCTGTCATTAACGCATTAAATGCAGTTAAGCAGAGTCAGAATTGGAGAAGAACAAACACTTCACTACAGTGTGACTTCAGCAAAAATTCAACGGCCAAGAAACGGAGGGAGCGGAATCGGAATGGAAACTGATTCGGTATCTTAAGGAATTTCCCAACTTCATTCCCATTCTGGGTCCGATTCCGCCAACAAAGCATAAAAACAAAACCAACACGAAAATAAAACAAATAGACCAAAAACATAAAACTTAACACAAGGACTTAGTCTAAAACAAAAGTTCAAAAAGCGGAGGCAGAAACGAGATGGATTTTGATTTTGCAATTTTGAATAAATATCGACTTAACGTCCACTCCGGCTCTGGCTCCGATAAAGACAAAACAAAAAGGTCAAAAGAAAGACTGTCAGGATGGGGAACGGAACGAGTTTTGAAAGAAGTTTCAGAACCTAATTTGGTTCCAGCTCTGATTCCGACAGACTAAATCAAAGAAAAACAAAGTGTTGGAAACAAAAGACTCCAAACTTTGTTTGAAAAACAACAAAAGATAAAAACACAAAGGGGGACCCATTTTGACCAAGGCAAAAGATGGGGTGGTTATGCAAGGCATAACAATAGGGTTTTAGAACACCCCTATTGAAAATACATACTCCCAATCTCTCCAAACCATGCCAACTGCTCAGACATGTCTAAAATGGCCCCCTCAAGCTTAAAAGTTCACAAAATGGCCACTGCTAACTCCCCACCATCAGACTCAAGCCTAGACCCCTCAAACCATGCACTCTTCCAATGGGATCAGTCCTACAAATACTCCCAAATCAAGACAGTCATCTTCCCTGCACAAATGAAAGCACTAACATGTTTATTGGGCCCATCTAAGCTTGTCCACTGAGTCATAGGTCTTCACAGTGGGTGGAAGGCTTAGATAGTCATTTTACCTCCTCTCAAAACTTTGATTCGGGGAAAACAAAGTAGTCTCAGAAGTTGATAATCCCACACACAAAACAATGAATCTAAACCCCCAAAGTAGATGTAGATGAAAGTATACACATATATTTCAAGGTATCCATAGTCTCAAACCATAATAGACTTGTACGGGCCTGTGCAAGGCAAAGAGAACTCAGCAAATCCAAAAAAATAGTGATCAGCATTTTCCAAAGTATGTTTTTTTATTAGAAATGAAAAACCAACCTTCTCCTCAAGAGATTACATGATTTTATGATAGTTCTAACATCAAACTACCTCCTAGAACTGACCAACTACCATAACCACCCTTTATTTAGACTCAAAAATGGCAATTTTGCCAATTTTGCTCTTTAATCACTAGCCCATCACAACTTGTCTTTATAAATTCCTCCTAACTGATCTATTAATCCCTCTAATATATTTGCAAGTGGTCAAGGAAAACATAAAACCTCAAACCTACACTATATCCTATGCAACTGGATCATATTGCCAACATGGCATAAAAATGGACAACTTGTGACATTACATCTCATTTTAGCATATTTTGCAACTTCCTCGTTGCATATAATTTAAGAATCTTCAAATTCATTTGTTGAACCTTCAAGGTCCATCTCCCTATCTCTATTAGGTATAGGTGCCCTTGCACCAAGGTCTCACGTCACAAGGCATCAATCCTAATTCAAATCCAACCTATGACCTTAATGCTAACATCGTGACACTAAATCAAAACAATACAACACCATCTCTTGCAAACTTCTTGATACAACAAGTGCAAACCCTTCAACAACAGATGGTAAACATGCAATTGGGGACCAACAAGAAGACCTATTATGTGGAGGAATTGTGCCCCTTTCCATTTGATCAAAATTTATACATGCCTCCCTTTCCCCCTCATTTCACAACACCACCTTTACCTAAGTACAAGGGGATAGGGGATCAAATAGAGCACATTTGAGAATTCAACCAGCCCATCATTTTCACTTGCTTCTTTGTGTTTACTATCCTTTGGTTTTATTGGTGCTTGTTGATCAATGCTCTATTTCATATTTCTTTTTCCCTTATTTAACTTTTTTCTTACCATGTGTACTCTTTTAGATCTACCTTCAAGTGGTTAAACTATTTCTAAAGGATCCTACTCTGATACCAATTGATGAGCACATGATTATACTGAGAGGGGGGGAGTGAATCAGTATAATAATATTTTTTATCAATTTAAACTTTATCAATCACAATAAAATCATTTACTCGATTTCATTAATCATACACATAGAAGAACACAATAACGTAAAAGTTATGTGGAAACCCTAATGAAATAAAAGCAAAAAAAATGTTTTTTATATAAATTCTTCTTTTTACAAAGTTTGTAAGCACCAACCCCTCATTCAATTTGTGAGCACCAACCCACTAGAGGCACCAACACCCACTTTTAAGCACCAACTTAGTGAGAGCACCAATCTCTCCTTTAGGAAGCACCAAATTCCAAAAACTAGGTTCCACTTTTGAATGTTACACCTTCAATGGATGATGGAAAATTCAATCTCCTTTATTCATTCACACCACAATTCCATTCTTCATATTAACCACATAAATGTACATGAATGTTCACATAGGTTTGCATATTCTTTCCACATACATATCCTTCATAAATCTCTTATATATGCTCAAGATCTTCTCTAATTCAAATCATAATTCTCTTTTAAATATGCCTCATATGTCTACTCAAATCTGTCTTATAAATTCTTCATAAATCTGCTCATATTCTTCATAAATTTTTGTATATAATCTTCCATAAATCTGTTCATAAACTCTCATAATTTTTCTCATAAATCATCCATTATAATTCTTGTATACATCTATTCAAATTAAAATAATCTTCATTGATCTACTCACTTGCTTCTTTCTTAATTTTATTCTTCATTTATTTCACATCTACGCATCCTTTTCCACATTCTCCAAGCTCTATTTATATCTCTATGCATTTATGAAGAGAGTCATCCTTTGAAAGAGTGAAGTACTTTCAAATAATCATTAATCTTCCTTAAAACTAATTGCATCCTTTCATTGAACATAAACTCATACCATTTAAAACTTTATTCATATATCATGAATCACTGCCTTTGGAAAATATATTCACTGTTGTTCATTATTAATGACTATTCATTAATTAATAATTTATTTTATAACTTTCATATCATCAAGGGAATCAGCCAAAAATAAATTAACTTACATCCTTTATAAATTAAAACTAGATCGCTCCCTCTCTGCATATCCTTAGTAATATGATTATCGCTCTTTGTATATTAAGCATTGCTTATTTTAACATTATTCTTTTTGATATATTAAATATTACCCTTTTAATATTTAATCAATGCTCTATTAATCACAAACCTAGGAACTTAAATCATTATATATCTTGGAACATATTCATTTATTTTCCATTCACTAATGTTAATCACTACTTCTTCAAATAGTAATCGTTAAACTCATACCATTTAAAACTTTATTCATATATCATGAATGACTGCCTTTGGAAAATATATTCACTGTTGTTCATTATTAATGACTGTTCATTAATTAATGATTTATTTTATAACTTTCATATCATCAAGGGAATCAGCCAAAAATAAATTAACTTACATCCTTTATAAATTAAAACTAGATCGCTCCCTCTCTGCATATCCTTGGTAATATGATTGTCATTCTTTGTATATTAAGTGTTGCTTATTTTAACATTATTCTTTTTGATATATTAAATACTACCCTTTTAATATTTAATCAATGCTCTATTTATCACAAACCTAAGAACTTAAATCATTATATATCTTGGAACATATTCATTGCTTTTCCATTCACTAATGTTAATCACTACTTCTTCAAATAGTAATCGTTAAACTCATACCATTTAAAACTTTATTCATATATCATGAATCACTGCCTTTGGAAAATATATTCACTATTGTTCATTATTAATGACTGTTCATTAATTAATAATTTATTTTATAACTTTCATATCATCAAGGGAATCAGCCAAAAATAAATTAACTTACATCCTTTATAAATTAAAACTAGATCGCTCCCTCTCTGCATATCCTTAGTAATATGATTTTCGCTCTTTGTATATTAAGCGTTGCTTATTTTAACATTATTCTTTTTGATACATTAAATACTACCCTTTTAATATTTAATCAATGCTCTATTAATCACAAACCTAAGAACTTAAATCATTATATATCTTGGAACATATTCATTGCTTTTCCATTCACTAATGTTAATCACTACTTCTTCAAATAGTAATCATTAAACTCATACCATTTAAAACTTTATTCATATATCATGAATCACTTCCTTTGGAAAATATATTCACTGTTGTTCATTATTAATGATTGTTCATTAATTAATAATTTATTTTATAACTTTCATATCATCAAAGGAATCAGCCAAAAATAAATTATCTGACATCCTTTATAAATTAAAACTAGATCGCTCCCTCTCTACATATCCTTAGTAATATGATTGTCTCTCTTTGTATATTAAGCATTGCTTATTTTAACATTATTATTTTTGATACATTAAATACTACCCTTTTAATATTTAATCAATGCTCTATTAATCACAAACCTAAGAACTTAAATCATTATATATCTTGGAACATATTCATTGCTTTTCCATTCACTAATGTTAATCACTACTTCTTCAAATAGTAATCGTTGCCCTCAACACATTTAGGATCGTTGCTTTATATTATTCTTTTTGTCTTTAATAATAATGCTTGTTGCTTATATTAATCTCATTAATAATGATCATTGCTGCCCTTTGTTAATTCTTTGCTACTACCATGATGTCTCTTAGACTATTTCATAATTATATATATGCCTTGTCTTTGGGCAATAAAAGAAGGTCAACCATAGTAGAAATATGATGCCTTCATATATTTGTTGCTACTGTCTTTAATCACTTGAGCACTGCCATACATAAGTGAAGCAGGTCATCATAGATATTTAAATAAAAAAAATTCAGACTATTTAAATATATGTATATCTATCTTTAGACATATACTTTTAATAGACTTGGTCATCATAAACTAAATCAAACTCTTATTCTTCTTGTTTTCAATCAATGAGCTTGTCATCACAGAATGAAACACCTTGACATCAATTAAAATAAATCTTCTCATCTTTGAGAATGTGTCCAACAATCTCTTATCCTTTTTTAACATCAGTGACACTTAAATTAATAATCTTTCCAATACATCAATGACAATATTTCCAACAACAAGGCATTTTCTTAAAATTGGAGGTAATTTTGGGAAGAGCATATCTATTACATTTTAGTGAATTGTTTTATTTTTAAAGTGTTTTTGGAAAACATATTAAAAAAGATATCCTTCAGATTTCAAAGGAATTGGAACATAATTGAATAATTTATTTCAAAATTAGGATTTATGCCCAATAATTGGTTCTTGATTTTTTGTGGGTTTTTGAAGAATTTATATATGAGCCTATATTCCAAATTTTAGAGAATTTGAATAATAAATAAGTGATTTATTGTAAAATTAGGGTTTCCAAAAAATCTCTCTCAAGGCTACAAATCACCTAATTTTTAAGAGTTTTTTCTAGGAAAGTGCAACCTAGGCCTTGGTAAGTTACAAAAAACAATTCAAAGTATTTTAACTTCATTTGTGTGATTTATTACAAAATTATCAAAGAGAAAGAGAAAGAGAAAATAAAAAAGGAGATGAAGAAGAACAAGAAAAAGTTAGCATTGAAGACAATACTTTTGTAAAGAGGAGGGAAATGTTATGCCCCTACCCCTATAGTGTGTATACTGTTATGAGTAGTCCACTTGTGGCTACCTTAACATTATTATATTGTTTGTTATTTAGATCGACCTAAGGCTTATATAGGGTTATCTAGGTTGGACAGGGTAATATCCTAGGCATAAGTATGGTATATATAGGAGTTATAGGTAGATTATTATTATTATTATTTTGATTAGTGAAAGCAAGGAGACCCTGCATAAACTTTATTAATTAAAATAATTCGTACAAATATGCATCCAAAAAAACAAATATCCTACCCAAGCCTTTCATCCAATAGTAAATTCAAACATCATTGCTATACCACTCCAAACCACCTATTCAAATTTAACTATAAAGACTACTCGCCCTATATTGTACATACAAAGCTTAATGTGAACACCATATATACTTTACAATCTCTCACAATGCAGATTCAACAACGTCGTGTAAAGCATAAATTATTAAGTGTTCTCATGTTCGTCCCCCAAACTGCCCCTTATCATGTCACACCATACCCCTACCTCTATTTTAAACCTCTGAACACTGCACCATATATTTTGATCTTCACATTTTTGTTATAATATTTCCACATTTTAGATGTATGATTCAATCCTCCCTTTAACTTGAATCAATTGTTAAGTTTATACTTCATAAGTCTTCCCAAATCATCTTCCCTTTGTCAAAATTACTAGCCACTTCCCAGTTTCCTAGACCATCAACTACACTTGTACCACTATAGTAAGTATGACATATCTTGAAGTCTCGAAATTACTTCAACATCTCACTAATTATCTTGTTAAATTTCTTTATTTTCCACACGTTCGAGCTACCATTTGATATTGCATTGATTATGATTTGTGAGTTACCCTTCAAATGGAGTTTCTTAATTGAGTGTTTTATAGCCAATTTTATTGCTAGTAAAGTAGCTTACACCTCTGCTTCATTGTTCATCCCCTCCTCTATTTTATGTGCACCAAACAACAAAATATTTCCATGTTCATCTCTGAAAACACATCCAGCACTAGATGGGCCTGGATTCCCTTTTGTTGTGCCATCAAAGTTTGCTTTTACCCAACCTGCTTTCGATCTGTTCTAAGCTACATTTCTCTCAGCTCCCTTCATTTTTTTACCACCTTGAGAATCAAAGGTCAGTCACCATTTTTGAAAAACACTATCAGCTTGATAATAGGGAAACTTGACTGGATTTTTCCTCACTACTGCCATATTCACCACTTCTGAGATTACCATTTCTATCTTCTCTAGCAAGGATTCAAGGTTGATTTCTTTAGCCTATAAAATCCTCCTATTCCTTTCCTTTCATATTTCCTAAATCAAAATCAAGGGGCTAGCTTTTCATATACTAGAAAAGGAAGAGTTATTAACTTTTTTTCTCCATCCTTCAAAAATTTCTAGTAGGGTAGTTGAGCATGGTTATGCCATTTTAGTTTCCAAAATAAATGCTTCCTACAACTATTCACAAATTCACATTGCAACAACAGATGGTCTAGTGTTTCCACACTTTCCCTACATAATACACATTGATTCGGGCCATGAAATCCAAACTTCATATTTCTATCACCTATTAAGATATGTCCTCATAGTGCTAGCCAAGCGAAAGAACCTACTTTAGGGAATCAGTTCTTATTCCAAATAATTGTTGAGGCCATCCCTCCTCGCCCCAAGCATCTTCCAAAAACTTGTAACCCAATTTAATACTATATATCCCACTCATATAACCACACCAAATCAGCTCATATTTACCCCCAGATAAAAATATTTTTTGCTCTTCCAATCTCTTTCTCAGAACACCTTGTCGAGCATCCTACAAATTTAACTCTTCAATATCCTTCCATTCCCACAATTCTTGCCCATCAACAACATTTTTAATTAAAAAATATCTAACCTTATTCCCCCATTTCTCCTCTAAAACCCTTTGTATTTCTGACGTTCCATCAATTTCTTTCAACACTGGGTAACCTTCCCAAAAATTTGCACTTTCTTTTGTACCTACTCGCCATATTAAGTGATCAGTTATAACCTTTCGACATGATAGCATAAAATTACAAATCGTTGATATTTTAGGTTTATTTTTAATGGTAAGAATCCTCTCCTTCTCCATATTATCTAAGTATTTCCTTTGTAAAATTAGAGCCCACTTTTTTTTTCGTTTACTGAACATACTCAGACATATGAGTTTTAAACCCATTGCTTCATTCATTAGGCTTCATTTATGAATCCCTGCAACCTCGATAGATTTTGGTTGACAAAACTTGTCCCATGCTAACAATGGAATCTTATCTTGTTTATTGTTGCCATTCTAGAAGAATTTATGCATTTTTTTCTCTAAGATATAATCTTAGAGGGTAGGTTAAAGAACATCATAGAATAAATTAGGAGGGTTGAAATGACAGCTTTGAGCATTAGAATTTTCCCTACTAATGTTAACCATCTCTCTTTCCAACCTTCCATTCTCCCCATGTAGTTATCTACCAAGTGAGACCATAAATTGGATCTACATAATCCATCAAACAAGGGGGTACCCAAGAATTTCCCAGGTAGCTTCTCAATTTTGATTCCAAGAATTCTTGAAATTTCCCTTTGCTTATCTAGCTTTGTATTAAAGAAGAAAATATTTGATTTTTTCCAGTTGATTTGCTAACTTAAAGCCAAACAGTAATTGTCTAAGGAGGATCGTATAGCATGTGCCTCCCTTAAGGTAGATTCCCCCACTAAAATTGTGTTATCAGCAAATTGTTCATGAGTGACTACTTCCATACCTTGAGTTAATTTGACTCCTTTCCATTGACCCACTTCTCATGCTATACTTATGTATCTACCTAGTACTTCATCCATAATGATGAAGAGGAAAGGGGGGAGTGGGTCCCCTTGTCTTATTCCTCTTTTCATGGAAAAAAAACCTTGAGGGCTACCATTAACCAAAATTGAGTAACGAGGAGTCTCAATGCAACTTTTAACCCATGAAATCAAGGAGGAACTAAAACCAAAATTAGCTAAAACTTTCAACAGAAAAGATTTGTCTACTTGATAATAAATCCTCACGTCCAGCTTCACCAACATCCTATCCATTTTTCCCTTTCTAATCAAGTGAATTGTCTCATGATTGATGATAATCCCTTCCAAATTTGAACGTTGTGGTGTAAACCCACTCTGCTCCTCTGAAATGATGTAGTTTAAAACGTGTTTCAACCTATTTTTCAACACTTTAGAAACCACCTTATAGACTATTGCATAATGAGATTGGTCGAAGATCATCAAAAGAAATAACTTCCTTGTTATTTGGAATAAGAGTGATAAGAGTGTTTTGTAAGTCCCTCAACATATATAAGTGCATACATGACTCTTCCACCACATCCCACAAGTCCTCCTTAATAATTTCCCAAAAAAATTGATAAAAGCTTGTTGGAAATCCACCCAAGCCCAGAGCTTTATCTCACCCCAACTAAAAAACTACTACCTACACTTCCTCCATTGACACCCTAATTAGTTGTTGATTGTGATGTTCACCCAACACTTTTTCAATGACATTTAACACCTCTTCCATGTGTTCACCCCTCAAACCACTTTCAACATTTAGCATGTCTTGAAATTATTAAAATGCTACTTATTTATTTGCCCTTGATCTATGAGTACCTCCCTAATGTTATTTTTAATATCAAAAATTGTGTTCCTACTACATCAAACCTTCACCGAGTTATGTAAAAACTTTGTGTTGTGATCTCCCTCCTTTAGCCAACACTCCTAAGACTTTTGACATCATAAGATCTCTTCCCTTGCTAATACCTCATCATACTATATATACAAGTATTTCTCTTTCCTAAACTCAAATTCATCCATTCCTTGGATAAGTACCCTTTCATGCAGTTGTTCCAATTCCATTTCTATTATTAATTTTTCTTCAAAAATATTTTAAAAATGGTGTTTGTTCCCATCTCCCAACTCAAACTTCATAAATTACAACTTCTTAAAAAAATGAAAGACTTGGTGTTGGTAGTGAAAGGAGATAATTTCCACCAATCTTCTATTAAAGGTTTCAGCCCACCATCCCTTAGCCACAAGTTCTCAAATTGAAATGGACTTATAGCTAGAACTTTATCCTGTATAATAGAGAGGGAGACAAGATAATGGTCAAACCCAAAAAATGGTAGAATAGAAGATTTCATTACTATTGAGTGCTCCCCCCAATTTCCTACAAAGAAAAAGCAATCTAGTTTTTCCACTATGTTGGTAAACCCCATACATCTGTTCTTCTAGGTAAAATTCTCATTTTTTGTAATCACTTCCTAAAGACTATTCACAGTGACAAAATGTTGAAAATTGACTTACACCATACTTGTAGTTTCACCCCCCCTTTCTTCTCTGATACAAATAAATTCGCATTAAAATAACCTCCAATCATCATTAGAGCACTACTTAGGTTTTGTATTATAGTTGAAATCTACTTCCATACTTCTCTTTTCTAACATGTTCCTGGGGGACCATATACATTAATGAAGAATATTGGATCCTTGAAAGAAGATGCTTGGATTTCTAATTGTTTTCAGTGCCTATTCTATGTTATTTCTTCCACCTTTCCACTTTGAGAGCTCCATAGAAACCTAAGACCTCTAGATGCCCATGTTGCTTCCATAAAACTTCCCTTCCACTATTTCCATTTATTCATAATTTTGGTTACATTCTCCTTATCCATTTTAGTCTCTTACAAAAGGATAAAATTCAGGCGTGTCTAATCAAAACACCTCTTGATCATATGCCTCTTATTAAAAGCATTGCAACCCATGACTTTCCAAGATAAAGCTTTCATGGACTCTTGAGAAGGATAAATCCCTTCTCGAATGGAAATTTCCTTTGGCCTTTTGCACTTACAACTAATTCCAATATGAGCATGTTGGATTTTCTTCCCCGCACTTTCTTCTCTTTGGAATATTGATCTTACCATCTGTCGTATCACTTTTCCTGATAGTTCCCTTTTCCATAATTCCCTCCTTAGCATCATAATCTACACTTTCCTCATCATTTGAAAAAAAACTTTCACACCCCCCTTATCCTTGAAGGTTGGTGTTTCTAAATTCCCATCTGCACAGGTAACATACCCTTGGAAGTCAATGTTCATGAGAGATTTTTCTCTATCTATGCTAGCCTGATGACATGCATTTGTTGTGTGTTCCCTCGTATCCACACCTATAGCATATTTGGGTGTGATTTTACCCGATCTTAACAGTGTATTTTCTTCTATCCCAAACTCTCCTATGTTGGTAAACTCACACCTATTGTTAGTATTTTGAGAACTGTAGCTTTACCTAGCTGCCACACCATTCTACACCTCTTCTTACTGCCTTACTATTGATGTTTGAGCTTCTTTCTCCTTAGTTTCTAGAGGGTTATCCTTAGGGGTTTTCTCCAGATAATACATTACCTATGCCTGCCCATGAGGAGGTGTTAAAATCTTTGAGGAGTTTAGTTTTTTATTAATGATGGCTTCACTTTCTATCTCTTTCCCTTTCTTTTTTTGAATGTAATCAGCCTCAAAATGCCCTGTGTCTTTACAGATGCTATAATTTTCAATACACTTTTCCACCTTAATTGATTGGTGCCAAATTCCTTTGTTTGTTATAATTTCAATCTCCTTTGGTAAAGGGGGAAATGGTCTCGATTTAATACACACTCTTGAGTACATACTTGAGTCATTTTGATCTACAACTTGGTCAACTTTCACAAAGGACCCCAATTTATTGCCAATCTCATGCAAAGTTTTTGAGTCACAATATTCTATAGGGAGATTATATAGATAGACCCAAACCAACACCTCCTCTATTATTTCTTTTAAAGGATTGAAGTTTAGGACCCAATCCCTAATATAGAACCCTATGCCATCCATAACAAAGGGTCCATTATTCAATATCCATCTTTTGGTTCACTCAGATTCACATTCCACAAAGTAAAACCCATTTTCCATGGTTATGATTTTAATGCAAGATCCCCATTTTGTATCACACCATCATGAACACAAGATAAATCTGACCCCTCACCTACCCATTTCATAAAAAAGGCCCTCTCTCTACATCGCTTAACTATTTTAGACCATATGTTACCTCCTATTTCAAAAGAAATAAATCTATCCTTTTTGAATTCAACACACACCTGAGTATTCTCCTTGTTCATAGGAATCTCGACCTCCTTCGGTTTCCAAAAAAATTAGCACCTCTTCACTTTTTTGCTTTGCTCTTTAAAAAATTCTCACAAAACCCCATTCTGGTGAATGATGATGTGTAACAAGTTGTCAAAAGAGGTGGGTCCAAACCTTAGATCCTCCCACCCCCATGTAGATTTTCCACCTCTCTATTCCCTTATTTTTTGAGCAAAACCAATTTGACGAGGTGCTTGGTATGGTCGAGAAAATCTCCATGGCATAAACCCTTACCTTCCTCCACAGTGCAACATTATGTTGGAGCTAAATTTGAGTTATAGGTAGGTTATTATCATCATATTGAGTATTATGTTCTTATTGAAGACTATTGGAGGTATCCCCTCGAAGTGGATTAGGAGGTTTCCCCTTAAAGTGGAATACTATTATCAAGTAATTGTAGCATATTTCTTATTATATATTATATTGTGCAATTCATTTCATTACAAGGAAACCCACGTGACCATGTCAAATAATTTCTCATGGAATTGTCATGAAGTTTCTTATTATGATGCATAACTTATGATACCATTTCCCAAAATTTTAGGAGGACAAGCTCAAGAGTGGTTTATGCACCTACCTCATGGGACCATTGCCACTTTTCCACAATTAGTTCAAAAATTTGTAAATCGTTTCTCCTATAATATAGAACACAAGTTTTCAATGCTTGACCTTTACAATGTACCAATAGAAATTGTGAGAGCTTTGCCTCCTTCCTTCAGAGATGGAGAATCCTTTCTAGTCACTTCCCATGGCCCATACCTAAAAAAAACTAGTCAATATTTTCATCATGGACCTTATCCCTGAAAAGGCCTTCCATTTGTAGTTTCATCATGTCACAACTTTCGACAAGGTTATTGAGAAAGAAGCCACTATAGAGAAATCCCTAATTGCTAAGGAGTTAGTCAAAATCTACAATAATGAAAAAATTAATATAAATCAAACTAAGGACAAGTCCAGATTTTGGAAAAAAAACAAAAATCATTTTAAGTGATAGGGTTATCGATACCAAATTTGTCCACATTCTAAAACAAGCAAACCCTAACATTCAAAATATCCAACAAAATCTTATTCCCATGCCACAAGAACCATCAAGGTGCCCTATAAACCAAGGATGTGCATACACTCCTTTAAGTGAACCAACAGCGGCTATGTTTGAAAACCTTATCAAAGAAAATATGATTAGATATCCATACACTCAACCCTTCAACGAGAGTACATGAAAGACCTCATGGTATAGAGAAAATGAATATTATAAATACCATTAAGTTAATGGCCATACCTTGTCAAAGTGCATAAAGCTAAAAAATTATGCCCAAGATATTTTTGATCGTGGTGAACTTATTGTGGAAGTTTCTCCACCCTCATCAACTAATTATCATCTAGGTATCTATAAGGACCCATTCCCTAAAAACAAAAAAAATCATCCCTTAGTGTCTAATAAAGGTCCAAGCCACAATAATCAAATAAACAATGTCCATATTATAACCCATTCATATGATTTATTAGCTGGTCATATCGAAGAAGTAAATATGCAATTTAACACTATCACCATTAGTGGTCCTAATTGTGATGTCACTACTACATGTGGTCAAGTTACCATTTGTGTGACATTGTTGTCCTCTCTACAAGCTACCTAATATGATTTTCTCGAACATCTTGGAAGAAATCTGAAAAAAAAAATTATATCTCATATCTCCTCAAATTGCCACCCCTTTTTAGGAACATATTGGATCAAGCTTTGAGTGAGTCAAGACTCCCTAATGACATAAATCCTAATCAATTTTGAGATATTATAGGACACATATCTTCTTTATATCACCTTGCTTTCACACCAAATGACATGTCATTTATAGAACCATCCCATGACAAAGCACTCCATATAATGGAAATAGTCAATAAGGGTTAAGTAAAATGATTCCTTATAGATGATGATTCTAGTTTAAATTTGTGTACATAAAAGCTTATAAAATAATTGGGATATTCAGATGATAACATTTGTTTTGATGAAAAAATGATCCTAGGTCTAATGCATAGAACACTAACATCAATATTTTTTCAAAAAAATATTAGGATGCAAATTGGCAAGGTGATTAGAATGAATTTCAACCATGAAGGTGAGTCAATAAGCCCTGGATATGATCCTTTTATACCTTGGAAATTGATTGGAATTGAATTTCTTTAATTAACCTAATTAAACTATGTGACCTAACCTGTAAATACAAGTTTTTGACAACAACGAAACTATGACAGAAAATTATGAGAAAAGATCTAAGAAAATCAAAGTTTTGTGCACCTGTCATGTAAACTTCGAGCTGATTTGGTAGGATAGAGTCGCCTAGGGTGAATATGTCCTTATATGCTTGTTTCAAATTTTAAAAACACAACTCTATGACTCTTTGTCTACCTTTCACTTCTTGCTCTGTAAATTATTATCTCCAGATTTGGACCTACGATAAATCTATAAAAGAAATGGTGGGTGGCTATATAGGAGTTTACCTAACTCAAACCCCTATTTTGGTATTTCTATCTCCACAAATAACCAATAAATTAGTTGATAAAAGTGTGTGTTCTCTTAACCTTAAGTGCATCTAAGGTTGTGATGTGCTAAAATGCATTAAAACCTTACTCAAGTGTGTTAAAGAAGAATTCCTAAATGACAATGACAAGGTCCACCTAAGAGAAAGTCAAATACCCTTAGGAAATCTAAAACGCAATGATACCTTGCCTTAGATACCAAGTAGAATGAAGCTTGAAGATGCGAAAACTCAAGAAATAATTCATTAGGTTATATAAAATGGCCACAAGAACTTTCTAAACCTAGAATCCATCATGTTCTTCTATTGCCACAAAACTCCAATTTTTGGATGAAACTTGATTAAATCTGAAAAATATGCTTGAAAACCTGCAAATGCAAATATATTTGATGGAATGCAATGATCTCTTTCTTCTTCTTTTTCTCAAGTTTTCCAATCAGTTTTCAAATGGTTAAATACCTAGGTATTTATAGGTGTTTAATCTAATTTCCTAAAAAATTAGATCTCGATAGCCTACTTTCAAATTTTTAAATTCAAATAATAAATTGATGTCCCTGACACATTGAAATTTGGAGGAAAAATAGGGGGACCAAATCGCCTAGGGTGACTATGTCCTAGCCCTATTTTGCAGAATTTAAGGTGTTACGAGCAAAATATTAATTTTTGCTTAGGTATTGTACATGCAATTTATTGGTAAACCATTAAATGGTCCACAAAATACATAAATTTGGAAATTAGGGCTTGATTAGGGAATGTTTAAATGCATTAGTTTAATGGTCACTCAAGTATGTCCCAAATAAAGAATGAAATTATGCTTTCACCTAAAAGGGAGTACAATTTTTAATGCTACATTTATCCCTCACTTTAGCAGCCATATGACACTACGTGCATATGCAAGCTAAAGTACTAAAAGTAAATCATATCAAATAAAAGGGATATCATAGATCATTCATTAAATGGTAGAATGAAGCCCCTAATGTAGTCATCTGCAAAACTAGAATGTTATGAATCACATCCTACAAATCTAAATCATTAGACATTTAAAAATCATCTTGTACCTACAAACAAACATGTTAGTCCCAAAACTTCTAAGGAGAATAAAATTCAAGGGTAGATGTATGCCCCCTGATTTCAATTGCTTTATAGAGGTGGAATCAAGGTAGCATTCTAACCATATCAAATTTGCAATCTTTCTATATGAAGATGCTTGTGATAGGGTCATTAAAATCATAACACCTACTATCAAAAAGCATACACCATGAACACGAATAGAACTACGAATCCAACACAACAAACAACATCTAAATCAGAGTTCGCTAGCTCTAGTTATGTTGAATTGAATGAGATGTGATATGAAAATATACTAATAAATTTGAGAGTGTTACCATCAACCCAAGGAGCAAGAACACCAAGGTGAGTGGCTCTTTCACTTTCCCTATAGTTTTTTCATAATTTTATGCTCTTTTTAGGGGTTTTCCAAAATTTGTAGCGACAGTGTCCTATTGGGTGATCCTGTCCATGAATGGTGCCCCTATCCCACATTGGCACCATTTTCCAACAATGGCAACCTTGTCCATATTCAATTTTTTATGTTTAGAGTTGATTGATTGTTAATTTTTGATGCAAAATTGATGATTCTTATTGCCTTTTATAGACCCCACCACATGCATGAGAATGTCTTTGAGGATGATTGCTCTCATTGATTTGGGATCAGGCCACATGAATCTTGGTCAAGGTATTGTAGCACCTATGCACTATCAAATTATTTTGAATCTTCACCATGCTACCCTTGTGGTACCATGATGTTATGTTGATGGCCCTTGTTGAGTGGTGGAACACAAACACCTCCACTTTCCATCTTCCAACGAGGGAGATCATAGTCACTCTTAAGGATGTACACCACATATTCAGGCTACTAGTATGGGGTAGGATTATGCGACATGATGAATTTAAGACCCCTCAAGAGGTTAGGAGGGATCAATTCTATTGCACTATTCTTTACATAGATTGTGATCTTAGGGGTCGTGTTTAGCTAAAATGGCTTCTACATTTGGGCACCAATGTGCCACTATTTTGATGGATCATGATTATCATTGTCGCACTAGCTCTAGCACCTAATCAATGAGGAAAGTACCTTGATGGGGGCCTAGTACACACTATACAAGTGATTGAGGAGGATCAGGCAGTATTTTCCTAAGGACAGAGTATGTTAGCACATCTCTACTATGATATTGGCAACTTCGTTTATCAGGAGGCCAACAATATTCTACTTTGTACGCTTCTTCAGGTGTGGGATTTTGAGCATATTACTTACACGAGACCAGTTGTATATCCTAAGGCAGGTCTATGGATTTATCCATGAGTAATTTTCTCTACACTAAAGTGACCTTAGCAATGCAGAGGCTTGTTATATTGGAGAGTCACCTTTGATCAACTAAAGGATGGTGATATTATATGGACGTCATATAGGACTCTTCAGGAGTGGTAGGGTCTAGCACAAAAGCTAGCCAAGATGAATTGAGATAGAATCCCTTTCAATTGAATCACTTGTTAAGGTTATACTTCACAAGTCTTCCCAAATCATCTTCCCTTTGTTAAAATTACTAGCCACTGCCCAGTTTGCTAGACCAACTACACTATTAACACTACAGTAAGTATGAGATATCATGAAGTCTCGAAATTATTTCAGCTTCTCAATAACTATCTTGTTAAATTTATTTAGTTTCCACACTTGCGAGCTACCATTTGATATTGCATTGATTATGATTTGTGATTTACCCTTCAAATGGAGTTTCTTAATTGAGTGTTTTATAGCCAAGTTTATTGCTAGTAAAGTAGCTTACACCTTTGCTTCACTGTTCATCCCCTCCTATAATTTATGTGCACCAAAGAACAAAGTATTTCCATGTTCATCTCCAGAAACACATCTAGCACTAGATGGGTCTGGATTCCCTTTTGTTGTGCCATAAAAGTTTGATTTTATCCAACCTACTTTTGGTTTATTCTAAGCTACATTTCTCTCAGCTCCCTTCATGTTTTTACCACCTTGAGAATCAAAGTTTGGCCACCATTCTTGAAAAACACTATCAGCTTGACTGGATTTTTCCTCACTGTTGCCATATTCACCACTTCTGAGATTTCCCTTTCTATCTTCTCTAGCAAGGATTCAAGGTTGATTTCTCTACCTTGGAAAATCCTCCTATTCCTTTCTGTCTAGATTTCCTAAATCAGAATCAAGGGGCTAACTTCACATATAATAAAAAAGGGAGAGCTATTAACTTTTGATCTCCATCCTTGAAACATTTCTAGCAGGGTAGTTTAGCATGTTGTATGCCATTTTAGTTTCCATAATAAATGCTTACAATAACTATTCACAAATTGACATTGCAGTAATAAATGGTCTAGTGTCTCCACACTTTCCCTACATAATACACATTGATTCGGGCCATGAAATCCAAGCTTCATAATTCTATCACCTATTAAGATACGCCCTCATAGTGCTAGCCAAGTGAAAGAACCTACTATAGAGAAGCAATTCTTATTCCAGCATAACTACTAAGGCCATCCCTCCTCGCCCCAAGCATCTTCCAAAAACTTGTAATCCAATTTAAAACCGTATATCCCACTCCTATAACCACACCAAATCAGCTCATATTTACCCCTAGTTAAAAATATTTTCCACTATTCCAATGTCTTTCTCAAAACACCTTGTCGAGTAGCCTGCAGATTTAACTCTTCAATATCCTTCCATTCCCACACTTCTTTCCCATCAACAAACTTTTTAATTAAAAAATCTCTAACCTTCTTCCCCCATTTCTCCTCTGAAACCCTTTGTATTTCTGACACTCCATCAATTTCTTTAAACACCGGGTAACCTTCCCAAGAATCTTCCCAAAAATATGCACTTTCTCCTATACCTACTTGCCATATTAAGTGATCAGTTATAACCTTTCAACATGATAGCATAAAATTCCAAAAAAATTATCCTTTAGGTGTATTTTTGAAGGTAAGAATCCTCTCCTTCTTCATATTATCTATGTATTTCCTATGCAAGATTAGAGCCCACTTTTTTTTGGTTTACTCAACATACTCAGATAGATGAGTTTTACACCCATTGCTTCATTCATTAGGCTCCATCTATGAATCCCTATACCCTCGATAGATTTTGGTTGACAAACTTTGTCCCATGCTAACAATATAATCGTATCTTGTTCATTGTTGCCATTCTAGAAGAATTTATTCATTTTTTGCTCTATCAAAGATATAATCTTAGAGGGTAGCTTAAAGAGCACCATACAATAAATTAGGAGGTTTGAAATGACAACTTTGAGCATTAGAATGTGCCCTACTAATTTTAACCATATCTCTTTCCAACTTTCCATTCTCCCCATGCAGTTATCTACCAAGTGAGACCATAAATTGGATCTACATAATCCACCAAATAGGGAGGTACCCAAGAATTTCCCAGGTCGCTTCTCAATTTTGATTCAAAGAATTCTTGAAATTTCCCTTCTCTTATCTAGCTTTGTATTAAATAAGAAAATATTTGATTTTTACTAGTTGATTTGCTAACTTGAAGCCAAACAGTAATTGTCCAAGGAGGATCGTATAGCATGTGCTTCCCTTAAGGTAGATTCCCCCATTAAAATTGTGTTACCAGCAAATTGTTGATGAGTGACTACTTCCATACCTTGAGTTATTTTGACTCATTTCCATTGACCCACTTCTCGTGCTTTACTTATGTATATGCCTAGTACTTCAGCCATAATGATGAAGAGGAAAGGGAAGAGCGGGTCCCCTTGTCTTATTCCTCTTTTTGTTCAAAAAATACCTTGAGGGCTACCATTAACCAAAATTGAGTAATGAGGAGTCTTAATTCAACTTTTAACCCATGAAATCGAGGAACTAAAACCAAAATTAGCTAAAAATTTCAATGGAAAAGATTTGTCCACTTGATAATACATCCTCACATCTAGCTTCACCAACATCCTATCCATTTTCGTCTTTCTAATAAAGTGAATTGTCTCATGATTGATGATAATCCCTTCCAAATTTGAACGTTGTGGTGTAAACCCACTCTGCTCCTCTGAAATGATGTAGTTTAAAACGTGTTTCAACCTATTTTTCAACACTTTAGAAACCACCTTATAGACTATTGCATAATGAGATTGGTCGAAGATCATCAAAAGAAAGAACTTCTTTCTTATTTGGAATAAGAGTGATAAGAGTATTATTTAGGTCCCTCAACATATATGAGTGCATACGTGACTCTTCCACCACACCCCACAAGTCCTCCTTAATAATTTCCCAAAAAATTTGATAAAAGCTTGTTGGAAATTCATCCAGGCCCAGAGCTTTATCTCACCCTAATTGAAAAACTACTACCTATACTTCCTCCATTGACACCTTAATTAGTTGTTGATTTTGATGTTCACCCCAACACTTTTGGAATGACATTTAATACCTCTTCCATGTGTTCACCCCTCAAATCACTTTCAACATTTTGCATGTTTTGAAAGTATTTAATTGCTACATTATTTATTGCCCCTTGATCTATGAGCACCTCCCTAATGTTATTTTTAATATCAGAAATATTGTTCCTAGTATGTCAAACCTTCACCAAGTTATGTAAAAACTTTTTGTTGCAATCTCCCTCCTTTAGCCAACACTCCTAAGACTTTTGACACCATAAGATGTCTTCCCTTGCTAATACCTCATCATACTATCTATTCAAATATTTATCTTTCCTTAACTCAAATTCATGCATTCCTTGGATAAGTACCCTTTCATGCAGTTGTTCCAATTCCATTTCTATTCTTAATTTTTCTTCAAAGATATTTTAAAAATGGTGTTTGTTCTCATCTCACAACTTAGACTGGATAGATTGAAACTTCTTGAAAAAATGAAAGCCTTGGTGTTGGTAGTGAAAGGAGCTAACTTCCACCAATCTTCTATTAAAATTTTTATCCCATCATCCCTTAGCCACATGTTCTCAAATTGAAACGGACTTCTAGATGGAACTTTATCTAGTATAATAGAGAGGAAGACAAGATAATGGTCAGACCCAAAAAATGGGAGAATAGAAGATTCCATAACTACTAAGTGCTCCCCCCAATTTCCTGCCAAGAAAAAGAAATCTAGTTTTTCCACTATGTTGGCAAACCCCATACATCGGTTCTTCTAGGTTAAATTATATTTTTTTGTAATCACTTCCTAAAGACTATTCATAGTGACAAAATGCTGAAAATTGACTTACACCATACTTGTAGTTTTACTCCCCCTTTCTTCTCTGATATAGATAAATTTGCATTAAAATCACCTTCAATCACCATTAGAGCACTACTTAGGTATTGTATTATAGTTGAAATCTACTTCCATACTTCTCTTTTCTGACTTGTTCTTGAGGAACTATATACATTAATGAAGAAGATTGGATCCTTGAAAAAAGATGTTTGGATTTCTAATAGTTTCCAGTGCCTATGCTACACTATTTCTTCCACCTTTGCACTTTGAGGGTTCCACAAAAACCTAAGACCTCCAAATGCCCATGTTGCTTCCATAAAACTACCCTTCCGGTGTTTCCATTTTTTCATAAGTTTGGTTGCATTCTCCTTATCCATTTTAGTATCTTGCAAGAGAATAAAATTCAAGTGTGTCTGATCATATGCCTCTTTTCAAAAGAATTAAAACCCCTAACATTCCAAGATAAATGTTTCATGGCAACTTAGGAAGGGTAAAGCACTTCTCGGAATGCAATTTACTTTGGCCTTTCGCACTTCCAACTAATTCCAATCTGAGCCTGTTGGGTTTTCTTCCCCACACTTTCTTCTCTTTGGAATATTGATCTTACCATCTATCACATCACTTTTCTTAATAGTTTGATTTTCCACAATACCCTCTTTAGCATCATAATCTACACTTTCCTCATCATTTGAAAAACAAATTTCCACACCCTCCCTATCCTTGAAGATTGGTGTTTCTAAATTCCCATCTGCACAGGTAACATACCCTTGGAAGTCATTGTTCATGAGAGATTTTGATCTTTCTATGCTAGCCTGATGACATGCATTTGTTGTGTGTTCCCTCATATCCATTCCTATAGCAGATTTGGGTGTGATTTTACCCAATCTTAACAGTGTATTTTCTTCTATCCCAAACTCTCCTATTTTGGTAAACTCACACCTATTATTAGTATTTTGAGAACTGCAGCTTTACCTAGTTGTTACACCATTGTGTACCTCTTCTTACCACCTCATTATTGATGTTTGAGCTTCTTGCTCCTTGGTTTCTAGAGGGTTATCCTCAGGGGTTTTCTCTAGATAATCCATTTCCTATGCCTTCCCATGAGGAGGTGTTAAAATCTTTGAGGAGTTTAGTTGTTTATTAATGATGGCTTCTCTTTCTATTTCTTTCCCTTTCTTATTTTGAATGCAATCGACCTCCAAATGCCCCGTGTCTTTACAAATTTTTATAATTTTCAATACACTTTTCCACCTTAATTTACGAGTGCAAAATTCCTTTGTTTGTTATGATTTCAATATCCTTTGGTAAAGGGGAAAATGGTCTCCATTTAATACACACTCTTGAGTACATACTTGAGTCATTTTGATCTACAACCTGGTCAACTTTCACAAAGGACCCCAATTTATTGCAATCTCATGCAGAGTTTTTGAGTTGCAATATTATATAGGGAGATTATATAGATAGACCCAAACCAACACCTCCTCTATTTTTTATTTTAAAGTATTGATTTTTAGGACCCAATGCCATCCATAACAAAGGGTCTATTATTCAATATCCATCTTTTGGTTCACTTAGATTCACATTCCATAAAGTAAAACCCATTTCCCATGGTTATGAGCTTAATGAAAGATCCCTATTTTGTGTCACACCATGCACAAACACAAGAGAAATTTGACCCCTCACCTACCCATTTCATAAAAAAGGCCCTCTCTCTACATCGCTTAATTATTTCAGACCATATATTACCTCCTATTTTAAAAGAAATAAATTTATTCTTTTTTACTTCAACACACACCTAAGTATTCTCCTTGTTCATATGAATCTTGACCTCCTTCAGTTTCCAAAAACAAAAATAGCACCTCTTCAATTTGTTGCTTTTCTCTTGCAAAAATTATCCCAAAACCTCATTTTGGTGAGTGATGATGTGCAACAAGTTATCGAAAGAGGTGGGTCCAAACCTCAGATCCTCCCACCCCCATGTAGATTTTCCACCTCTCTATCCCCTTACGTTTTGAGAAAAACCATTTTGATGAGGTGCCTAGTATGATCAAGCAAATCTCCATGGCAGAAACCCTTACCTTCCTCCATAGTGCAACATTACGTTGGAGCTAAATTTGAGTTATAGGTATGTTATTCTCATCATGTTGAGTATGGTGTTCTTATTTAAGACTATTGGAGGTATCCCCCTCGAAGTCGATTAGAAGGTTTCCCCTTGAAGTGGAATACTATTATCAAGTAATTGTAGCATATTTCTTATTATATCTTATATTGTGCAATTTATTTCATTACAAGGAGACCCACATGATGATGTCAAATAGTTTCACATGTCATTCTCATGAAGTATCTTATTGTGATGCATAACTTATGATACCATTTCCCAAAATTTTAAGAGGACAAGCTCAAGAGTGGTTTATGCACCTACCTCATGGGACCATTACCACTTTTCCATAATTAGTTCAAAAATCCATCGTTTCTCGTATAACATAGAACACAATTTTTCAATGCTTGACCTTTACAATGTACCAAAATAAATTGTGAGAGCTTTTTGTTCTTCCTTTAGAGATGGAGAATCCTTTCTAGTCACTTCCAATGGGCAATACCTAAAAAAAACTAGTCAATATTTTCATCACGAACCTTATCCCTAAAATGGCCTTCCATTTATAGGTCCATCATGTCACAACTTTCAACAACATTATTGAGAAAGGAGTAACTATAGATAAATCCCTAATTGCTAAGGGGTTAGTCAAAATCTACAATAATGAAAAAACTAATAGAAATCAAACTAAGGACAATTCCAGATTTTCGCCCAAAAACAAAAAACATTGTAAGTGCATACACTCCTTATTGTAAAACAAGCAAATCCTAGTGCTAAGGGGTTATCGATACCAAATTTATCCAATTTGTAAAACAAGAAAATCCTAACATTCAAAATGTCCAACAAAATCCTATTCCTATACCACAAGAACCATCAAGGCCCCCTACAAACCAAGGATGTGCATACGCTCCTTTAAGTGAACCAATAGAGGCTATGTTTGAAAAAATTATCAAAGAAAATATTATTAGGTATACACACATTCAACCCTTTGATGAGAGTAAATGAAAACCTCATGGTATAGAGAAAATGAATACTATAAATACCATCAAATTAATGGTCATACCTTGTCAAAGTGCATAAATCTAAAAAATTATGCCCAAGATATTCTTGATCATGGTGAACTTATTGTGGAAGGTTCTCCACCCTCGTCACCTAATTATCATCTAGGTATCTATAAGGACCCATTCCCTAAATATGAAAAAAATCAGCCCTTGGTGTCTAATAAAGGTCCAAGCCACAATAATCAAATAAACAATGTCCATACTATAACCCCTTCATATGATTTATTAGTTGGTCATATCAAAGAAGTAAATATGCAATTTAATACTATCACCATTAGAGGTCCTATTATGATGTTGCTACTACATGTGGTCAAGTTACCATTTGTGTGACACTATTGTCCTCTCGACAAGCTACCTAATATAATTTTCTTGAACATCTTGGAAGAAATCAAAAAAAAAAAATTATATCTCATAGCTCCTCAAATTGCCACCCCTTTTTAGGAACATATTGGATCAAGCTTTGAGTGAGTCAAGACTCCCTAATGACATAAATCCTAATCAATTCTGAGCTATTATAGGACACCTATCTTCTTTTTATCACCTTATTTTCACACCAAATGGCATGTCATTTATAGAACCATCCCATAACAAAGCACTCCATATAATGGCAATATTCAAAAAGGGTTAAGTCAAACGAGTCCTTATAGATGACGAGTCTAGTTTAAATTTGTGTGCATACAAGCTCATAAAATAATTGGGATATTCAGGTGATAACATTCTTTTTTATGAAAAAGGGATCCTAGGTCTAATGCATAGAACACTAACATCAATATTTTTTTAAAAAATATTAGAGATTGACTTTCAACCATGAAGGTGAGTCAATAAGCCCTGGGTATGATCCTTTTATGCCTTGGAAATTGATTGGAATTGAATTTATTTAATTGACCTAATTAAACTATGTGACCTAACCTATAAATACAAGTTTTTGACAACAACGAAACTATAACAGAAAATTCTGACAAAAGAACTAAGAAAATCAAAGTTTTTTGCACCTATCATGTAAACTTGGAGTTGATTTGGTAGGACTGAGTCACCTAGGGTGACTATGTCCTTAAAGACTTGTTTCAAATTTGAAAAAAATATCTCTATAACTCTTTGCCTGCCTTTCTCTTCTTGCTTTGTAAATTATTGTCTCCAGATTTGGACCTAGAATAAATCTATAAAAGAAATGGTGGGGTGGCTATATAGGAGTTTACCTAACTCAAACCCCTATTTCAGTATTTCTATCTCCGCAAAAACCAATAAATTGGTTGACAAAAGTGTGTGTTCTATTAACCTTAAGTGCATCTAAGGTTGTGATGTGCTAAAATGCATTAAACCCTACTCAAGTGTGTTAAAGAAGAATTCCTAAATCACAATGACAAGATCCACCTAAGAGAAAGTCAAATAACCTTAGGAAATCTGAAACACAATGATACCTTGCATTAGGCATCAAGTAGAATGAAGCTTGAAGATGAGAAAACTCAAGAAACAATTCATTAGGTTATATAAAATGGCCACAAACACTTTCTAAACCTAGAATCCATCATGTTCTTCTATTGACATCAAACTCCAATTTTTGGATGAAACTTGATTAAATATGAAAAATATGCTTGAAAACCTACAAATGCAAATATATTTGGTGGAATACAATGATCTCTTGCTTCTTATTTTTCTCAAATTTTCCAATTAGTTTTCAAATGGTGAAATACCTATGTATTTATAGGCGTTTAATCTAATTTCCTGAAAATTAGATCTTGATAGCCTACTTTCAAAATTTGAAATTCAAATAATAAATTGATGTCCCTGACACATTGAAATTTGGAGGCAAAATAGGGGGACCAAGTCGCCTAGGGAAACTATTTCCTGGCCTTATTTTGAGGAACTTAAGGTGTCAGGAGAAAAATATTAAATATTGCTTAGGTCTTGTACATGCAATTTATCGGTAAACCATTAAATGGTCCACAAAATGCATAAATTTGGAAATTAGGGCTTGATTTGGGAATGTTTAAATGCATTAATGAAAGGGTCACTCAAGTATGTCCCAAATAAATCATGAAATTTTGCTTTCACCTAAAAGAGAGTACAATTTTCAATGCTACATTTAGCCCTCACTTTAGTGGCCATATGACACTACATGCATATGCAAGCTAAAGTACTAAAAGTAAGTCATATCAAGTAAAAAGGATATCATAGATCATTCGTTAAATGGGAGAAAGAAGCCCCCAATGTAGTCATCTGCAAAACTAGAATGTTATGAATCACATCCTACACATCTAAATCGTTAGACATTTAAAAATCATCTTGTACCTACAAACAAACATGTCAATCCCAAAACTTCTAAGGAGAATAAAATTCAAGGGTAGATGTATGCCCCTTGATTCCACTTGCTTTACAGAGGTGGAATCAAGGTAGCATTCTAACCATATCAAATTTTTAAGCTTTCTATATGAAGATTCTTGTGATAGGGTCATTAAAATCATAACACCTATTATCATCAACCATACACCATGAACAGGAATAGAACTACGAATCCAACACAACAAACAACATCGAAATCAAAGTTCGCTAGCTCTAGTTATGTTGAATTGAATGAGATGTGATATGAAAATATACTAATAAATTTGAGTGTTACCATCAACCCAAGGAGCGAGAACGCCAAGATGATGACCATATCATCCCCCAAGGCTCAAGATTCTATGAGCGGATGCTTCATGAGGAATGGTGGAATAAGAGGTGAGTGGCTCTTTCACTTTCCCTATAGTTTTTTCATTGTTTTATGCTCTTTTTAGGGGTTTTCCAAAATTTATGGCGACAGTATCCTGTTTGGGTGACCCTGTCCATGAATGGTGCCCCTGTCCCACATTGGCACCATTTTCCAACAATGGAGACCTTGTCCATATTCAATTTTTTTATGTTTAGAGTCGATTCATTGTTACTTTTTTATACAAAATTGATGATTCTTCTTGCCTTTTATAGACCCCACCACATGCATGACAATGTTTTCAAGTATGATTGCTCTCATTAATTTGGGAGCAGGCCACATGACTCTTGGTCAAGGTATTATAGCACCTACGCACTATTTTATTGTTTTGAATCTTCACCATGCTACCCATTTGGTACCATGATGCTATGTTGATGGCCCTCGTTGAGTGGTGGAACACAGATACCTCCACTTTCCATCTTACAACGGGGGAGATCATAGTCACTCTTTAGGATATACACCACATATTTAGGCTACTAGTATGGGGTAGGACTATGCAACACAATGAATTTCAGAGCCCTCAAGAGGTTAGGAGGGATAAATTCTATTCCACTATTCTTTACATAGATTGTGATCATAGGGGTCGTATTTAGCTAAAATGGCTTCTACATTTGGGCACCAATGTGCCACTGTTTTGATGGATCATGATTATCATTGTCACACTAGCTCTAGTACCCAATCAACGAGGCAATTACCTTGATGGGGGCTTGGTACACACTATACGAGTGATGGAGGATGATCGGGCAGTATTTTCCTAGGGATAGAGTATGTTAGTACATCTCTATTATGATATTGGCAGCTTCATTTATCAGGAGGCCAACAATATTCTACTTTGTACACTTTTTCAAGTATGGGATTTTGATCATATTACTTACACGAGACTAGCTAGATATCTTAAGGCAAGTCTATGGACTTATCCATGAGTATTTTTCTCTACACTAAAGTGACCCTAAAAATTTGGAGGCTCGTTATATTAGAGAGTCACCTTTGATCAACTAAAGGATGGTGATATTATATGGAGGCCATGTAGGACTCTTCAGGAGTGGCGAAGTCTAGCATAGACCCTAGCCAAGATGAATTGAGATAGATTATCCATTGGGCGATATGATTACATCATTATGTCTTTTTATTATGATCATGTGATGAGATAGTTAGACTAGCGTTAGATAGTACTTATCCCATGACCTACATACCTGAGATCAATGTAGTGCTAGGCCACAAGACATACATCATCCTGTCATCGTAGATGTCACCTTGATTGACTCGAAGGAGGAGGAGGGAGATGCACATCCAACATCTGATAAGGATTATGTTAGAATTATAGTTTTAAATGAGAGGTCATGGAGGAGGATTGCATGTCTCAATCCTATCTTCCTTTCAAGTCATCCAAAATATGATCTCGGGCCTTGGCCACATCATTAGGAGGATCACATAGAGAGGGAGGATGAGGATGCCGATGGAGATGCTAGTGATGATGATGATGATGGAGAGGGGGAGGATTAACAACCAGTAGGGGAGATCTTGAGGATAATAGAGAGGCCATTTAAGATGCCCCCAAGGAGAGACCTACATCTCATCATCGTGTCTCACGAGCACATTTTACTACTTTTGAGAGACTATGAACCTACGAGCATGGGGAGAGCAGCCACACAACTCTCACCACACCACCAGCCTCTTAGTGGAGTCTCGGTGTGGACACCATAGTGTCTTGTCAAGATCCTAATTGGTGATTTGGTGATCTAGGTGATGTGACATGTTATTTTACTCTTGATGTTATTAGTTTACTTATGTTTTCTTATATATGTTTATATCATTCTTTATTTTGATGTATTTATGCCTTCTTTGTTGCAGTTGGTACACATGATTGGCTCAACTTCTTTAGTAAATTTGTGACAAATATGGTTCTATAAATACCCCCACATTAGCCCACATCAGTGGAGCATAGCCACTATCAAGTGTAGGGTGCCATGTAGTCCTTTTTGAGCCCATGTCATGATGGAGGAAAACCTATGAGGATGTCACAAGTTCTTATGAGGAGGTGATAGGTGCATATGAGGGGGTGAGAGCTGCACAGGAGGAGTTGCAAGCCACTCGAGTCTTAATTGAGAGTGAGACATAGATATCCCTATGGGAGGATCTTAGTAGGATGTGGACAGAGATAGATCTGTTCTAGCAGGAGTGCACGACAACACTTATATGTGAGACTATGACACAAGGTGAGCTATAGGGTCTATGAGAGAGGATTACCTCTAGAAGTTATTCCCAATCTACCATAGGCCTACTTAGATGTTGATTGTATTTTATTATGACACACCACATTTTGTTACTATAGTGACTATGATATATATTTAAGCATGATGATCTACTTATATGATAATTCCTTTATTGCCATGTGTTATGTGCTTCTATGTTTGTTAGATTAGATGTTAATATGATCTATTAAACAATCTAGATAAGATTATTTAATAAATTATTCCATGATCTAATTACTTTGTGATGGATGTGATCTAATTAAACATTCATGTCTACTTAGTTACTACATATTTGATTAAGTGTTTTCATGTTAAACTAGATTCCCTTATGTTCTAATTAAAAATTAAATGTATGATCTAATAAAACAATATATTACATCAACAGTCATGGAATAGAGAGGAATTTTGTTTGCCCACTTTGTGAAATAATCTGTAGCAGTGATTATGAATGTATGTCCTAAGGATGAGGGAGGAGAAATGTTTCCAATGAGATCCAAGCCCCATACTGAAAATCGCTGAATAGCAACTTGGGCACGAAGTTCAAAGGCAGGAGCATGAATCAAATTGTTATGTTGTTGACATTTAGGACACTTCTGAACATGATCAAAACAATATTGTTCCATATTTCACTAATAATATCCAATATGAATTAATCTTTGAACCAATGATCACCCTCCAAAATGCACGCAAGCACCCACATAAGCTTCCTCAAGTGCCACAAAGATTTCAAAAAATTTAAGACATCTAAGGAGAAGACCATTGAATGATCACCTATACAACACGTCAGCTAGGATTATGTAACAAGTTGCAAGCTTTTAAATATGAGCTCTAGTGTTCTTAGTGGTTGGTTCAAGAAAATACCATTCTTTAAGTAATTAAATATTGGCATATACCACTCATTGAAAATTTCAACGTTGGAAACCAATATTTCTTTTATGTTTTCATTTATCAATGGTGATGTGAGAGTGAATAATAAATGTGAATTATGAGGAAGAATCATCAAGAGATAAAAGGGAATCAATTATTTCCATTGCACCCACATGTTGATTATCCTTTCACAAAATATTGTCAATAATGTATGATATAAAATTCTCTAATATCATCAATGTGAGGTCTTGATACTGAGATAACCTATCATTTTTTTCTTGATAGGACCTATTAATTTGTTTAATTATCAATTGAGAATCACAAAATATATGAATGTGTTGAACGTCTAAGGACAAGGCCACATGTAATTCAATGATAAGGGCCTTATACTCTACAATTTTGTTTATACATAATAAATTTAGATGGTAGGATAAGGGAATTAGCTTTCGTGAGGGAGGTATTAATATAACTCTAACACCAAAGCTAGTTTTACACTTAGAACCATCAAAATATAATTCACATGTTTCATTATCATCTATCTTTAACATATTTTCATCAAGAAATGAGTCTTGATTTAGTAATGCTAATGGTGAAGGAGCCTTAGCTAAATGGTCGATCGATACTTTCCCTTTGATTTCTTTTTGAGAAACAAATTTAAGGTCAAATTCAGTTAACAACATAACCCACTTAGCTAGACATCTTGACAAATTCGTTTTGGCGAAGAGATTTTTTAAAGGATCAAAATTTGTTATGATGTGCACTTCCATGTTTAATAAAGAATGTCTCAACTTATTGGTAGCAGACACAAGAGCCAAAAAAATTTCTATCATTGTATAATGAGTTTCATAATCAATTAATGTTCAAATAATATAATAAATAGGATGTTCCTTTCCATTCTCATCTTGTTGCACCAATAACTTGGGAAGGGCATGGGTTGAAGCTGAAATATAGAGAATAAAAGTTTCTCCTAGTATGGTTGGTTGTAAAATGGGAGGATTGAATAAATTTTGTTTCAAGTCTTCAAAATATTTTTGGCAATATTCATTCCATTTCAATGTTGATTCTTTCTTAAGGAGTTGGGTGAAGGGAAGAGTCTAATCTGCCAATGATGCAATAAAACGATAAATAGATTGAACCTTTCCTTGTAAGCTACATAATTGTGAAATATTTTTAGGAAGTGGCATGTTTAGTATTGCATCAATATTTTTAGTTTCCATCTCAATACCTCTATGAGAAACTATAAATCCAAACAATTTTCCACTATCCACACCAAAGACACATTTCTTCGGGTTCAATCTCATGTTGTACTTACAGATTCTTTCAAATATTTATCAAAGGATTTCAAAATGATTTTGACACATTATAGACTTAGATAAGATATCATCAACATAATCTTCCAAAAAAATGTGTATTAAGTCATGAAATATTAGTTTCATACCTTTTTGATATGTTGCTCCAATATTTTTCAATCCAAAAGGTATAGCTGCCCAACAAAATGTTCCCCAAGGTGTAGTGAATGTTGTTTTATATTGATCTTGAGGATTGATGAAAATTTGATCATATTAAAAAAACCATCCATAAATGATAATAAAACATGTCCCACACTTGAATCTAATATCATGTCAATGTTTAGAAGGGGAAAATCATCCTTTAAAATGCTTTATTAAGATCATAAAAATTCGTACACATTCAAATATGATTATCGAGTTTTTCCACCACAAAAATATTAGATATCCAAGGTGAGTAATCTATAGGGAGGATGAAACCAACTTGTAAAATATTTTAAATCTTAGACTTAACCAATTAATCCACCTTAGGATTTATTTTGTGTATCTTTTGTATCATAGATTTAGCATCATTTTCAAGAATAATGTTGTGTTACTATCTTAAGGTCAATACCAAGCATATTTAAATAAGTCCAAGAAAATATTTTAGGAAATTCATATAAAAATGTTGTGTGATCTTATTGTTCATCATCATCAAGACATTTTCCAATTTGAAGCACCTTCTCTTCATTAGATGGGTCCATTGGTATGTTAACGGTGTCTCCTCTAAGCAACACATTGTGGTTTGGAACATCAAGAATTGCTTAGGATTCAGCTTGTTCATCGTCACATAATTCAATTTATTTCCCAAAATATTTGTTAGCATTTAAATAATAGGAAAATCCATGATTATGATGATGGCTAGGTAAAGTGTCATACATAACCAAAGTTTTTCTAGAGACTCATAATTTTAAAAGGTATCCAATGACACATCATCACATGTGGTCTCTATCATTTCAAGATGCACTAATCTTAAATTTGTCTTAGGAGAATCTTTTGTGATGACATTTACATCAAGTGAAGGTCTTTTTGATTCTTTCGTTGTTTTTGATGGATAATAGCTAAGACCTCTTATTGTTTCTTGCATATTAAATTCTATGGGAACACAGATGCCTTGTTCTTTTGAACCACGTCCTTTTCTATTATAGCCAAGTTATTTCAAGAGTTGATAAACTCTTCCATAAATGGCCTCCATTTCTTTCGAGGAAGGTGGTTTTTCATAATTAGTCTCATTGTAAGTGGTTGTGTAGTTTATGTTTTCTTCATTGCTAGAATTAACTCAAATGTCTTTTATGAGTCAATGATAGGTTGTGTTGATACTACTACAAATTATTTCCCTTTTTCTGATTTTGATGGTGAAATCTTGTATTCCCCCCATGAATGTAGGTGTGAAATCTAATGATCCCCAATCATCATCTAATAACTGTCACAAATGAAAGAAAATCATCTTTGTCCTTAATTTGTAAAGGTTTCACTTTTGAAGTTGGGATTAATGTACTAAAGGGACTCTTCACTCCTATTTTAGTTTGTAAATAATTTTCAGATTTTGGATCAACTTTTACCGTGTAGACCTTATTGTTGTATGTGTATTTCATTGAATGATGAAGTGTTGAAGGCACTCCTTTCATCTCATGAATCCATGGTCTACCCAAGAGGATATTATATGAAAGATAATCAAGCATGACATGGTGGTCTTGGTTATTTCCCTTCAAAAGAAAAAAAAGCATCAAAAAATCATTCACTTAGTACCAATACTATTACAAAAGATTCTTATAAGCCAACTTTAACCTTGGTGCATCTTAAACTGATAGAAACAACTAGTGGTCCTAGTTATTGTCCCTTAAAAGAAATGAAGGAAGCAAAGAAACCTTCACTTAATATCAATGTCATCACACAAAACACTCCTAGGACATCTTGAAACACATGTCTTAGTAATGATTGGGGTTCATTAGATTTTACACCCTCCTTTAAGGGAGAGTACAAAATCTCACAATCTAAAGAGTATTGTGTATGTATGACACCTTTTACTAAGAAAGATATATTTTTCTCACAAAATAAAGGAACATCTTCTACTATTGATCAAGAGAATTTATTATCAAAGCTTCTCCAAGCTTTCTTGATATCTCTCCCTCCAAGAACACAAAAGAAAATTTACAATAAAAGTTCATTTTGTGCATATCATAGAGTTCATGGTCATTCTACTAATGAATGTAAGGATTTGAGTGATAAAATTCAACATCTTAAGGATAGTGGTGCCCTTCCTTGTGTTTATACACATATTTCCTCTAATTGATACTGATTTTGATCATGTCATGTTGCTCATCAGTATGTGGCATTAGTAGCTTTATGTGTCTTACTCATTTCCATTCATGGTGGTGTAATATAAGGTGCAACCATATCTCTCTTGGAAGTAACATGATAGTTATTAGTGGTTGTCTTTGTCTCTATGGTTGGGGGGGAAGGATAACTAGTTTTTTGAGGTGTGTATTCTTTCCAAGGATCCTCTCTTTCTCTCTTTCTACTTAAAATACCAACATAGCAAGTATGTTGACACTTTGAGTGGGGGGCATATTCTTCCCCATTCATTGTTTGCATGTTCCCTTCTTAGTGATGATATTATACATCTCCTAAGAAGTATGAATTTTTTATTCAAAGTGTGGTCTTCTCAATTCATGTGATGTGTATTCTTCTTGTTGGCATTGGGTTTGATATCCTTCAATATTGCGACCTTTATTGGCATATGACATTCCTCTTAGTGGTAATGTTACGGATTGCATTCCCTAATTTGTGAATCTTTTATCCTTAAATTTTCCTCTCTCAGAGGTCCATTAGGCATGATTTTCCCTAAGAGGATACCTTACATGAACTAATCAAAACCCATTTGAATATCCTATTTGCATTTTGTTCATAAGTGCTTAGCATAATGCAACTTGCTAGCCTTATGAAGCTCGAAGTTCATATCGTGTGGTACCTTATCAAAGTTATCAGGAGGTATAAATTTTGGTATGGTTGGTAAAATGGGAGCCTATATACTTGGCATGACTTTCTCATTATACAGTGAGAGCCTATAGACCTGGCATAACTTTCTCACTTACCCACTTCTAGGGGCTCACCTAGTGGACAACGGATTTTGCTAGCCCATGTGAGCATATTTTTGTTTGCATAGTGGATAGAGGGTTTCACTTATAAACATATTTTGGATAAATAGCTAAGACTTGATCCACATCGAGTTGGATAAATAGTCAAGGCTTGATCCACCCAATTTTCTTTGTTTTTCTTGATTTTAGTCTTTGACATTGTTTGTTTGTGTATCTTATCTTGCTGCTTCACATCATACATCTTGTGTGTGTCCCTTTGTGCTTATGTTGGTTTGCCATGGGATTTTAGATCCTGGGGACTTTATCACCCTCCTTGATCTTTGTTATCCTATCCCATCAACATTTGTGCACTTGGACCCCTCTTGACACATATTTGTCTACTTTAGTGTGAGTGATGCAATGTCATCCTCTCACTAAAGTGGGGGCTAAATGTAGTGTATAAAAATGTACTCCTTTACATTTTCACACTTTTTTTGGGTCCCCTCAATTTAAATGGACTTATTAAGCCTCTAATTGGCCCAAAATTGCATTTACAAGCATAATTAGTTATAATTTATAAAGGGGGAAGTGATTTAATTAATACATTTAATTAATTTAACATCTCTAAATTCAAAAGTCCTAATAACTTAGGTCAGGACCCGTTCGTCCATGGGCAAATGGGTTCCATTTAAGTTGTAAATTCAAATTTTAAATATGTTTTCAGTGGTATTTTCATGATCCCAAATTCATATTCAAATGTTGGCTTGTAATGTTTAATTTTGAGAAATTAGAAAATCATCTATAAAAGCAAGGTTATTTTATCAATTCAAAACATCTAGCAAGAGGTGAACTTAACAAGAGCCAAGATTATTGTCAAAAGCATTCAAGAGCAGATTTCTCAAGCATTTGTTGTATCAATCAAGATCTCAAGCATCATGTAAAATTTATCAAGCATCATGCATATTTTTGGAGTTAACATTGTGATGTAGGTTTCAAGATCTAAGTCAACATCCAAGCATCAAGATCCACATCCATTGAATCCATTTCATGCAAGATCAACATCAACATTTCAGATTTCCAAGGGTTTCATTCAAAGGTTTGGTGAGTTACAACATTGAATTATTTATTCATCATTCCTTTCATGTTTTATTTCAATTCAAGGTTTAATTACCTAAATGAGGTTTGACCAAGGTAAACCCCCATTCACCAAAAATTTAAAAATTCCCTCATGTGTGTTTTGCAGATTTTAGGTTGAAGAAAAGTTGAAAATTGGAGATCTCTAAAGTGCAAAATTGTAAAAGTTACAAGAAAAGTTGTCGAGATCACAAAAAATCATATCTCAAATTTATTTTCCATCATTTTCAAGTGAAACTAGTGGTAAATTGCATCTAAGATATGTCTTCAGAGGCTCCCAAAAATTCAGCTCAAAAAGTTATCTCATGACACTTTGCAACCAAACAGGACACTTAGCAACCAATTTTTGAGGCAAGTTTTAAGTGTCTTCCACATCCAAAAAATATAAAATTGACTATTTCTATTAGATCTAGGTTTCATCTACATGAATCGGGTCTTAGGTTACAGATTTGAGGTCATTTTCTATTTTATTTTCATCTCCCAAAAGTGTTGTTTGAACTTTACCCCCCGTCCACACACATAAAGGAAATTGTTAAATCTTCATAGAATTGATTCACCTAAGGGCTGAAATTTAATTATATCTTGGAGGATCTCATTTCCTGAATGAAATAAAAAATAGGTAGGTTCATTACACCCCATTTTTCCCTTTCTATTTATAGTAAGTTTGGTGAAACGTTCCAAATTTAGTATAAATTCATATGTTTTGGACCTATCACCTATTTTTCTATGTTTCATTATGGTGAACCCAATATTTTGAACATTCTAATTTATGATTTGGAGATCATTCAAACCCTATATCTAGGATTTGCATAAGTTTGCAAATTGCATTGCATTACTTTACATCTCATTTAGTGTTGTTAAACTTGCATTAGTTTGCATCTCATATAGGGTTTTAAATTTGTATTTTTGTATTGTTTAAATCTTAAAAAAATCTAAAAATTTGCATGCATAGTACTTACATATTAGTGTAATTTTCATCATTCACATACAAAAATTAAGTCAAAATTGCATTTCAAAAAGTGGCATATAGTTCATCATTTGTCATTAATTCTACTTGCATTAGGTCATCAAATTCTAGAAAAAATTGTCACATAAGTTACAGTCTGAGACTTGGAATAGAGAACACATACAACAACTCAAAAATTGCATTTTTTATTTTTTCAAACCCTACACAGAGACCCATTTTCCAATGGGCAAATGAATCCTTCAGGGCCTATAAAAACCAATTTTTTGAGCATTTTTGTGGTTTTATGCACTTTCCAAATCTATTGTTCAACCACTATATTAGTCTGGCAATTTTCAAGAATTTCTAATTTGTGAATTAAGGTCTAATCATCCATCTAGTTTAGGCATTGAAAATATAAAAAAAATGTTTCATTTCAAATTTGTAGAGCAATTATAACATCATGTTTTCATTACAAAAGTCTCTTGTTATCATACTTCTTGTTATCTTTTTAGATTTTGTTGAACACTCTAAGAAATTATTGTTACAAGCATATGAATATGAAGTCATTTCCCCTCTTTTCTTGTTTTTCATTGATCTCTCTCCCCCTATGTGTGAGGATAAGTTAGTGAAAGAGAATACAATATTTAACAATCATGACAATCAAGTTTATTCTTCTCCCAATATCTCTCCTATTTGTGAAGAAGATATTTTGGTGTTAGAATATCCAATCAATGAGAGTTATCAGAATCCTATTTTTCCTCTTCCTCTACCTCTCCCACTTGGGAAGACATTGTTGGATACAAGGATGAGACCATTGACACATCCCATAATATCACTTTGCCTATTTCTCCTATTGGTGAGAATGATTTGATACAAGAGGATGCCATCATTGATAAGCAAGAAAACCCAACCATTGATAACTCCCCTACTTGTGATGAAGTTATCTTAGAAGACCAAACCATTGAATGTCATGAAAATCTAGTTTTCTCCCCTCCTAAAAACTCTCCTACTAGGGAAGATAACATAGTGTAGGAAAATGATAACATTGACACATGTACTTCAAATAATAGTAATGTGATTTCATTAGATGAAAATGATAAGGTAAACATTAGACTCTCCTTCACTAAAAGATCATCAAAATACAGATAAGTCTTTTGAGGTTATGAACATTAGATAGATCCCTTGAGTCCTCCTACAAGTTCTCTAATTATTGGACCTCCTAAGTCATCTCCGAACCCTCATATCAACCTCAAGCTCAAAACAAACTAGTGCTTATCATAGGACCACCTAAAAACAAACCATTATCCCCAAGAGATATCTTGAACTTTACAAGGCAACTTGATAGTAACAATGTTTTGCAGAAACTGAGTTACAATACCATTGCTCATACATATAACACTAGAAATGATTAGCAACCAAGAAAACTCCAATATGACTTCCATTACCTCAACCATATCTCTCGCCTACACTTAATATCTTACAACATAGTGGAAAAGAGTATGATCTTGTGGAACAACTTAAAAACACTTTTGCTAAGATATCCTTATGGGACCTTATTCAAGCTTCACCTAATTACCATAACATGCTTCAAAATTCCTTACAACAAGTTTTTATTCCTCCTAATGATAATCCAAATGATGTAGCAGCCCTAATACAAGGTATGAACTCAATCAACTTAGATATTACCTTCCATCAAGATGAGTTTCCTCCATTAGAAGTGCAAAAACAAAATGAAGCTTTGATGATAATAGCTCGTATTAACAATAATGGTCATAACTTTGGAATTAAGTGAGCCCTTATTGACAATGGCTCAGCTCTTAACATGTGTAGCATAAGCCTTTTAGATAGGCTTGGAATGGATAAGACTAATATTGAACCTGACTCTTTACCTCTTTGTGGATTTGATAACGTAGGAAAATAACTACTTGGTGTGATCACATTACCTATACAAGTGGGAAAGGCTACATTGCAAACTCATGTCCATGTTATTCCTTAAAATATTTCATATAATCTTCTTTTGGGAATACCATAGATTCACAAAATGCATGCAGTGCCTTTAACTCTTCATCATTTAATGAAGTATGTCTATAACAACAAAGTGTTCACAATCAAGGCCGACCCTGAACCAAAAAATTTCCACAAATGAGAAAGATGAGGAAAGTCCTTTGAAAACATTGATACCAACTATAAAATTAGAGCTTGTGCAAGAGGAAGAAAAAGAAAATAATACTGAGAAAGTCAAAGAATTATTGGAGGATGATTGGGGTTCCTTGGATTTTACAACTACATTCATGGGAGAATACAAGATCATAAAAAAAGTGTCTGAAAAGAGAAAAACAACAATGGTAATGTTGACACAAAATTTGGAAGAACCTTTGAAAGCATCCACTTCAACCACTTTAGAAGAAGAGAAAAATTGCACAACAAACTTTGATGAAGTTGATTATGAACAACCACCAAATCCAAAAGAAATGGAAAATATTTATGGAAGAGGTTACAAACTTTTAAAACAACTTGGTTATAGTGGAAAAGAATGCAGTGCTAGAGAACAAGGTATATTTATCCCTTTAGAGCCTAACACACAAGAAACTACTAGTGGTTTTGGTTATTTCTCTTCAAAAGAAACAAAAGCATGAAAAAATACTTCACTTAGTACCAACACTATTACAAAAGATTCTTCTAAGCCAACTTTAACCTTGGTGTGTCCTGAACTGATAGAAACAACTATTGGTCTTGGTTATTGTCCCTTGAAATAAATGAAGGAAGCAAATAAACATTCACTTAATATCAATCGCATCACGCAAAACACTCCTATGACATCTTCAAACACATTTCTTAGTAATGATTGGGGTTCATTAGATTTTATACCCTCCTTTAAGGGAGAGTACAAAATCTAACAATCTAAAGAGTCTTGTGTATGTATGACACCTTGTACTAAGCAAGAGATATCTTTCTCACAAAATAAAGGAACATCTTCTACTATTGATCAAGAGAATACCTTGTCGAAGCTTCCCTAAGCTTGCTTGATATCTCTCCCTCCAAGAACATGAAAGAAATTTTATAATAAAAGTTCATTTTGTGCATATCATAGAGTTCATGGTCATTCTACTAACGAATGTAAGGCTTTGAGTGATAAAATTCAACATCTTAAGGATTGTGGTGCTCTTCCTTATGTTGATGCACCTATTTCCTCTAATTGATACTATTTGTTATCCTATCATGTTTCTCATCACTATGTGGCATTAGTAGCTTTATGTTTCTTGCTCATTGTCATTCATGGTGGTGCAATATTAGGTTCAACCATATCTCTCTTGGAAGTAACATGATAGTTCTTAATGGTTGTCTTTGTCTCTATGGTTGGGGGGCAAGGATAACTAGTTTTTCAAGGTGTGCATTCTTTCCAAGGATCCTCTCTTTCTCTCTTTCTACTTAAAATACCAACATAGCAAGTATGTTGACATTTTAAGTGAGGGGCATATTGTCCCTTGTTCATTGTCTACATGTTCCCTTCTTAGTGATGATATTATACATCTCCTAGGAAGTATGAAATTTTTATTCAAAGTGTGGTCTTCTTAATTCATGTGATGTGTCTTCTTCTTAGTGACATTGGGTTTTAAATCCTTCAAGATTGTGATTTTTCTTGGCACATGGCATTCCTCTTAGTGGTAATGTTATGGATTGCATTCCCTAAGTTGTGAATCTTTTATCCTTGACTTTTCCTCTCTTGTAGACATTAGGCATAATGTTCCCTAAAAGGAGACCTTACATGAACTAAGAAAAACCCCTTTGAATATCCTATTTGCATTTTTCTCATGAGTGCTTAGCATAACACAACTTGCTAGCCTTATGAAGCTCGAAGTTCATATTGTATGGAACCTTATCAAATCTATCAGGAGGTATAACTTTGGTATGGTTGGTACAATGGGAGCTTGTATACTTGGTATAACTTTCCCATTGTACGGTGAGAACCTATAGACCTAGCATGACTTTCTCACTTAGCCACTTCTGGGGGCTCTCCTGGTGGACAACGGATTTCACTAGCCCATGTGAGCATATTGTTGTTTTCATAGTGGATAGTGGGTTTCACTTATAAACATAGTTTGGACAAACAACTAAGGCTTGATCCACATTGAGTTGGACAAACAGTCGAGGCTTGATCCACCCCTTTTTCTTTTTGTTTTGCTTGCTTTTAGTCTTTGACATTGTATGTTTGTGTATCTTGTCTTGTTGCTTCATATCATACATCTTGTGTGTGTCCCTTTGTGCTTATGTCAGTTTTCCATGGGATCTTAGATCCTTGGGGCTTGATCACCCTCCTTGATCTTTGTTATCCTATCCCATCAACAATTGTGCACTTGGACCTCTCTTAACACATGTTTGTCTACTTTAGTGTGAGTTTGACTCAAGGTCATCCTCTCACTAAAGTAGGGGCTAAATGTAGTGTAGAAAAATGTACTCCTTTACATTTTCACACTTTTTTTGGGTCCCCTCAATTTAAATGGACTTAATTAAGCCTCTAATTGGCCCAAAATTGCATTTTTAAGCTTAATTAATTGCAATTTCCAAAGGGGGAAGTGTGATAAAGGTTTTCAAGATTATGGAAACTAAGATCTCAAATTTATTTTTTGTCGTTTTCGAGTGAAACCAATGGGAAATTACATCTAAGATCTATCTTCAAAGGCTCCCAAAAATTCAGTCAAAAAGCTATCTGAAGACACTTTGCAACCAAACAGGACACTTAGCAACTAATTTTTTAAGCAAGTTTTTAAGTGTCTTCCACTCATCCAAAAAATATAAAATTGTTTGTTTCTGTTAATCTAGGTTTCATCTACATGAATCAGGTCTTGGGTTATGGATTTGAGGTCATTTTCTATTTTATTTTCATCTCCCAAAAGTGTTGTTTGAACTTTACCCCGTCCACACACACATAAAGGAAATTGTCGGATCTTCATAGAATTGATTCACCTAAGGGCTGAAAGTTAATTCTATCTTGGAGGATCTCATTTCTTGAATGAAAAAGAAAATAGGTAGGTTCATTACACCCCATTTTTCCCTTTTTATTTATAGTAAGTTTGGTGAAATATTCCAAATTTATTATAAAATCATATGTTTTGGACCTATCACCTATTTTTCTATATTTCAATAGATAATTGACCAACTCAAATATTTTATTTTTTTAATACATTTATTATTTTCCAGCAAAAGCAAAAAATGTTGACAATTTTTTTTTAAATACAACATTTTTTCCCTAAAATAGGCATAAATTTTCCACAAATATTATACAAATAAATTCAAACTATATGATTCGCTAGGATTATATGTATATGTGTGTGTGTATATATGTATGTATGTATGTATATATGTATGTACATATGTACGTATGTACATATGTATGTATGTATGTATGTATGTATGTATGTATATATGTATGTATGCATGTATGTATGTACATACGTACGTACGTACATATGTATGTATGTATGTATGTATGTATGTATGTATATGTGTGTATATATATTTATTTATGGGGGTTTATTAAAATGATTATTGTCTACAAGGACTCTCTACAAGTGAGTATCACCTAGGTTTGAATAGATAGTTGTTACTTTAGCAACTTACTTGCAACATATTTGTTAGTGAGATTAAGAATCTCGAGGGGATCCCAAGTGGGAGAAGGATCCTTAAATATAACTTTAGTTATAAATGGTATTAGAGCCTATAGATCACAAAGATTTTAATTTTTGCATAATAAATGAGCCATCAGAAATTAGTATAAGTCAGCAGTAAGATTGTATGGGTTATATTTGGGTATAGCGAAGTGCTTATCACTTTCGGGTTTCTCCCTGTGATTTGAGATTGAGCTCCTTTTTATCATCTATTTCATTTATTATTGATGTTGGTGTTGACACTTATTACTCTCCTTTTGTGGATTGATTATTGCTCTCTTGTAAAACCCCTATAAGTTATTCCAAATCTTGTCTTGTAACTCATTATCTTAATAATGACTTATTTTTGGGGTTTCGATGAATTTTTTGGAAGAAATTGATGCAGGAGCATCCGGGTTCATAAGCAATCCTACATTGCCCAAAAAAAATCATTTTCTTTTCTCAATTTTGGTGTGCATTTTTGGTTAACTTGGTGTTCTTGGCATTTCTTGGCATTACAAAACATCTCATTTGTTCAAATTTGCAAATTGGAGTTTCCACACTTACACAATTTCGCTTGCTAGGAAAAAATTTACAAAAAAAAATAATTTTCAAAGTTGGTGAAGGCTAAAGAAAAATAATTTGAGGGGAAGAATATTAAATGTGTTTCACTAATATTGGTGAAGGTTTCATGGAAAAATTCTTCACAGTTTGAGAGATATTAATATGTTGGTGATTTTACGACATTTTTAATTTATTAAGATTTGTAAATGTTGGTGAAAATTCCTTTTAAGGGAAGCTTAAGGAGGTCATTATACACATCTTGGAAAGTTTTCACACAAAACAAAGCTTTTGGAAAATAGTTATGGAAAAAGTCATTTTTCAGCCTTTCTGGTGCACTTTTTTGCAGTTGCATAAAAGATTTTAAAAAATATATATGTATGGAGACTCAAAGGTATTATTGGAGGGATCTTAATTATTTTAATATTAATATATTGATATATCAATTTGGTTGGAGTCATTTTCATTACAAGTGCTACATATAGCAAGAGAAATGAAAGGTTTTCAAAAACCTTTCAATGCCTCATACAAGAATTTGAAAAGAAGTTGCAGATTGGAGAAGATAATAAAAAGAAAATGTTATTGCAGATTTGAAGCAGATTTTTCCCAAGGAAATTGAGAGATTTCAACCCATGAGAGGGGAATGTGAAGGAAATTTGTTGTGAGAGTGTGAGAGGAAAGAGATGAGTCTTTTTGTAGAGTTTGAGAGGCTAAGTTTGTTGTAGATTTTTATGATGAGATATTTTATGTAATTTGTTGCTGATTTCAATAAAAGGAAGCATGTGTGTTATTTGAAATCTACTTGAAATCTATTTTTGAGAATTGTGAGTGTGTGTGTTTGGAAAAGAGAGTCTCGTCTTGCATCAATTGGTATCAAAGCAAGTTGTCCTGAGAGTGGAGAGGATCCACTAGGACCTATGGGTGTTGTGTCAACAGATCGCTGATTAGGAGATAGTTCACACTTAGAAGGAAGTGTGTGAAGTGGTAGAGAACAAGCTCATGAGGGATCTTGTGGGTAGGGTAGTCTTGAGCAATAGATAGCTTGAATTCATGGAGGAATTTGTTTTGAAAGTGATGACATATTGCGAGAGGTGAGATTGTAGTAGACAAAGATGGGCTGGTTCATGAGGAGACCCGTGTGGATATCATTTTGGGAACAGTATTGGGAGAAAGTGGAGGATGAAATATTTGAGGCGGTAGAAAAGATTGAGGTGAGGCTCACTAATGTTGGAGGAAGAATTTTGGGAGATATCTAAGAGATTGGATGCCTTGGAGGAGAATAGAAGGAAATAGAAAAGAAGATGGGAAAAAGTGAGTCACAAAATTTTCCTAATTTTATTTTATGTGCAAGAAAGAAAGATGAAAAAGAAGATGTGAGAATAGTGTCTAAAAATGAAGATGAAGAAGATGTGGTAGTGATTGAGGAAGTGAAAGAAGTGAGAAGTGAAGAGACGAATGTAGAAGAGGTTGCCAAAAATGAGAACAATGAAGATGTAGTTGTGGAACTTGAAGTTGTAGTGATGGAGTGTGAAGATGTTGTAGCAAATAGAAAATACAAAGATGGTTTTTTGTTGAAAATGTCAGTGACAAAAGAAGAATGGATGGAAAAGATTGGCATTGCCTCAAAGGGTGAAGAAGGAAAAGTCTTAGTTGATGCTAATGATTAGGTGAATGAAGTTCCAACAGTAAGTTTTCTTGCATTTTGTGATGATGTTTATTTATTTACAATAGTAAGAGTAGAAGAGGGTGTAGAAAAAGAAGAGGTGAATGCAAAGAAGGAGATGGATGTATTGGACATTTAGATTTATGTACACATGCTATAGTAGGTGAGATAGATGAGACATGTGGGAAAGAGGGATTTTGGTGGAGGAGGTCGGATAATGGTGGGTTGGATACCACAAAAGAGGAGAGGAGAGGAGAGAGAATTTGAAGGATGAGGCTGGTTTGTGGTGGAAGAAATTCCATGAAGGTAAGGAGAGGTGATGTGCAGATTTGGTGGAGACGAAGGGTGATTGTTCTAGCAAAATGTTGGAAGATGAGGAAGAGAAAAATCTAATGAAGGTATTTGTTTCAGTGATAGAGTTCACTAGAGGTTGTTTAAAACCTGAAAGGGTAATCCTATTATCTCACTCTGTTTTATGAGCCCAAGCTCAAAAAATCTTCTTACCCGACGTGTTTGATGAGGAGCATCTAGGTTCATAGGCGATCTTGCATCGCCCAAAAAAAAAAATCATTTTCTTTTCTCAATTTTGGTGTGCATTTTTTGTTTAACTTAGTGTTCTTGGAATTTCTCAACTTTACAAAACATCTCATTTGTTCAAATTTACAAATTGGGGTTTCCACACTTACACAATTTCGCTTGTTGGGAAAAAATTTACAAAAAAAAAAATTCAAATTTGGTGAAGGCTAAAGAAAAATCCTTTGAGGGGAATAATATTAAAGGTGTTTCACTCATATTGGTGACGGTTTCATGGAAAAATTCTTCATAGTTTGAGAGATATTAATATGTTGGTGATTTTACGACATTTTTATTTTTTGAAGACTTGTAAATATTGGTGCAAATTCCTTTTAAGGGAAGCTTAAGGAGGTCATTATACACATCTTGGAAAGTTTTCATGCAAAATAGAGCTTTTGGAAAATAGTTATGGAAAAAGTTATTTTTCAGCCTTCCTGGTGCACTTTGTCGCAGTTGCATAAAAGAATTTAAAAAATATATATGTATGGAGAATCAAAGGTATTATTGGAAAGATTTTGATTGTTTTAATATTAATATTTTCATATATCAATTTGTTTGGAGTCATTTTCATTCTAAGTGCTACATACAACAAGAGAAATGAAAGGTTTTTAAAGACCCTTCAATGCCTCATACGAGAATTTGAAAAGAAGTTGCAGATTGGAGAAGCTAATAAAAAGAAAAAGTTCAAATTTGAAGTAGATTTCTCTTAGGGAAATTGAGATATCTCAGCCCATGAGAGGGGACTATGAAGGAAATTTGTTGTGAGAGTGTGAGAGGAAAGAGATGAGTCTTTTTGTAGAGTTTGAGAGGCCAAGTTTGTTGTAGATTTTTATGATGAGATATTTTATGTAATTTTTTGTTGATTTCAATGAAAGGAAGCATGTGTGTTATTTGTAATCTGTTTGAAATCTTTTTTTTTTTGAATAGTGAGTGTGTGTGTTTGGCAGAGCAAGTCGCGTCTACATCAAAAACATTCATGTCCTTGTAGCAAATGTAGATCATATGCTAACAGTGGCTATGATGAACAACTTTATGCACTTGTTAAAGATCTACACAAAATTTCTACTAAATTAGGAGCTAACTATGACAAAGAAACTATTTTTGAACCAGAGCAAGAATTCCAAGTTGCATGATCTAATTTAGAAGATATACAAATTATTAAGTCTATAGATATAATATATTTTTGTGAAAAGTGTGGAAGATTTTTTTCTTATGTTATAACATATTCAGAAGAAACATCAGGAACAAAAGATGAAAAGGAATGAGAATTTACTCATGTTTATTATTAACAAGCAAGAGTTTCAATAAAACAGAAGAAAGATTCTTCTTAGAATAATCAGTCTGGAGATCATCCTACTATGTATGCTTAGACAGTTATAGATTCTCTATTTTTTATTGTATGATGAGTCTATTATGATTTTATCAATATTTCCTTTGTATTCTTCTATATATTATAATTTTTTTTGAAGTCGTGTCTTTCCCTGTCAAACCTGTTATATATGTCAAAATAGAAGGTTTAAATAAAAATTTAACTACTCTTATAGATATAGGATATATTGTCAGTTTAGCTAAAGTCGTGTTCTTTTTTTAATGTATTGGTGTCAACATAAAATCTATGTTCAAGTTCTTAATGTAATTAGAACCATGAAACAAAAGGCATCCAATGTCTTAGTAACTCTATGCTCTTTTTGGAAACACAAAAAACATGGAAACTAATATTGTCTTAGGTTGGCATTTTTTGAGTCAGTATAAGTCTCTTTCTTTCTTTCAATTTGGTGTATCTTAGGGAACCATAAAGATAAAATTTCATCATCTTCCTCAAGTAAAACATTTTGTCTATATGATTGGAAGATTTGGTGAGAAAGGAAATCTTCTTCTAGAAGATTTGCAATCATTTGTAATACACAAGATAAAGCAACTTCCTAAAGTCTATCAAAGGATTATATTGGAAGATTTTCTTTATAAAAATCCTTGCCCTATTTTCACGAATGATGGTTGGGGAGATATACAAATTGTTCTAGGAAGCAAGGAAATTCATATTCTCTATCCAAATCTTAGCAATACATAATTGGTTGTCTTAAAAAACTTAGTTTGACAATATAAAGAAGCCCATATTATTTGTATATGCAAAGACGTTATTAATCATTTTCCTCCAGGTTTCCATAGTGTTGACAATTTAACTAGTGTTTTCAATTCTTCTTGTAAATTTGTATTGTCCCAGATGACTCCCTATAAAGCTACAACTTTTAAAGAGACATTATATATCATATATTATGGTGTATTTCCCATCTAGCCAGCTTAATGGATTATCAAGCATACATAGACTAAGCTTATTAGAGAATGGTATCATCCTGATACTGGACGATTTGCTCAAAATCAAATAAACCATTATTCTTCATACCAATATGTTCTATAGTTTGACAATGTATTCAATATACCAGGGCTCCATCTCATTATAGATATCGGTCATTGGCACATACTAGAATGAGATCATGGTTGACAACACAACAAATGTGGTGGTATCATATTATACATAATTAAATAAACTATTATATAGGAAAAATAGTAGACTCATAAAATAAAGTTTCCTATAAATAAATATTGTAGTGTATTATAAATATTTGAATAAGTGGAAAAGTGGGTGACAACATATAAAATTATTTGAAAAATATGATAGGTGGAAAATTGTACAAATATTTGGTGGTGGAATCTTGTAGAAATTTTTAAAAATATTTACATGTGAAGACGTGGTGGACCCTTATGAAGGAAATATGGTAGAAGGTGTCTTGTAGGAAAGATATGGAAAATCTCCACATGTAATTTTTTGTACATATTTTGTCTATTATAATAAAGTCCTTTGCATATTATCAAAAAGTAAGGATAGACAATGTCGAATAATTTATTTTGGTAGATATTCCTCCTTCACTTTAATGATATAAACAAATAAATAAATTTAATGTATTAAATCAAGGACTGGCATTGTCTGCCACTTTGCATGATATTCCCCCTTTTCTTTATCTAGAAGATAACCTATTTGTATAGGTAAGTTTGGGGTATGACCGGACCCTCGAGTCATTATAAAGCTATAAATAAGCAATTCTCATACCCATTTGGGTATCAATCGGGTAGTTGCCTTAGATTCTTAGTGATTCCTTAGAGTTTGAGTATGCTCTAATCTTGTGCCTAATACGATCTTGAGTATCATAAAATATAATTACAAATAGTTTATATATTATATCCTATAATATTTCTTCCAATAATATAAAGAAGTTGTAACCATTCGATAGTCAAACTCTGTTGTTTCTACCCACTTTCACCTAGCTACGTGATCTCTGATTAAATTTATTATTAGTTCATTTGAAAAATGAGATAATATGGTTGGAAAAGCTACTATAAATATAAACTAGTGAAGTTGATTTATAAATATTTTGACCATGATACATCATGGAATAAATGCATACAATAAATTAGTGGACTATTGGCCTCAATAAGTCTAAGATAGATATACAACCTGAATTTATTTGAGTAAATTTAGCCTCAATAAGTCTAAGATAGATATACAACCTGAATTTCTTTGAGTACAATGTGAAAATTTAGTCTTGATAAGTATAACACATGAAAGTAAACTTAGTGTGGAATTCAAGGTAAATAATTTAGAATTTCATTAACCCAACACAAACTATTGCTTTTAATAAAATGTGGCTCAAATTTAAGGGGTATTTATAGCTCCATATTGGTAGAAATCCCTCTAGTATCTCATCGCTGATAATTTTTGCATAATCCTTGAGTGGGGTTGCAACCTATGGATCCTTTGAGTTGTCTAGCATCATCTCCTCTTGTGTAGACTTGAGAACTATAACACGACACTCATATGTGTTACATATTTAAGAAACTCCTTGTTGCTCATAAACATCACACAACTTAAAGTGTCTTATTTCATTGATATTGGTTAGATCTCAAACCTCATACCATCTTTCATGATAGTAAATGTGTCCTTCCACCCATTATGGATTACACATATCATACTACCACATCCTTCCCAACAACACTTCTCATGAATCTATTGGATTCACATCACAGCATATCACATCAACATAACCTCCAATATAGGATGAAACATTACATTGTTATATCATAATGATTATTTGTACCTTCTACAACTAAGGGAATTTATATAGCATGGGTGTTATAAACCCTCTCCATTGGCACCAAATTGTCTATGGTACCTATGTCAATCAATAAATTGTAACACTTATCAAGTTAGACTTGTACTTGGTATAGAAGATGCTCTTTTGTAAGCATGATTTGTTTTATTTTTTGGGTAGATTTAGTAGAACTTTACATATCATCAACTTCTCTCATACTCTAGAGCTACACTTTTTGCTTCAATATCCTCTTTAACATATACAACATACAATATTTTCTCTTAGTGAACCTGCTTTCATTTATCTTCAACATATTCAAATGTTTGATGATTTATCCATATATGAAGCAATTCTCTATAAAGCCACCACTTATGTGGCCTCCTCTCCCTTTATGCATATGTGTGTGTTTCCCTTCTCCTTTTTCTTGTAAGTTTGTCTCTCTATGCAATATACTCTCTTTTCATCCCTACCTTTACATCTTGCACTCTATTATTTATGGGATAACTTATCCTATACCCTAAATAAGAGCTAAAAGGCTTCCTTGAAAAAATGTATTTACATCAAACATCTCATCCTAAATTGAGATTTACAATCCATTAACATACTTGAAACCTTCTCAATGTCATCTTCCATATGACCCACTCAAATGTTGAGTTAGAATAACTCTTCCATTTACTCCTTTATGGATGCCTCCTAGCACAAGTTTTCAAGTTTATTGAACAAATCCAAGGTATAATTCGACAACATAAACTTTCCCTTGATCTTAGTGACTGTAATTCAACTACAACTTGATCTTCTACTTATCCCTTCTAATGTGTTATCTTTACACAAAATCTTACCACAAGATGGCATGACCCTTAAAATTTATTCCCATATACTTGAACCTTTATATTTTCTCAATCATTTAAACTCAATATATTTCTCTAGCTTTGTTATACATTTTATTCATGAAATGGAGAAAAAGTGAAACCCTATAGCTTTACTTTAGGATTTATCACTTTTCCTAATGTGTTTCATTTACGATGTTGTGGTAGTGGAGGTTTGATAGGTTTGGACAAGGTATAAGATTGACTTACAACCTGAAAGGTGAGTCAACTTGCCCTAGATGAAACTTGGAATGGATTTTGGAATGAAATATAATATTTAACTAGGCTAATGATGCAAATAACTATTTTGATGCAAATACAACACATCTAGAATGTCACAAACAAATTCAGACTTCATAAATAGATTGAGCAGAGTTCTATGCATCTGTGATATGAATTTGGAGCTGATTATTGAGGACCAAGTTTCCCTAGGTGACTATGTCCCAGCAGATGAATTCTAGATCTAATTTCACAGTCCTCTAAAGCTAGGTTAGAGCCTTCTTTTCCTAGTTGTCACACTATCAGATCTTTGCTAGGTGCTGAGATAACTGAGTTTTTGTATGTTGTCAAGGTGTAGGGTTTGAATTAAACAATCAACAATTGACCTTCAAACTTCTCCCAATCTTCTTCAAATTTGAAACCTATACATTCAAAGAGAGAGGAAAGATTGTACCATATAGGGGCTTTCCTTAGTCAAACCCCATGTTGGTGTTTCCACCTCCACAATGGAAATGATAATGAAAGAGAGCTTATCCTTTTGAGGGATATAGACTAAATTAAAAATAAATGATGAATCAACAATGGATTGTAACTCACCACTCAAAAATGGCTTCCTTGAAGGACTGAAGTCATACAAATTTCCTCAAGGCTTGATTGTTGTTGGCTTGATTTTCTTGAAGACCTACAAGGGTTAGATCTCACAAACAATATGATAACATAAACATGAAAAAGCTCGCATACACTTCGACATGATGCTTTGATATTGAATTGTTGCAATAAATCTTCTCTTGACTACTCTTGACTTGCTTGATAATGCTCTTGACAATAATTCTTGATCTTAATGCTAGTTAGTTTTCAAATGATGTGCAATAACGAGGTATTTATATGAAATTATTCTAATTTCCTGAAAACTAAATCTCAATAGCTGACATTGGACATTTGAAATTTAAATGATAAAATGTTGACTTTGACATATTCAATTTTGGAGGCAAAATAGGGGGACTAAGTCACCTTATCTAACTAGGTCCCAACCCTATTTTACGAGATCTAAAGTATCAAGGGAAAAATATTAAATGAATGCTTTGGTTTTATACATGCAATTTATCAATAAATGTTTAAAATGGGCCAAAAAATGCTTAATTTAGTAAATTAGGTGTACAATTAGGTCAATACACTTAGGGGGAGAAAAACATAGTGTGAAATTGTCATGGGTGACAATTTATAATGCTACATTTAGCCCCCACTTTAGTGAGAGTGTGAACTTACGCTTAGACACACTAAAGTAGAAAAATATATAAAGAGGGGTCTATTGTCCAAATTTTATATGATGACAATGAATTTGAGGGGAGTGCACAAGCCCCCAAGATTCAAGATCCCATGGAAAACCAACATAAGCACAAGGAACACATGCATGTATGTAATTCAACAAGACAACACAAAACATACATCACGAAAAAATGAAGCATACATGATAAAAACACATGGGATAACATATCATAAAGATGATGATAAAATGAAAACAAACAATGCAAACATGAAGAATACACATAAAAGACACACAACAAAACACAAGGTTAGTACTAAAGGGTTTCGAGTTGGTAAGGCAAAGAGACCTCAGTCTTAAATTTATCTCAAATATCAAACGTCATCCATCAAATAAATGTTAGATAAAGGAATTCTCTTGTGAGTACTAGCAAGTTGCATTATGCCACATTACTCACAAGCTACATGGATCTATTGGCTAGCAAGTTGCATTATGCTAGGTGTCCATACAATATGATGGGTTCCACAAGGCTAGCAAGTTGTGTTATGCTAAGACACTCATGAAACACATGGCTCTATTGTCAAGAAAGTTGTGTTATGCTTGGTGGCCATGTTAAAATGGGTTCTCAAGTTCATGAACCAACAAGCTATGTTATGCTACATCCATGGACTATCTTACCAAATTTTTAACATCCAAGGGGACAAACAAGCCTCACCTAAGAAGGTGAATAAACATCCAAGAGGACAAACAACAAACCCACCTAAGAAGGTGCATAAACATCCAAGAGGATGATGATAATCTCACCTAAGAAAGCACATAAATGAAAAAGATAAGGCCAACACCTCAAGGGGTGTTATAAAAAACACCGCCACAAAAGGTGCTTTACAAAAATAACAAAGGTGCACTACTCAATATTAGATCGACTTGTTGCTATTGGCGAGGTTGACATCAATTTTCTAGCTTCAATTGGTTTATATCACATTGCATATATGTTTGGTATCCATGAACATAGATTGATGATGACCGCACTTGTTGAGCAGTGGAGGTCCAACACAACTACGTTTCACTTACCCATAGGGGAGTGTACTGTGACTCTAAAGGATGTGTGGCATATCCTTAAAGTGCCTATTCAGGGTGTTTGAGTTGTTTACAATATGGATCGAGGAGCAACAGCCATGGCGAGACTCCTTGATGAGGATGAGCTAGAGGTGGTAGATGGGTAGATTGACCTACATCCTTATGTCGGGGAGGTAGACGATATTACTCTTATCTTCTTTGGACTTATCATAGGACCTTTGATGCCTGATAGATGATCATGACAATTTTCTATTGGATGGGGATTGATGATCGATGACATGGTTACAAAGGGTATCACTTATGTGTGGGGACCCTATATTCTCACTCACTTATATCATGACATGCACCAGGTGTGCTACATAGGACCTACCAGCTTATCAGAAGGCATGAATTTTCTCCATATATGGGCATGGGAGAAAATAGTGGTGACTTGACCAGTAGGAGAGTCTAAGAGAGGATTCAGTGATTCATTTTCCTATCAATATGGTTCTATGCTTACTTACAGATGGATAGGAGAGCTACATCATTGGAGGGGTGTTTTTGATGAAATGATTAAATTTGTGTGGCATCCATGGATCAGATGTGAGGCATGGAGGGACGACTACCTCCACATGATTTTTTGTAGATAGACCCATTGGTTGATCGGGCACACACAAAATTTCATTGAGAGATGTCTACCAAACAAGGTATGTAGATATCTCGGTGAGACATAGACTGTGCTTGATTTTGATTACCATGCTAAATTTTCTCATAGTGCAGGAGATACTAGCTTGGGGTACTATGACAGTGCCCCAAACAACATTGAATAAGTTTGATCAGATGGTTCCCCTTGCATGGGGATGGGTAGGTGGTCCTGATGATCTTGGGATGCCACAAGATTATGATGCTTGGTGGGTCCATAGACAACCACTAATATTTATACACCCTACTAGCACTAGTAGGCTTAGAGCCATTGGGGCTCGACGGAGATGAGGAGAGGCATGGCCCAACCAAGAGAGGAGACATAGATAAAGGTTGCAGTAGAGCAACAATAGATTATACAGTTTGCACAACATGATACTCCTTGATAGGATCCACCTCGATAGGATCCACCATAGAGGGATTAACAGCAGGAGGCTAGGGGGCGATGGAGACCCTGATGTTCAATTGGCTCTTCTATTATTTGAGAGGGACTAGGCCCATAAAGAGTGAGATGACTACAGGTCTGAGAGAGATCAGGTTATCACATAGTTGACTCGGGTGACTGCAGAGAGAGACTAGGCCCTTGGCAAGAGGGTCTAGGCCAAAGTTGAGAGAGACTCTAGGGTAGCAGAGTGAGACTCTAGATCACCCAACATCAACAGGTAGAGGCACAGGTGGCTCAACTCAATGCTAAGAGATTCAACCAAGGCAGAGAGGGATATAGAGTGTACACAACAATTTGATATTTCTCAAGGGGTATGATGACCATGGATCACCATATACAAGATAATTGATCCTTGATAAAGGAGGTGACATACTATAGGACCTTGTATTAGGCAACAGTGTTGAGGGACCGTCGATAACCTAGATTCTTCACTCAAAGCAACACTATAGCGAGAACCAACAAGTTAGAGGTTGGATTAGTAGGACCTCCCTCTCGGTAGATTCCACCAAGGCATGGTGAGCAACAACCACTAGGGCATGGGGATCAACAGATCAGAGGTCCACCACCTCGACCTTCTCCTGATAGGGAGGAGCGATTGGGGTAGCTCATTATTGTACAAATATTCTTTTGATGTATTTTCATCATTGATATAGACACATTTGTACACATTCATTGGCTTTTGAGCCTCATGTATATATGTATTTTTGATGTACATTATTATATCACATACTTGATATACCAAATTTCGTATCATGACATTTTATTTTTTGACAATATATGAGATGAGTTGACCCTTTTTATGCGGATATGACAGGCTATTATAATGTATATATGCTTATGTATACTTGATGTATGGTTTGATGATACATGCCATGATGTTTTATGATATGATGATGTGTATTATGATATATGGATGGATGTGTATATGTTGTTATGCTAATGATATGTGGATGCAGGATGCATGTGGTGGATGATGATATGATCATGGTTTTCCTTTTGTATTTTTCATATGATATATGATGACACTCATGCAGGATGGATGACATAATATGCATACTAACGATTTATGGATGCAGGATGGATGCATATATTTTTATATGTCATGATACTTGGATAGAAATGTTAGTATGATAGAGATAGAAGAATGAGATAGAATGAACTATGATGAGATGGAATGATGATGTTGATCAAGATACCAATAAATCTATGAGACTTTATTGGATATCTAATGAGGTAGGATAGATGATTTTTCTTTTCTTTTAGGTCATGCTAAATAATATAGAACAATCCTTATTTTGATATAGCAAGTAGACATGATGGAATAGGGTATGAATAACTAAGGCATCTTTGCATCTATTTCATGGACTTTGACTCTACAAACAGATAGGAGTATCCTTGTTCATACTTGACATACGAACACCTTGTTTTATCATGTGAGAGAATGAATCCATTGAAGTAAGGAGACTAATACACAAAAGGTATAAAGAACCAAATATGCACTAGATGTTATATTACTCAAGACTATCCCTACATACACAAGGCAAGTATTTTCCAAGGTCGTATTACAAGAATGTCCAACAAGCACATCAAATGAAAGAAATGACTATGCCCCATTATGCACCCCTCTAAACATACCAAGATATTAAAGATCAAGGCAGTTTGAAGTGAGTGATGTAAATGATATAAGAAGATAAAACCAAAAGAAAAAGAACAAAATGACAAAAAAACCAATGCCATCATATCTCTTACCAGAGAGTAGTTTTAGTTGATATCTAAAATGATGTATATTGTAAGAAAGATCTATCCATTAAAACATGCATTAGATGTTGATTTTTAAATGTTTAGGATGTTGATATGAAATTTTGTTGACATTCTAGATAACAATCAATACTTACAATTTTGTGTGAAAGCTTGTGTTCCAACAAGTGTTGTACCTACTTCTATTTGTTTCGCCAAAGGTGAAGATGACGATAGGTTTATTATAGATGAAATTTTATTGTGCATGAAATGAGATGGGATGGATGGAGTTTGTTTCTTTTTGGAATATTTCAATGTTTTTGACCTTTTGAAATGTTTTGAGGCTTTTGCTTTGCGTTTTGAAGCTTTTTAATTTGTTTTTAGTATTTTGGGAATATTTGAATGTTTTTGTGGTTTTCAAAATGTTTAACCAAGGGAACGAGACCTAAAAGATAGACCTATGCCTCGAGGGCTCATCAAAGATGGCCTTTCCTACGTAACTACACAAAGGCTTCGTAGTTCGATTATTTGGACTAATTTTTGGGATTTTGATGTGTTCTAGATGTTTTTGAGATTTTCAAAGTTATCTAGATTTTTTTTTTTGATTTTGAGGTTTATTTGGATGTTTTCAAAATTTCTAAGTTGATACCTAGATCACAATGTCTAGGTCACGTTATAAGCTATAGGACATGGATCAAGATTTATTTGAAAGCAATAATCAAGTATATGCCCCCAGTGTGTAGCAAGGTATGAAATACTATAAACAAATGTCTAGATCAAGATGATAGATTGATCGATATAGATAGCATAGGATGCATGTGAGGATAGTTGCTTGGATATAGAATATGATATTGAATAGAATAGGATAGGATCAATGGTAATGACCATGTCAATATTTTTCCACAAGAAAGTGTGAAGTGTACCTCAAACATTTGTCAAGATCAAGATAATTTTTGAAGTTGGATAAAAATGATTGGATTGGATTCGATATTGGAGGGGATGAGATGATTCCACCTAGTGGTGCATGTAAATGCTCGATTCTACACATGATGCCTATTTACCAAGTTTTCTTCATGGTACCTATCCAAAGAGCCACTAAAGTGGTTTTCACTAAAGGATAATTTTTCTCTTTACTATTTTCTTGATTTTTTTATTTTTTATTTTTTATTATTTTTCTTTTATGATTTTCTTAATGATTTTTGAATGTTGAGATCAAGTCAACCACTTGGTAGTGTTGATGTAGATACTACCATCATCACATGCCAATGATATCCTTCCTATAGAAGTTGCTTTGTCAAGATACGAGCACTTGAATGTAACCCATGAATGTTCTTGTCTTCATCAATAACAGTGTTAACCTCACCTAGATGCACACATCATGATAGAGTGCCCTTAGAGTCCTTATGATAAAGAGTTGTTTCCAAGACACAATTAATACGAGATTTGGGTATCTTAGGTTTATTGAGTGAAGGTGGATTTTGATGAGGGATATAATATGTAGATTGATAGTTTGGACAAAGGATCTTTGATTCTCCAAACTTGGGATGATGAGCAATGAAAGGTGGATATGAAATTTCGAGTGGAATTAGGACCAAATTCTTCATATACTTTGTATGTCAATCTTGAAACTTTCCTTTGCATTGGTGGATGTCTTTGATGGATGAAATTCCTTTTTTTATTTTGCCCCATAGTTTCTTTGACTAATGGAGTCTGATAGGGATTATTTGTTTAATTTTTCTTTGGCATCCATTTAAATTTTATTTGTCCATTTTGATTTGCAATTACTTAGCTTCAATGACATGTTCTTTTCTTTTGTAAAAAATATTTTCTTGTTAGTGGGTGGAAAGATACGAGGATAATGATTCATGACATGGATGGTTCAAGTGTTGGTAATGATTTTATCATAAGGAATCTTCATGACTCCCTTGTTGATGTTTACATTAGATAAAGTTACCCCCAATATTATGGAGTTATCGCTGACATGTCTAGATTCTTTGATTTCTGAATAACTGACATTTTGCTGCTTAGGATTGTTGATCATCTACATTGGTTCTAGGATACCCTATTCATGTAGGTTTAATCCTTCTCTTCAATAATGCATCTACTGAAAAACTGCCATTGAATATGATTTTTCTTGAAAACAAGATATTAATTCTTATATTCTCTGTTGGGAATCTTCAAAGATAGTAGTAGGAACACTAGATTTTGAGTGTTCTTCAAAAGATATTTGTGGTTCATAGTTGATATAATAATCCTTTTCATGATCAATGTTTGGAATTTCATCATGAAGTTATGTGAACTTTGTCATTGCTTGATCATTTGTAAGGATTTTAAGAGTAGGATACTCTTGTTCTGAAGGAAGATCAACGATGTGTCCATTGGAAGTAAGCATCTCATGGGTAGATGTGAGAGTGATTGGTGTATAGATATGGTCATCATCATTATTTGTAAAATCTTGGATGGATTGGAAAATACTCATGAGATCATGGTAGTATTTTAGGGATGTGGACCCTTGGTCTCAACTCAGTTCAGAGAAATTATCGTTAACGGACTAGAAACTACTATTTAGATCATGATAGTATTTGGAGATATGGGATCTTGATCTTGACTTAGTTTGGAGTAACTTTATTTATGCTCAAGATTATTTTCTTGACATGGATATTGGGTTGATGGTGGAGTATGAATGGAAGAATTTTGGATGGTCTCAGTGGATTCAGATGATGTGATAGAAGCATTTCTTCATGGTTGAGCTTCTTCAATTTGTCCTATCATGAAGTCAAATGAGGGTTATGTTGCAATCTGAAATATATTTAATGTCATGATTTATATGGAGAACAATGCTAGACACTATTGATTGATCTCGATATTGGATTAGGAAAGTATCTCAATACCTATCCAATTCCTTATCTTGTGAAGAATGGGTAGTATTGATATGTCCTAAAACATTATCATAGGAAAAATTGGCATTGTTATAACTTGTCTTTCCAGAATCTTTAGATTTTCCATGATTGGGCATTAGACTTTTATAGATTCTTAAATCATTATTTTTCAGTGTTCCCAAATCATTGATCAACGTTTACCTCCCCTTGATCAATAATATCTTGAATGAGATGTATTAGCTTTACATAGTTTTATGTCTTATGACCCTTTGTTTTATGATATTAGCAAAAGTCATCATTATACCATGAGGGTTTTATTTATGGTTTGGGATAGTTTCGAAACTCCAAAAGTTCAATGTGTTTTGACTAGACCAATTTTTTTAGGAATAGGTTCCCCCAAGGGAGTAAATTATCATTGAGGCACATTGTTAGGTCTTGGTGGATAGTTATTTTGTCTTTGTGGTGGTGGTCCTCTTGGATGATTCATGTTTTATACATTCTGTTATGGATTATGTTGTTGAAGTTGTGTATTTTGTACAAAATTTGCATCTACCACACTGTCATTAGTTATGTTTTTTATCTTTGACCTATATACGGGGTTTGTCACTCAAACTAGATGGTTGGTATAGATTTGCACAAGACCCTTAGCAATAAGAGCTCTCTCAATGCTAAGGCCTTTTGATATGAGTTCATTGTATGTTTGGATGTATTGCATGCATAGTTGAAAGGTGAGTTCTGAGTTAAGATTGTTTACAATAATATATACTTGTTGCTTTTCATGGATAAGTGGTTTGCATTTGGTTGCTTTATGTCTCCATCATTAGAGGAAGCAGGCAAATTTTTCACCCTTATTTTGCTTGACAGTGTATAAATTAGTTACTGTGATATATGTGTTAATGTTATATGAAAAGTGGGCAATGGATTGGTCAATGATTTATTAAAATGTTCTTATACCTTGGGGTAAGTGTGAAAACCATTTTATAGCTTGCTCACCTAAGCTATGTGGAAATAAATACATAAGGTATGAATTATTATAAGACACTTCCATACGAGCCACTTATAACTCATGTATGTGCTCTTCTGGGTTACCTCATCCCTTATACTTGTCAAATTTTGGAATTTCAAAGTTTGGGGAAAAGGTAACATGGTAATGCTCCTGTCAAATGGGTATGGACAGACGTCTTGAATAGCGTAATATTTTTTTGTCTTCCCCATTTGTATATCTTGGACTTTTTGCATCAAGCTTTGAACCTACGAGGATATATCCATGGAAGGAACATTCATTAGTGCATTAAGAGCATTATATTGACTTGGGTCTTGGTATGTAGGTGGGTTCATGTCATATGGATTATATGTCATTTGAGGTTGCGGACCCATTTGATATGTAGATTGGGTTGAAGTGGAAGAGGTGCATTGTATGATCCATGGTGAATTAATGGGATGATGTTTTTTTGTGGGGGTTGTTGTTGTAAAGCTTTTTGATGTGTGTGTTGTGCAAGAAATGATTTTTGGGCTTGCAACTGTTGTTAAGTGTGTAGTTGTTGTTGAGCATGCAACTGTTTTTGAGCATGTAGTTGTTGTTGGGCTTGGAGTTGTTGTTGTGCTTGGAGTTGATATTGGCATGTGATGTTTTTGTTGCTATGGAGTGGGATTTTGTTGTTATGGTGTGATGTATTAATGATTGTTTTGTTGCTGGTTAGGGACGTATTGATGTTGTGGGTTGACATTTTGTGGAATGATATTTTGTTGAGGAGGTTGTTGGTGGTATTGTGGAATGAAATTTTGTAGTTGAGGGGTTGGATTTTGTTGGGCTGTTTGTTGAGAGTGATATAGAAGTTGTTGTTGAGTAATTTATTGTACAAATTGTTGTTGAGGAGGTTATTGGGTGAATTGTTGTTGAGGAGGTTGTGTAAATTGTTGTTGGGGAGGTTGTTGATGAACATGTATGTTTTGAGATGGTGGTGTGGTGAATAGATTGATCCCATGATTTTTCATGTTAGGATTTGGTATGTTGGGATTTGGTATGTTGGTGTTTGGTACATTGGTGTTTGGTATGTTGGTGTTAGGTGGTGAGTTGTATGTGTTTTGAAGGCCTAGGTTGTTTGGAGTCCCTATACCTTGAGTTTTATAAAGTATATTGTTATATTGGTTTAAAAATTTAGTTTGATCTACTCCTTGTAGAGTGATCATGGGTTGACTTGGCACATTTGTTGAATAAGGATTAGGTATTTTTTCAATGACATGGTGTACCAAGGGTTCACTCCCTTGTGGAAATTTTCTTGTTCTAAAGTTTAAAAAGAACGGTTGTTCCCTAAGTTGATTGAAATAAAAAAAATGGGGGGAATTTAGCACCAGCTTGTGCAAGTTTTAGCATGTATAAGTTTGGGTCAAGACTTAACATAGCATTTACCACTTTAATAAGAGATGGGTCTTGTTGCATCTCTAATATTTGTTCAAGATTGAAGTCACAAAGTGTTTCAAATTCAACAGGGTTAGGTTGCATTTTTGTTGGAAAAGGAGGTTCATACCCTTTAGTTTTAGGCATTCCCCATGGATATCACTAGCACTTTGGGCAGTGGTTTTTTTCGTAAGTTTTCCCAATCGTGCTTGTGGTAGTGGGAGGATTCGAACCAATAGGATTTGTTTCAATTTTCTTCTTGTGTTGAGATGTTGTGGCCATAAAACTTGTAGTTGTCCTAGGAGATATGAGTTTTGGAAGTGTATGTGTTATAAATCTGAAATAGATTGAATAACCCAAGGAACTTTTTAAGAGAAAATCAAAGCTACATAAACTGGAAAAGCATAAGGAATGCACACCAGGACTCCAAGAGACTATGCAATGTTGATGTGATAATATTGCATTAAGAGCTCCAAAGCTAAAAAGATACAAAGAAAGATGCTTGAATGGATGAAAATACAAGCTAGGTAGTGAGTTTATATAGAACTTAGGATAGGAGGTAGGTGGTAAATTCAACCAGTAGGAATCAACCACAAAAAGTGGAGATGGACCACCAAAAGTGGAGGATGCCACAAAAAGTGGAAAGTGGTTCCACCCTTTAAGGAAGGGGACACCTCATCACTTGTCTCCTAGTTATTAAATAATGAAATCACTTTATTATCCTAAGAAAGCTTAATTAAGTGTAGGAAAAATCTAGGACTAAGGGAAAATAAATTAACCCACTAAGAAAATAAAAAACCTACACCAACACCCCCCCTTAAGCACAACTCGAGAGGATGTAAAATATTATGGGTTTCAGAAAATCAAGCCATGTCAGGTACCCATGTACAAATGCAATGCAGAGAAATCTCTCACAACCGAAGAAAAGGAGAAAACCCAGTGGGACAGAACTCCTCCCTAAAAGAGAGATGAAAAAAAGAAAAGGACTAAGTAGGGCCCCCATAGATGACATCAACCACACCCCAAGCAAAGCTCGCAAATGAAGGAACTTGCTCTCAGTGAAGGGTTTGGTGAAGATGTTTGCAATCTGATGTGATGTCAGATACTACTTGAGATCAATGATCTCACTATGAATCAACTCCCGAATGTAGTGCATGTGGATCTCAATGTGCTTGGTCTGTTGATAATGGACTAGATTGTGAGAGATTTGAATCACACTTTGGTTGTCATAATGGATGACTATGGGCTTCCAAAAGGGAATGCCAAACTCACTGAGAATGTTCTAAATCTAGAGGGACTCAATAGCAGCATAACTGCTCCTCGATGCTCAGCCTCAGCAGATGGAAGAGCAATAGCAAACTGCTTCTTTCTCGACCAAGAAACTAGACTAGAACTAAGGGAGAAGCAATATCCTGAAGTAGACTTTTGATCCTGAGAATTTCCTGTCTAATTTAAATTTGTGTGTCCCACTAAGTCAAAATCCCCGCCCGCTACATAATGAATCCCATAATTTTGAGTACCCTTGATGTAGTGAAGAATCCGCTTAGCTACTTTCCAATGCAGCTCATGTGGCTCCTGCATGAATCGAGAGACTATGCCTACTGCATATGAAATGTTAGGCCTCGTATGAGTCAAATAGATGAGCAAGGGTGAAGAACACTTAGCCTCAAGTTTGACCCATGAAAAAAATGGAGTCAATGCAGGCTTATAATCAACCATATGAAACCTCTAGAGCATGTCACATAATTAGACTGTGCAAGAGAGATACTCGAGGAAGACTGAGTAATCTCAATCCCCAAGAAGTAGTGCAACAAGCCCGAGTCTAACATCAAAAATTGATCATGAAGGGAGATTTTCACTACCCAAATGGTGGATGAGTGACTCCTTGTGATCAACAAGTAATCAACGTAGAGAACCAAGAAGGTGTGAGTATCATCCTACTGCAATATGTAGACATTAGGATTAGAATGGCATCGGGTGAACCCCACTATCAGAATGAAGGAGTCCATCTTGGCGTACTAAGCCTGAGGGGCCTATTTGAGGCCATAGAGAGACTTTCAAAGATGACACACAAGTGAAGAATCCTGAACGAACCCCTATAGTTGCTCCATGTATATCTCCTCCTAAAGATCACCATGAAGAAAATCACTCTTCACATCCATCTGATGAACATCCCATCTATGTACTGCAGCTATGGCAAGAACAAATTAGATGGAATTCATTTTGGAGATTGGTGCAAAAGTCTTAGAGTAGTCAATCCTTGGAACTTGGGAGAATCCTTTGGAAACCAAGTGAGCCTTGTGCTTGTCAATCGACCCATCTGCTGCATATTTTGTTTAATAGACCCACTTGCATCAAACATATTTTCTTCCCTTAGGAAGTGGGACAAGATCTTAGGTGTGGTTCCTCTCTAAGGATTTAAACTCTTCTTGCATCACTGCATCCCACTTGGGGACACCAGAAGCTTCCCAAAAAATTTATAGATCAAAAGTTGAAGCAAGGAAGGCATGTGGAGTATCCTAAAATTGTGATCTCGTTATCCTATGATTTGATGGATCCCCTACCCAATCACCTGCTAACTACAAATTTTGATGAGCACAAAGAGGCCATATGGCTGGAGAAGGAGGAGAATTGGAGGAGAATCATCATCCTCTGAAGATGAACTGTGTGAATCCCCATGATCACTATCATCATTTTAAGTGGAGGAAGAAGACTCCTCATCATGATTTGAAGTATTACGAACCTTTGAAGAACTATCATCATGATACAAGGACTCCAAGCTGATGGTGTTAGAAGAAGTGTAGAGAGAAGGACTAGAAGTACTCTCCTCAAAGTGAAAACTCCTCTCAATTAACAACTCGTGTGTGGTAGGAACAAGAAGCCTGTAGCCTTTGACATCATTTGGGTAACCAACAAATATGCAAGACTTTCTTTGTGGATCCATAGCCTTACATTTCTCTACTATAATGTGAGCCCATGCATTAGAGCCAAACACGCTTAATTGACAGTTTTCGACTAGTCCAAGCTTGAAAAGGAGTTAACTCCTTCATAGCTTTGTGGGGAACACAGTTTTGGATATAAAACACATAGCTAATGGCTTATGCCTAGAAAGGTGGTGCCAAATACTTGGAGTGAATCATAGAATTAGTCATCTCTTTCAAGGACCGATTCTTTTGTTCTACAACTCCATCCTGTTGTGGACTATAGAGGATTGTATGCTACAAATCAATGCCCTTTGAAGCACAAACTTGTGGTTGACATATTCTCCCCCATTATCTATACACAAAACTTTGATAGATTTTCCAGTTTGTTTCTCTACAAAAGCCGTATACTCCAAGAATGAATCAAAGACTTTAGACTTCTATTTGAGAAAGTATACAATGGTGTACTTGGAGAAATAATCAATGAATGTCAAAACATATCGGGCTCTACTGAAAGGTGGTTGTGGAAATGGCCCTACCAAATCACTATGTGCCAACTCCAAAAGATGTGAGGCTCTCCAAGCTTTGCCTTTGTCAAATTTCTCTTCAGGATGCTTTCCAAGAATGCAACCGTGACAAATACCTTTAGAAAAGTGAATTGTAGGCAATACTATAAACATGCCCTATTTGTTGAGATGTTTTAGGTAGTGGTAGTTTAAGTGACCAAACCGTTGATACCGCAAGTTACTCATATCATCTGAATGAGTGAGTAGAATAGTCGAAGGAGGATTGGGAACAAAGGGAGAGAATAAATAAAGCTGAGATTGATGATCTACTCTCCCATTTACAACTGTAGAATCACTTTGCATCTCATGAATCACCATTGAATCAGGAGTAAACTCAACTCTCTTGCCTATGCCTATGTGAGTGATTTGATATATAGATAGGAAATTAGTTGATAATGAGGGTACACAAAGAAAATCTTGGAATGTGTCATCCCCCATATCAATAGACCCTCTCCCACACACCTCAAGTGGAGTTTCATCACCCATCAAAATGGAAGACATGGAATATGGCTCCATAGATTCAAGCTCATCCTCAGTTGAAGCCATGTGGTGTGTAGCACCTGAATCAAGAACCCATGTGGATGGTGGAGAAGCAACTGCTACAAGGGCCTTGCCCTTTCCTTTCCCCTTGTTGTTGTCTTTAGCCTTGCGATAACCCTCTTCTGAACTCTATTTGATGGAATCAAGAACATTGAGATTATTCTTCTCAAAAATGTGTGTCAAATGATCAACTTGTTTCTTCAAACATTGTGCTCATCATGACTGAGTTTCTTACAATAGGCACATTTGACCCTCTCTTTCTTAGGCTTATCACCTTTTGAAGATGAAGTCTCATTACTTGCTTTTGGAGTAGCCAATTTCCAATTCTTCTTCTCTTTTCTATTCTTTTGTTTCTTATCCTTATTACTACTTTGTCCTCTTTGTTCATTTGTGCCAAGGTTGGCAGCCAAGGCATGAGACTTGGAAGATTTAAGAGTGCCCATTTGAATTAGCTTATCCTTCTCCTGTGTGAGAGAAGTAGAAAATCATCCAAATATGGCATCTTGAATTGAGATCCAAGTGCATCCTTAGTAGAATAAAAGGTAGAAACAAATACTGAATACTCAAAACTCAAAACTTAGCTTTGAGAGAATATTGAGAATCAATTGGTCATCTTTCTTATCAATTCCATATTGTTGTAGTTGTAGCCTTAGTGAATTCATTTTGATGAAGAAATCTGGAATTATGTTGAAGTTACCTGGATTTAAACTAATTAGTTCATTCTCCAACATATGACCCCTCATAGAATCTTGTGCACCAAAAAGAGATTCTAACTTTTTCCATATTTCATTTGGAGTATTAAAAGATTCAACATGAAAGAGTAAATAAGGAGATACAAACACACACAATTCTCCATATGCTCTATCACATTTGTTAAACCACTCATAATTTTTTCATCTCCAATTGGTTTAGTTTCTAGTCCCATTACTACTATATGCAAATCAAGTCTTCTTACATGAATTTCCATTTGTTTTTTCCACTCAAAATAGTTGTATGCAGTTAGAATAGGAACTGTTGTTGATGCCATGATCAAAAAATACAAAAGGAAATGCAGACAGAAAGTGAATACAAGAACGCCAAGAACACCCCCACCCTTTTCACTAGTATCAAAGATCACCCCCCAAATATTATAAGGTTGGCACTTTATAATTTAGTGCATTTACAAAGCCTTTTTCCAAGATATAATGCTCAATAAGCTAAAAATAACCAAAATTACAAATTCTAACACAACATGAACCTGAGACAAAATCTAGAAAAAATAGCCTTATGACTATGTATTACTCTTCAAGACCTCTCCAACGCCTATTTGTTTTCGAAGAACGAAGCATCGGGGCGAAAGTTATGGCATGTTGAAGAAATTAGCACAAGACAACTTCAACCTAAAATATTTGGTACAAAATGGCAGAAAATATTCTCAATACCTTTGTGGATGGAAAGTGCTCATCTCTAGCTTTCCAATGATACCTTATTTGCTGAAATCCAATACTTGAAGCAAAAGTTATGAATTTTTAAAAAACTGGCTAAATTTAGCCTGCAGGAAACGAGTTTTATAGCAAAAAAAAGTTTACTCATAATTTGAAAACTGAAAAATATACTCATTGTTTGTAGACATTGAAGCTAAGAACAAAACCCATAAATCATTTTTTGATCCAACAAGCAGAAGATGAAAAAATGATTTGTTTTAACCTTCAACTAGGAGAAAAAATGGTGCACGATGATTTTTGTACAACAATTTTCTTCAAATTTGTGGAAGATATGAAAAATCTAAAAGATACCAAGTTGAGTTTTCGACCCTAGCTACAAAACCCAAAAATCATTTTTCTCAAAAATGAGTGGAAGCTGGATTTCTAAAGCAAAAAGCAAAATGGCTCCAATGAAAAACGGTTTTTTTTCAAACCCTTGCCTACAACTATGTCAAATGATCTCGAATTTGGATGAAACAAAAGCCAAATTTGACTTTCTCAAGCCTTTTGGACGCGTTGGAATGGTAAAAAATGCTACCAGTATAACCAAAAATGTTGCAATCACTCGGATCTCACAAAACACATATGCAAAATAAAGAGGTAATTAAATCTCTGCAAATCCTTTTTGATTCTCTAGATCGTTCAAGAACGCAAGAGAAGACCATACAAGAATTTGCAATATTTTTACAAGAAACTCAATCTGTCAATCGAGAATCTAATAACTTAGATTTCTCAAAACAAAAGCTCTGCTACCATGTTAGAAATCTGAAATAGATTGAATAACCCAAGGAACTTTTTACGAGAAAATCAAAGCTACATAAACTAGAAAAGCATAAAGGATGCACATCAGGACTCTGAGAGATTATGCAATGTCGATGTGACAATATTGCATTAAGAGCTCCAAAGTTGAAAAGATATAAAACAAGATGCTTGAATGGATGTAAATACAATCTAGGTAGTGAGTTTATATAGAACTTAGGAGAGGAGGTAGGTGGCAAATACAACCAATAGGAATCAGCCACAAAAAGTGGAGGATGCCACCAAAAGTGGAAAGTGGTTCCATCATTTAAGGAAGGGGCACCTCATCACTTATCTCCTAGTTATTAAATAATAAACTCATTTTATTATCCTAAGCAAGCTTAATTAAGTGTAGGAAAAACCTAGGACTAAGGGAAAATAAATTAATCCATTGGGAAAATAAAAAACCTACACCAACAGTATGAAGATGTTTTTGAAGGGATATTTGAGTTGCCTCAAATCAAGCTAGTAAAGACACCCTAAGCTTATTTGGACTAATGATGAATGACGTTTGGATGAGTGAGGGATGTGAAACCTTAAGTTTTGACAAAGTTGGTTTAGACTAGATCTCTAGTTTAAGTTTTGTTTTGAGGATGATTCCTTTCTTATCCTAGACCAATGAGTCCAAGCTAATGAAGATGATAATGAGGTTACTGAATTTGGGAGTAGACTAGTGACTCCAAAGAAAGTTAACTCACAAAGATGATACTAATTCAACTATATACTTGAAGGAAGACAGTTCTCCAAGTAAAGAGCTAAACTAGGGGGTGTGATAGAGATCTAACCAAAACTTAGTAATGTCTAATTTAGGTTGTTGTTTTGAATGGATTTTGTTTACTATTTTGCTGATGGGGGTTGATTCAATCCAAGATAACTAGGAAATGTCTAGACAAGTCTAAAGTGGAGTAATGACTATGATATGGGATGAAGATGAAAATTGTATGTTTGCTATTTTGGGGTGATTAGAATGCCTACATGTATGTTTTACACGTATCTCTGATCTGACATAGACTGGTGATGAAAAAATAGAAGCTGAGATTTTACAAGGTTCTGCTATTTTTACTAACAGTCAAACGTGGCATTCCACAAACAAGTGAAAAGATAGTCAAATGCGATCCACTGCCCTTGACAAACATGACACAATCATAGGTCTACAAACAAAGGCTGCACAATATGACTGTTAGACACAACACAGTGAATTTTTGAATGGAAATGGCTCTAAGACAAACACACCATAGTGTGCAAACATGTTGATATACAAAACATACATTGATATGAAAATAAGACATGCTAATATGCATACAAAAGCAACACAAAGTGACAGTCATATGTGATATTGCTAATATTTTGATTAGAAATGACCGAGACAAATGCGCCAAAGTGTGCAAATAGGTCGATATGCAAACAAAAATGTCAATGTGAAAATTGGATGCACCTAGATGTATATAGAAGCAACATAAAGTGATAGTTAGACGTGCTAATTTGACATAAAGAGTTTTTGAATTTTGATCCTAGGTACGTCTATTGTTTAAAAAAATATTAAGGATTAATTATGTTAGATTAATCTATCAAGTGATAAAATAAATAAAGAATCACACATAGGACTAACTCAATTGGATGTTAGAATATTTAGACACGCCTTATTTAATAAGGCCACACTAATTGGTATCATAGGTAGATTTATAATAAAGACACACCATAGATACACATCCTAATTTAGTGGTAGATCGGGTTATCAACTTATATTAGGTTCGCTCCAGAATACTATCCACTGAATGGGTAGCTAGAGTATCCCAAGGTCATGTACCACCTTGACACCTTTCACCTTGAAAGGAAAAGATCCTAAAAAGGAATAACAGTCACCTCAACAAAGGTTAGTACATAGCGAGTAACTTCACACATTGATACTTGTATGTTGCACCAATATAAGCTGATGATTTATAAATGGCTCTTAGGATTCTAGATTTTACAAGGTTTGTAATAAGGGTCTACTGTGAACAAAGAGCTAATATTCTTGAGTTGAGAGGGGTCACCTCTCTTCTCATCATCTATACGTGTCTTAACGAACCGAGGGTCACTAGACTTGGCTTGAAGGATGTGAGCCACTCCTTGGAGTATAAATTTCATTCTCTTGCATTTATATAGACCACCGAGAAACATGCTTGAGATCATAACTTGGGGTGATGAGGCCCCCAATCAAGTCTCCTACTTAAAAATAAACAAAAATAGTGTTGCTTTTGGTCCTCAAGATCATTCTTAGGAGTTGCGAGAGGAGAGCATATACAACACTATACCTCAAGGTGTACAAAAAATATGCAAGTTAGTGGTATTTCTGATTTCCAAGATCACACTAGGTGCGAGGAAAGAGCATATGTACACACCAACCTACCAAACATGCCATAGAATTATTTTTAAGTGCACGAAGGATTCAAATGTGTGGTTCAATTTTAAAACACTAAATTCAAATGCACAAGTTGTTTGTAAATTTTAAAAACCTAAATTGACATGTGAAAGTTGTGGGGTCACTTTTATTTGTACCAAATTGAAATGTGAGATTCTTTTTAAGCACCAAAGTAAATGTGAACCTAGATTAAGAAAACCTACAAATCCACATGTTAGTAGTTTATCAAGTTTTTCTTTTCCCAATGTTATGCCACAGGTTGCAAAGTTGTTAGCTCAAAATGATAGGCCCACATTAGGGTTATAAATCGAAATAATTCAAGAAAATTATTCAAACCCTAAATAAAAAAAACACAACAATACCTGATAGACGTTGCATTGTAACTGATCACAGATGCTACACGATATGACAAATGTGACAAACACTAGTTAAACATGGCCTTGTGTAAAAACTTGCACAAAAAGAGAAAACAAACTATTAGATAGACATGGTAAAGTATTATAGATGTGGCTCTGTAACTGATAATAGATGTGAAATAGTATGACAAATGTGGCAAAAACCAGTCATATGTGTTGTTGCGAGAAACCTGCACAAAAATTCGAGAGAAAGTCATATAAACAAAAGAGATCAAGAATATAGATATGACATAAATTTCAAACATGACATAATGAGATAAACACTATGATTTTTGAATGATAAACACATTGATTTATGACAAAGGCGTCACTACAACTTGTAAGTTGACAAAAACATAAAAAATGATAATTTTGGGACATGGGTCCTATCGAGCGTGCCAAAATATTGTAGGGGAAAATATGGGTTAGTTGTAAAAGTTAGAAATAAAGCAGTCAATGCAACAAACATCAAAAACCCATCAAGAAATGATCATATTAGCCCATACTCAATGAAATTGGGTTAGCACACATCAAAAATATTTAATCAAAAGCATTAAACATACAATTTAAAGCAAAATGAATCAAAATAATATGCAAAGCTTTAATCCCATTAGGGGATTATGCTCCAAGTGAATGTGGATGGCTCTATTAAGCACTTTCCCATGATTGCAAATCTCAGAGTGATGGTTATGACTCATAATTAGATCAAAACAATGAATTTATCAAGCTCATGAATATTGTGAATGATTTTTTGAAGGAAAATTGGGTTGTTTTATAGATTTAGAAATATCAGATCAATGGTCAAGATTGATGGATGAGAGGAGATCAAGGGGGTAAAATAACAAAGTTGTGTCACACTTTTGACCAACTAAATGGTTTCTATTGAACCATTTTCAGGCAAAACGGATTCGACCGAGACAGTTTCAGTCAAAACCATGTGGCAGTGACATGGCATCGACGTGGCAATCACTTATCAGTCGAAACCTTTTCGACCGAATAAATTTTGATTGAACTATGCAAATATAAAACCTAAGAAAAAGGGGGCTCGCATATTTTCTATGGACATACTAGGGTGCTCAACCAAATTGTTTGAGGGTGAGAGATTTTTGATTGAGCAGGATTTGCAAGTAGGATTTATTTAGTTTTCTCTTATTTGTGTTTTATTTTAGTTTTTACCTATTATATGGTGTGGTAAACAGTTAAATAGTTCACACCACTCTCCCTATCACATCCTTTGTCAAATAGTGTACCTTCCTTTTCTTTTCTTTTCCTCACACTTATATGGCACGAGTTTATTACTCCTAATTGTATTTACTTGCAATTTATGGTAGTTCATGAGATAATTTTACTTTAAGGTGTTCTATCAAATAGCTTATATGCTCTATTTTTTTTTCCTACACAAAGAGCGTGTATCATTTTATGGCCTTCAATCCAGCTACATTCAAGTATCTTTCATCAAACAAATACTTCATATGTCTGCCTTTCATATTTCATCATGCCATGCCTATTCTTTTGGCTGCACTCAATTTTTAAATAATTATGGTGTCGTGTCTTTGCTTTATCAGTTTACATACACATCCATCATGACACTCATAATTACAACATCAAACAAAAATCCTCTATCCTTTATGCTTTGATGGATATCCAATGGCTATTTTGAAGCTCCCATACTAGCATAGGCAGGGAAAATACTAGCAAAAGTTATGGAATCAAGCTTTTACACCTACATATTGCATATCCTTGAAAGTTTCTAAAACCTTTTTAATGAATTAATTTTGTGCTTATGCTGCAATCATGCATTCCATAAGACTTCATAAATATCTGAGGCATTTTATCAAATAGTTCATGTGCCTTGTATAAGGCTCCACCTTGAATATATGTATGAACCAATGAGTTAATAAGTATTTGTATTAACATGGTCAACATTTCTCAACCTTTTGACAATATCCTTTGGACCATCAATATTACTTGATACCTCAAAAATATTTAGAATGGAAAGTGCCTTCCCAAGCAGTTATGGTATTGTTTAGGAAGATGCTTCTTAATTATTCCAAGGATCACTCTCAGTTAACACTTTAGATGGCTCAATAACCTTTATTTTTGGAGCTTCAGAATCTGTGGTCACAGGGGAAGGCTCAACTTCCTTTGACTCCACTCTTTTTGATGTAGCAGTTTTCCATCTTCCAGCAAGTGCACAGGATATATCAATAAATAGTCAGCTTCAACAAAAAAATGACAACAAAATATTAGTTCCTTAAGGCCATAAACTATCAGTAACAATGGTTTCAAATTTTCAACAAAGGTTTTATTGATTTTACCCTAGAACATTTATCTAGACCAATATAATAGAATTACTTTAACTATGACAGAAGAAGATGTCACCAATCATATTAAATATTGACATCCATAACACTTGAAAGCGTTGTATAGGCTTAGTTGAGGATTTTGTACTCTTGGATCTTCATGAGGACTGGAGAAGTTTAGCCTTGTACATATTTACTCTTTCCATGCATAGATGGTTGCTCACTTACATCCGAAATTCATATATTTTCAATTATAAGTTTGGAAGTCACAATTAGCTACCTAGAAAAGGTCTTAACATATAAATTTTATGTTTTGTCCTACCCTAGAAATCTACATTTAGATCTTGAAAGATATATGCAACTGAGTATTCCTATATTGTAAACTTTGTATTTAGCAGAATCTCACAATAAGTCACAAACATTTTTAATAAAAATGTAGACTGGTACTTGAATGTAACAAGCAAAGGTAATTTCAAACCAAGTAACTGTAATATACCCATAAACAAAATTTGAGAGTGGAACTACAAACTAGTATATGTAAGGTTCTCATTTCATGTATTTGGTTTTGCATTATTATCTTGTTTGCTAGTTATGTATCATATTTCATCATTTCTTTTAAGTTTCTCAATGGATTTTTTTTTATCATAGGGAGCTTATAAATAATAGAACCTGTGCACATCCAATCAACATACTCACCATTTTCTCATCACTTATTGGTTTGAAATTATGAACTTTTCAAAGCAGGCATCAAATGCCTCTTTTACATGCTAAAAATATTTATAATGAAGACTATTTTTGTAGAGGGGTTTGCACAATGATAAGCATGGTGTTTTGTTTACATAGAGACCTTGATTGTTGATCCCAATTCTAATTCTTCTAATAAAATCTACAACATAGAGAATTATGAGTCTAGTTTGCAGAGATGTGTAGTAATCTAGAAAATAGGTTTGCAAAGAATTTGTTAAAATATTTTGACTGTTGTTAACTTGTATCTCACTAGTTTTGGGTGTAAGATGAGCCTTGTGAATCCATATAAATAACCTAGAAACAAATTAGTGATGGTTTTAGAATATGTATGTTGTTCAAACCTATAAAATGGGAGAGTCATTTCTATGTGGTTAATCTTCTTGCATTGTATTTTAATTATTTTTAAATGTATGTTTTTCATGTTTACAAGATGTTTAGTGCTTTAAGTAAAAAAGGGTAATATTTGCACCTTACTAGAAAAAATGGTTATTGCATATTTACTTTTAGTGAAATAAAATAAGTACATATTTAATTATTCTTTAGAAATATAATATTGGCTTGCGATTTTTATCATATTATTGAATAATTTCACATGTGCATGAATCTTGAGTTTTTGCACATATGATGATTGTTCATGTAAATGAATTAAAATTGTGCAAGATTAAATTATTTCCGGTTTTCAAGTTCAACTTGTATATTAAAAATGTTTTGGTTTTGAAAAGATAATTTTTTAATTTAAATTATTTGTTTTAATTATATGCAGATCTAGATATTTATACACATATGGTTGATTAGTCTTCTCATCTAGATGATCAAGGTTCTCATCACTCTACTCAATCTGAGCAACATGCCCAGTCTAGGTCTACTTTTTATGAGGACATGATGAAGGGGACTCCCCTTACAAATCTGAAAATCAAACACACACAAAGAGACTTGTAGATGGCTGCAATATGCCATTAAATTCCAGATTTAAAGAAATAAAATCAACAACATTCTTATTTGCTTAAATCATAAAATGGTTACATCAAATTGAAGCTCATGGGATTCCTTACAATTTGGGCTTCATACATACAATAATCTGTAACATAATATCTTCAACATCTTGGCATCATTCTGATAGCATTTGGGTATGCAAAACTTTATTTCTCCAAGCCCCCTGTCCAAATGAGAAGGCATGAATTTATAGAGAAAGTGGAAGAAGAAAACAACTCTTGGTCGCCAAAACCATCAAATGGAAACCACCTCGAGGAAAGTATGCCCAACCTTGGGATTTTGAAAATTTTCCATGAGGAAATGTTGTCCAATGCATGCCGACCCTCTCTTAGGCGCCTAGACACTTGGCCAATCAAATTTGAGATGCTATGAAAACTTACACCTCTTATAGATTCCTTACATCCTGTCATAACAGTTGTTTCATGCAAAGACATGCAAGAAACATGCAATATTCTTTTGGAAGCCCACTTTAGACTTTTCATGACACATGTACATGCATGCAAGACCTCTTTTGACCTCCTCCAAAAGTGGGATGCCCAAAGGGCATATTCTTTAACAAGTTACATTTTCCTAGATACCGGGGTTATTTTCCCACCAAATTTTACATTGCATTTTTACTCAATGGGAATTTACAATGTTGCACATGAAAATATTATTTTCTATCACCTAAGCCCTTATTAAAATGAATAAAATAAAATAACAATATTTTTGGTGATACAGGATTGTTAGTACCCCTAGATGCTCCTACATCAGACACTTGGGGTAGGAATTTTTTTGTGAATATGGATTCACAAAATGGAGTTGAGTGGCAATACCACCCTTCTAGATTGCAAGCAATCCTCAACAAACTCCATCATTGAATTTGGTACCTACAATTAATTCTTCTTTCTCCTCTTCCAACACTTAACTAGAGCAAGCTTCCTTCTCTAACAACTCTGCTCTTCACTGAACCTCTTGAATGTGGAATCATTTCCACCATAAACTGACCACCTCCTCCAAGTGTATAGTACACTCCTCTTTGATCTTATGGGATTCAACCCACCATATTTCATCCTCCTCCACCAATTTGCACTTGCACTTAACTCTGCAACATCATACAAATCCTTCTCTACATACCAATAATCTCTAATAAACTCTAATTGAGCCATCTCTTTTGCATTCACTAACTCATCCATCTCAACATGAAAATAATCATTCTCAAATTCACTAAAATTTGAATTTACCTTTTCATCACCTATTGCATCTTCAACTTTATTTTCTTCTTCCATGCCTTCTACAAGACATGCAACTGTATCACTTCCTTGTCCTATAACCAATGCTGCAAATTCAATGTCAGTAACACAATATAGATATTCATCCTTTCCATATTCCTCCTCTGCATCCATTTCAATATTAGTAACACAATCAAAATATTCATCATTTCCATCCTGTAAAAAAATGTCATTCATAGAAATATCTTTATCGAAGTCCTCTTTTACCATCACCTCTTGTTCCTCAATTTCAACCTTCTCAAATTGATTCATTATTGCAACAAATTTATCCATTTCTACATTCTTATCCTCATCAAAACATACATTAAAATCTAATTTTACCTCATTGCCTTTTACTGCAACCTTCACTTCTGCAATTCTTTCTTTGTTATCATTTGTCATATCACTCAAACATAAATCAAATTTGGTTCTAACCTCTTCAAAATTAGATATTCCTCTTTTACTTATTGCTGTAACAAAAATTTCAGCCTCCTTATATCTATCCATCCCATTCATATCGCAAACCAAAATAATCGATAAACTCACAAAATGCAAGTTTTACCTTTTCTTTAATTGTTTCAACTTTCGTGTCCTCTTCTTCAATGCTCTCCATTGCACTCAACTCTTTTTTTTCTACTACAACCTCTGTAATTTCATCCTTCATGTCTTCTAATAGACATCCCTCAGATTTAGGTTCATGGATTTCTTCACATTCATCCTCTTCTTCTTCATCTATGCCACTTGTTTGACACCCTACTACATCTTCTTTCTTTCCTGCAATAAAAATATCATTAGAAGGATAATCAAAATTACCTTCAACTCTTTTGTTTTCTCGTTTTGTCCTTTCAATCTCTTTTCTTAATTCATCCACTTGTTGTTGCAATTCTATCATCTCAACTCTTATTTCTTCTTGCTCTCTCTCTAATTCTCTCTCTGATTTTCTCAAGTCCAAGAATTGTCAAAATTCATCCAATGACAAAATTCATTTTCTTCTTTCTCTTTTCCATTTTCAAGGCCTCACAAAGCCTCAACACAAATCTTTAAATCCTCAAGTTTTACTTATGTAAGTTGCCTCCTTTGGTGATCTGTTTACAAAACCCTCTTTCAATATTCACCAATATTATTGTAAAATGCCTCCTTTCATGATTTGTTTACAACCATGGGAACCTCAGTTCCTCAAACCCTCTAAATTTTTTTTCTTGCAGGTTGCACATCCATCTACAAAAAAAATTCATGCACTCTCCACCCTTAAGTCTTGGTGCAAACTGCCTCACATCAACACTTCTATCTACACACTCAAGAACTCCCGCTTTGATACCACTGATGAAGGGGACTCCCCTTACAAATCTGAAAATCAAACACACACAAAGAGACTTGCAAGATGGCTACAATATTCCATTCGATTTTAGATTTAAAGAAATAAAATCAACAACATTCTTATTTGCTTAAATCATAAAATGGTTACATCAAACAAGAGCTCATGGGCTTCCTTACAATCTAGGCTTCATACATACAAAAATCTGCAACATAATGTCTTCAACATCCTGGCATCATTCCGATAGCATCTGGGTATGCAAAAATTTATTTCTCCAAGCCCCCATGTCCAAATGAGAAGGCATGAATTTATAGAGAAAGTGGAAGAAGAAAACAACTCTTGGTTGCCAAAACCATCAAATGGAAAACCACCTTGAGGAAAGTACGCCCAATCTTGGGAGTTTGAAAATTTTCCATGAGGAAATGTTTTCCAATGCATGACAACCCTCTCTTGGGTGCTTAGACACTTGGCCAATCAAATTTGAGATGCTATGAAAACTTACACCTCTTACAGATTCCTTACATCCTGTCATAACGGTTGTTGCATGCAAAGACATGAAAGCAACATGCAATATTATTTTGGTAGTCCACTTTAAGACTTTTCATGACACATGTACATGAATGCAAGATCTCTTTTGACCTCCTCCAAAAGTGGCATGCCCAAAGGGCATATTCTTTCACAAGTTACATTTACCTAGATACCGGGGTTATTTTCCCACCAAAATTTACATTGCATTTTCACTCAATGGGAATTTACAATGTTGCACATGAAAATATTATTTTCTATCACCTAAGCCCTTATTAAAATGAATAAAATAAAATAAAAATATTTTTGGTGATACAGGATTGCTAGTACCCCTAGATGCTCCCGCGTCAGGACAACATTAGGAGACTATAAAATTCTTTGAGATGTTTAGACAAAACTATACATAATTCCCCAAATCTGTCTAATAGAGATAGATTAGTTACTATTAGAGGGGAGATTATACATATGAGACAAAACTATACATAACTCCCTTACCAAGAGTGTTACTGGCATTGAGAAATTTACATCTATAAATCTAGGATAGTTTCATTAAATAGTGAGCATAACATGTTCCCTTTTTATAAGGGATGAGATAGAGTTATAGGATATATAGTTACTAGGTGTATGATGAGCTTGTTGCTCCTTTTATATATCCTAGATGGTTGGCAACCCATCATAGATGGCCTCATAATGATGAGTTGTCACTTTATTTTTGTAAACATTTATATGTTGTGTTTCATTTATTGCTAGATGTGGATTGCACATCATTTCCTCAGCATGTTGGACATGGCAGAGGGAGGTTTTCTGATAAACTTGAATATAGACATGCAAATTTTCCACCACTCATCAATAAGAGGGCATTAGTTGGTCCAAACCTTTTGGCTCTTCCAAAACATTTGGAACTAGTAGCAACAATAGATACAACAACAACCCCTACCAAATGTGAGATTTTTGATAGTATTGCCACCATTACTACTCAGATCGATCAAATGCCATCTAATTGTGTTGGTAGATACTTATTACACCGACAGATTAGCCTTCCTCCCACTGAGGCTACATCCAGTAGTTATGATCCATTTATTCGGGTCAATCTACCATCACCATCAAATATGGCACATATGAGTGACGTGACTGTGCATAATGTGTGTGCAATCTCCATCACCGATTTAATAGCATCATACTAGTTTATTAGTGACGAGCATGCGATCCCTTTGGATATTATATCAATCCATATTAGATGACATTCTTCTAGAAAGATGAGTTGTGGTAAGGAAAATTCATAGGGTACAGGGGGTATCAGGATATTCCAAACCATCCTACAACCCCAATGCAAAATGTTCAAATTGATCCTATAGTGTGCCCCTCTCAGCATGTTCTAGATTAGGTTGAGGTTACTGTAGCTAATATTGTTCCTATACAGAACACTTCTTTTTGGAATTAGTATTGTACCATGTACAAGTGTCCCCATGATGTCCATGCATTCTTTTGAGATCAACAGGATTGGTAGAACCATTGAGTCTATTGTGTAGGTACTTGAATAATTTATATATTTTACATTTGAAAAATTCACATGTATATTAAATAATATTGATTTTAAAGTAGTTCTAACTCTTGATTGAAATCATGTGTTTGAAAATTTCTAGGAGTATGGTAATTTTCCAACCTTTGAAGATTTGGAGCATGCTGGCGATCCTATGCATTATACATTTGAGGTACATAAATAATATTTAAATTATTTGATACATTCACACATTGAAAGTACATTATAAGTTTTAGATAACTTTACATATACACATGTACATTAAATTACATTATGTAATTTCTTGTCCAGGGCTCAAGATAGGGCTCGAGACAGGGATTAGGATAGGGATTGAGACAGGGATCAGGACAGGGATCGAGACACAGATCAGATTCATCTATCCATAGTCATATTATACTCCTCCTCTTTGAGTTTTTCTACATGCACACACATGTGTTCTTTAGACATTATGGTTCTTCTTATGATTTGTCACATTATATACATTTTACATTATGGTTTGTCACATTATGTTTCTTATTATGGTTTGTCACATTATACACTTGTATATACATTTTATATTATGATTTGTCACATTATGGTTTGAATATATATATTTTATATTGTGATTTGTCACATTATGGTTTGAATATATACATTTTATATTGTGATTTTTCATGTTATGGTTTGAATATGATTTATTTTTAATGATCTCTAGTTATAATGAATTGTAAATTATATATCTAAATTTAAGAGTACATGCATGTTAGATTATATATTTAAAATGGGTGAACCTTAAACATAAAAATAGAATTTCATGTACACTTTATTGATAAAATAGGTATCATTATGATTGATAAATACCAAATATTATGAAATTCTTGTTGATAACACTCCATGCTTTAATCTTGTTATTGAATTTTCACATATCTTTAGTTTAAGGTTACATAACCATAACTATGGAATCATAATAAGTATGTAATTTAGAACATATTATTTCTACTATTTTTGTGACTATAATATATGTTGGCCTTAGTAAAAGCCAAAAAATAGTGCATATGGTAGGATTTAATTGGTCTATGTTAAGGTTTTGATAGTAATATTCCTTATCAAATCTATGTAGTATGATGTTTTTAAATATACACCTCTTATGATTTTTTTGTTCATTATGTGTTATTGAGGTTTAGCTTGAGACACTCTTTTTGGGCTAAGTTATGTAATTGTACAAGAATATCTTTCTAATCAAGAATGTATTCCTCTTGCAAATGATGTATCTAATAAAAATGACATTAGATTCTTTTAATTATAACTTAGGTGTTTTTTTTCTCTTATGGGAAAATAATCATTGATAACACCATATACCATATTCTCGACCTCTTTTGCATTATAGAACTTAAATTGAATATTATGTCTGTTTGACAAAGAATTAAAATGCTTCTTATTCTAATGTGCTAATTATTATGGGCTTCTATGCATGAATATGAAAACTTAACCTTATCTTATTTCAAATTATGATAATTATATATTTGATTGACATAAAGGGAAATAATTAATTATAAAATTGGTATTATTGCCTAAAAATATTAGTACACTCTATTTCCTTATTTTCTAAAAAAGTGACTTGATATATATGATTGTATGTTAATTGGGTGGATAAAGAATACTAAGAGATCCTTGTAGCAATAGTGTTAAGGTTGTAAAAAACTTATTGAGTTTTGTTACATAAAGGAGAAATTGAGGATAGAAAATCTATGCTCAATAGTGATGATATTATGAGATAAAACTATTATTATACAAACCAACGTAGAATATTGGTAGGAACAAATGTATTTCTAGTACATATGGTATCATACTAAATATATTCATTGTTAATAAAATACAAAAATTTAAATGGTACCATATCAATTTTATCTCTAGTTAAATCCAAACTTGATATGATCATAGACAAATCCTACTTGTAGATATTCTTATCTACTAGTGTAGATACTATAGAGAATATTTACCTACTACCATTGTACCTAGTTTAGCTAGTGCTAAACAAACTTCTATGGAAAACATTGTAATTGGCTTGAGATTCCACTAAGGTTTAGATAAAACAAAAAACAAAAATTGAAAAATAAGGTGGAATTTTATACCCAACTTTTAGTGATTTATGTCTTTAATTGATTCTATATTTTGTAGGATCTAATAAAATTTGTTGAAATAATTTAAACATGAATTCTTCATTAAAAAAAATTACTACAAGGAAGGGAATGTTTTTGTCGATAGTTTAACTGAATCATGAGATTAATTATATAAATATAAAAAAAAAATTAAAAAGGAAACAAGATAGTACTAAGTATTAGTCCAACTTTAGCCAAAACAAGGGGATATATATAATTTATACAAGAAATTCCATTTAGAAACCAAATCATGAGTTGATATATATTTTATGGGATTTATTAAAACCTAAAATCAAGTGTTATCCAAAAGGCGATATAATTTACACTTTAAGAAAGCTTTATAAGCAAATAAGATAACAAAAAAGAAAGCTTCATGGACTATTATTTCATTTAATGTCTATTTAACTATATACATAAAATATGACATATCAACCTATCTAAACTTGACCAAGCCTAAAAATATCCATCTAATCCAATAAAAAATATAAATTTAGATCACCACATGGAATGAAAAAATATTTGAATTTGATATATAATAAAAATATTTTCAATTTTAGGTCTAAATGTTGCATGTATATATGGTCATAGAAAATATATATGTACATAAATAACTTAAAGCTCTTGTTACATATAATCTAGATCCTCTCTATATTTTATTATCTCTAAAATATTTTCATGATCTTCAATAGAAAACCTCCACTTTTGTTTGCCACGTCCTCTTTTTGGTAAAGTTTCAAAATTTATTTTTGTTGCTATAACTAAGTGACTATAATGTATAACCTTTTATCTTGGCATATAATCAATAAATATAATACCATTTTTATCTATCTTTATTTGTTGATAATATGTGCCTTCAAAAATGACTAATCCAGTGGGATACTCTTGTCCATCACCATCTATAATTGATTTCACCTATTTGCATTTTGGTTGCGTACATCTCAGTAGATAGTAATCTACACCTCCTGCATTGTTAGGATCCGCAACAACAATGAAAATATCTCTTGTACACACCATGTAGTAAACATATATAAATACATGACCAAATTAGAGTTTTAATGTAAACCATTTAAATATTTCTAAATATGCTCAATTTAAGTAGAATATAAATCAATTTTCAGTTAAAATTTAATTTAAAAGTTTAAAATTTACCTATAACAACTAAATCAAATACACTTTCATAATAAACTAAATATAGAGGATCATAGACATCTATAGTGTCACTATCTTAGAAATGAGGCATTGATAACAATTGTTTTATTTCCTATTGTGAAACATAGCCATCTCTAAAATTCTCACATTGTAGAGTATTTGCATTGTTCTCAATGCAATCAACACAAAAATATGTTTTCTCTCACTTTAATTACAAGAGTCTTGCTATGTCTTATTGTCATGATTTGATGTAAACTTATAAAACCATTAATTGTTTGAAAATTATAAGGATTTGATTGATCAATATCTATAAATTTCAAACATCCAACTAAGAAGTGTATATTTATCTAAAAATTCAATTCATGTACACTATCAAATTCAAATAACAAATTCAACTATGTACCTTCAACTTCCAAAAAATAGCATGTGTTATATATTGAGACATGGGTACCAAAATGACTTTTGCACCATTCAACAATTTCATTTGCATTCCTTTTGACATTACTTGCAAGTTCATGTTGGCGAAATGTCAAGTTAAGAGGTTTTAAAATTTAAAGTATTAGAATTTAAATTTCTATTCCATATGGTGTTACCTACAAGTTCATGTTGGTGAAGTGCACACTTCACACATGCTCTTGCTCCATCGTGCTCTCATTTTCCATGTCTACTCTCATAAAAATTCCATAAAATGTTTGTGTCACTTCTAGCATGTTGTTGGATTAACCAATTAAAGGATTTTGTAGACTTAAATTATTCAATGAAGTTACAAAAAAATTCATTCAAACCAAATTAGTAAAAAGAACTATATGTGTACAACATATAAGTAACTAAACAATTCAAGTCTTAAAGTTAAGTAAATAAATAAATAATTATATAATTTTAAAAAAAAAAATTAACACTTACCAACACATCCATTAGACCATGTCTAGTGTTGTGCTTCATCTAAATCTTCTTATTTTTCACATACAAGAGACTTCACAAATTGTGTTGTGCTTCTAAGGATGGTTGTATTTGGATTAATTACTGCCATAACTTTTTTATATGACTACAGGTGTAGATGAAATCCAACATGATTTCGACAACAAGTTTCACATACTTTATTTATAAGTACAAAACATGGTTGTAGTCTCTCAAACATCCTTTGACAAATCTTCACATCTAAAAACAATCTTCACATCTGAAAATTCTTGCTTGAATGCTTCAAAAAGTTCACTTTGTGTTGTATCTATAAAATGTTTTGGGTGAGATTTTTTTTACCAACTTTACCTATTATTTGTATAGTGTTCCTTCTATTGGAAGAAACACGAGAGTGTTTGGTCCAATATTCAATCACCTATTTCTTTACATCTAAATTTTTATCTTTTTGGGGAACCCTATAAATATTTATCCAATTATTCTCAATATTTTTATGTAATCTATTTTTCTTTTCAATATATCTTTAAACAGTTCTCATAGAAACATTTATTAATTGGGAAATTGCTTGAACTTGTATTCTATGTGATAATTTATTACTAGAAATTACAGTCATCAATGCTCTATGTGCAACACTTAAATCAATAGCTCGACTCTTGCTTTCAATACAATTCAATGCTTCTTGTAGGTTTTTAACAATTGTTTATTTTAATGAACTTGATGAATTTTTCCTATTATCAACCCCTAAAAACTTCAACACATGGGTCATTTATTTTCGCCTAAATAACTTTGCACATAATAATATATCTCCAGATGAAATATTCTTGAAAAAGAGAATCCTCATCAATCTCCATTAGATTTTCCATACCATAGAAAAATTTCTATTACTATCTTCAATTTGTTCTTATACCTGTACATTACCTTGATCATCAATAATTTCCATGGGTTGTTCTTGAGTAGATGTTCCTTCATTCACATTTTTGGTCTTTCTTTTTTGATCATACAACCTTGATCTATTCCTTTTACTCACCATCACAATTTGCTCAAATTTGAATTCACTTGCATACAAATGTACATGTACATATACTTTAACTTAAGTTATATTTTTGATATATAGAGATCTATCTACTTAAAAAAATATGCTAAATAGAAAACAACTAAGGAGAGAAAAGGAGAGGAATAGAGAGAGACCTAGAGTCTAGCACTACATGTATTCATAGAAGGAAAGAGAGAGAGGGTAACACTATGGTCATACCCCCAAGATAGAACCTAAGACTTTGATAAAATGAATGAGAGAGAGAGACTTGTATCTAAGGAGAGATTAAGATAGAGAGTAGTTATGTCAGGAGATAGAAAGAGAGGGTAGTGCACTACATGTATGATAGAAGGAGACAACTCGAGAGACGAAACCAACTCATATAGTTAGATATATTTTTTGTAATGTAGAAGATAAGACTAATAAAATGAAAGAGGGAGAAACTTATCTAAGGGGAGATATAGAAAGAACTTAGACATCTAAGGAGATCTAGAGAAAGGTTAGCTCACTATGGTAGAAGGAGAGAGGGAGAGATGAAACCAACTCATGTATAATTTAAAGATAATTTCTTAATGTACAAGATGTAAGACTTTAATAAAATGGAAGAGAAAGAGTATCAAGGAGAGAAAGAGAGAAAGTTTAGGTATATAAGGAGAGAGAAAGAGAGGGTAGTGCACTACATGTAATGATAAAAGGAGAGAGGGAAAGATTCAAAATGAACTCATAGTTAGATATTTTTTAACATGTACAAGATAGTCATATAAATATTTATGATGATGTAAGAAGTGTAAAAGATATCTATGATAAATTGTAAAAGGTGTAATATTTTTTTTTTATTTTTTTTTGTGAAAAGTTGATGGTTTTTTAGAGACTTGATATTTTTTTCTAACATGGGTTGTTTTTATCCTATAATTAAGTTGGTTCCCAAGATCATGAGAAAAGCATAAAGATTCTAGAAAATTTCTTATAAATCTTAGATGTGTATGTCATGAGGTATATTTTGCGCATGTGTATTACTTGGTTCATGGTGTAAGTCCATTAATGCTCTTTTGTATTAATTTTAGCTATAGATTGGAACTTGGAGTAAGAGATTGGATAATTATTTTTCAATTTGTATAGTAATGAAGTGCTACAAAAATTAAGAGCGAGAATTTGTATTTGTTAATTCTTGATTATTTATATAAGGTTTTCTCCATATGTATCTTGTATTATGGTTTGCATCTCTTTTATGGTTATATGGTTTGTGTCTCTTTTATTAAGACTAATAAAATGAAAGAGAGAGAGGAGTATGAAAGAGAGAAGTATCAAAGGAGAGATAGGGAGAGATGAAACCAACTAACAGTGTACTAATTTTTTAATGTACAAGATAAGACTAATTTAAAATGAAAGAGAGAGAGAGAAGTATCTAAAGAGAGACAAAGAGAGAATAGACATATCTTAAGAGAGGGAGGGTAGCATTGAGAATTCATGATAAATTGAACATGATTTATATCAATTAGCTTTCTTTAAAGAGAAACTAACTCATCTAAAACTCTAATTTCTTAATGTACAAGATAATCTAAGTAATTAATAATATAGAAATAAATCTTGCTAAATTTTATAACACAAACTAGTAGTTTTCACTTTGAAACCTTATCAAATATAAATTTAATTTAATTAATTAAAACACATTGCATATTCAACGAGCACTATCTTGGAGATAGGGTAGGGGGGAGAGAGAGGTAGGAGAAATAGTTGTATACATTAAAAGAACCCTAAAATAAGTCAATAATTGAGCACAACCTCATGTAAACATTTTGGATTAATCAATTACAAGTTGAAGATCAATATACCTAAAATTATAGCTCTTCTCTTGTCGAAATAAGTCCCTTTTTGTATTTTCTCCAAAATCTTTGAATTGAAAAAAATTAAAAAACATTTATATGAATGTTTTCGGTCAAAAGGTTTTCGATCTATTGAGTTTTGGTCAAACAAGTTTCGGTTGAAACCTTTTTGATCAAAAAATATTCGACTAAAAACCTTTTGGCTGAAACAGTCTGTAGCATCCTAGTTGGCAACCAACTTAGCCTTTTTCAAAATTTTCTAAAACTTTCAACTTTAACTAAATATTTCTTTAGTAAGAATGATTTAAAAAAAAGAAAAATACCCTTTTGTAGAGCTCAGAGTGGCAAATCTAAATATATAATTTTTGATATATATATATATAAATAATGCAAGTAGGTTGTTAAAGTTAAAAAAGACACTAATTAGAAATTAAAAAAATAGTAAAACATATTAATTTTTTTGAAAAATATATGTTGCACTAGAGGAGAGAATCCTCTTTGAAAGGGTATAATTTGTTTCTTGAAACTGATAAAGAAAGTAGACAATAGTTGACATCAAATGAAAACTATCAAATTATGGTAAGTTTGACTTTAAAAAGTTATTATGAGAAAAATATACATCAAAATTTCATTTTTTTTTCCATGCACTAGATATTGAAGTTACCTATTTGGAGGAAAAAGGTCAGGGGAAAATGAAGATTTTTTCTATTTGTTTCTTGACGTCAATTGAACATCACTTTTTCTTGAAATTTTTAGCATTTCAAAATCTGCTCTTAAATTGATAAAAAAATATCAAAATAATTTTTTAAAAATTGAAAAATTACAGGAACAAACTTCATCAAGAGTTCTACATTTCATTAGTTACATAATTTTGAAATTAGAAACATAAAGACCACTTTTATGTGGTCGAAGTTGATTTTTTTTTGTGTTGGCCAATTCCTTTATAAGGTGTGACATAGGTTTGTACTTGTACCTTTGGAGATGGATGAAGATCAATACCTAGATGAAATTGAATGAGAACCCAAAATATCCCTATTTTCATAGAAAAGAGTTTAAAGATATTTTGGAGGGAAAATATATTTTGAAAAAGATAATATTTTTTTTTGAAAAAGGAATATTCTTTGTGCAAGTTGAAAGAAATTAGAAATTAGGATTTATTAATTAAATAATTAGAGGAAAAATTAGATTTAATTAAGTAATGAAAATTATTTAATCAAGGTGGAAGGAAGAAAATTGAATTTTAATTAAATTATTCAATTAAAGGGAAAAATTAATAAGAAATGATGAAATTGTTTCTTAGGCTTGATAAAGCCTTATATGTAATTGGGCCTATGGGAAGTTGTAGGAAGGAAGTTTTTTGGTTTTGGGAGGTTTTGGGAAAATGAGCTAAATGTTTCTCAGGTTTTGTGGGTGGTTTTGGGGAAAATGATTTGATGATTCTCACTTTGAGATTCATACTCATATATATGTATTTATCTTTACTATCGTAATATAATTATAGGCTTCATGTCTTTTGCCTAAAAAAAAAAAGAAATGATGAAAAATGACGAATTAACCAAATAATGTCAATTATTCAATTAATAGAGGAAAAATATGAATTTAATCAAATAATTAGAAATTATTTGATTAAATAAATGAATTAGGTGAAAAAGAGAAAAATGATGTTAATATGTAAAATTGGAATATGTTATACGCTTAGGACATTTTGAGGTGTCTACAATTTTTTTTTCACTTGCTAAATTTTTTTCTTTGCTAACACTTGCGATTTTTTCTATGACAGGTCGTATGACCATATAGTTAGTGGTATAATCGAATTGGACAATTTTTTTTCTCTAATTTCTAGAGTCAAATGCTTCAATTTTTGTGATTTGACAGTCGATCTTGGGGTTTTTGGACCTTTTGAACACTATGGAAGGGGCGATTTTGGTCCAAAGTGTTCCAAAAATTCAGTTAGCTCCTAGTCTATCTAGTAACCTTTTTCTAACTTGAAACCCTTGTAGATATGACAAAATATGATGAAATTTGACGAAACAAAAGACAAACTTGACTTTCTATGACACCCTGCATTCAATGATGAGGTCCTTGAAACCTCTATTCACACCCAATTTTTTTTTCATACCAGAATTGGTCTCTCAGATTTGGAAAGAAGTCTACCACACTGAAGCTTTGATACCATGTAAGAGTTTATGGTGAACTCCTCAACACCCCAGGATCACTTGCAAGACAACAATAACTTCCACAAGAGAGAAATGACAGAAATAGCATGTTATGATTATGGATGCAAGATTTTTAGATTGAATATGTGATGTACATATGATGCCTTGCTTATAAAGACAAGTTGTGAGATAGGTTTAAACAAGATTTTGATATGTGCCTTAATCCTATACAATGAGACAACTACCTTAATAAATATTAAATGACTTAGAACACAAGCATTAAATACCAAAAGATAAAATAAGATCTAGTGACAACTATCCCTCTCGGGATCTAAATGGACTTAACATGTAAATAAGACCTAGATAGGTAGAACACCTATTTACACAAACAATTTCAACTATATTAATAATTTTTTTGTCTAATATAAATCAATCTTGGAGTAAAGGTTAGCCCTAACAACTTTAATCTTCATTAACCCAATAATATCATAATACATATCAACTTACCATAATCTATTAATCTCAAACTATTATCTAGTGTGCCCTTGAATCAATATGTCATAGATCATCTATTGTCTAGCTAATAAATATTATTATTGCAATATTGCAAAGACAATTACTCACCACTATAAGTTACTATAGAACTATTTTATTTAATTTAACATTTTTTTTTAATTGTAGAACTAGTTAATAATTTTTTATTTATATTTTTTTGGACATTGAACTCAAAATGAACTAATCAAACTACAAAAACATTTTATGAAAAAAATATTTTCTCATCAACACTTAACAAACATTTATTATTATTTATAAATCAATTAAATGATCTACAAAACCACTCTATTGAAAAATCACTTGGTCATCAATATCTAATAAATTTTTACTATAAAAAACAAACTCAACTTCAATTGCACTATTGAAATCTTAATATCAAACTCAAACTTGATCAATAAATCAATCTACAAACTCTTTACTAACAAATATTTGTTCTAAGGAATCAATTCAGCTTCAACTATACTAGTCATAGTTGTATCTAACATGAATCAACCTCAGAACTAACTAACTAATAGCTATAATGTTCATTGACCCAATAAAATTGTGATAAATATATCTCCTAAGAGTGTCGTCCCATGAAGGGGCTTCATGATCTATTTTCATGGAGCAAGCGATCTTTTTAGGATTGCAAATTTAGCAAGTGAAATTGAGGTGGGGCTAGAAATTGCCCCTACAGCTTTGGAATTTTTTCTGCCACTTGTTATCACTTAAAATTTTAAATTCCTAAAAGAAAATAAAGATGAAATAATTTTTATTTGTTTATTAATTTTGATCAAAGTACTTGCTTATTCCTTAAATTTTGGACCTTAAACTTTTAATTTGAAATGCAAAATTAAATTAAAGGGATCATCGTCTTTAAAATATCCCTAAAAAGTCTCAACAGCACCCACTGAATTTTTTTAGGAAGCCCCCTCCATGAGACCTTACCCTAAGAGTTAAAAATCCATAAAACTCAAATTGAAAAGATTTATTTGGAAAATAAAGGTAGTTAAACTCCCTCCACGAAACCCATTACCTTTTTGCAGACAGAAAGGGAGAACATAAATTAAATTAAAAGATCTACTCTTAACGCCCAATAGGTAACGGACCTGACTTTCCCTGCCTATGCATTTAGGACACCGGGTGGGGGAACGGTAGGATCATTAAAGCACGATCAAAGAGGAGGAGAGAAGAGAGGCGCGTAGAGTGAAATTGGGAGGATGAAAGGGAAAGTGTGGAATGTGGGAGACGGAAATGGAGGGAAGATTGGACCAGCGACGGCCATCGGCATCGGCTGCGGTGTAGGGGTTGGATTCGGTCTCATCGGGGGTTAGTCATTTTTTTCCTTACTATTTCATTCTGCTATTCTTCTTCTTTTGTAATCTCTTATTAATTACTCCAACGTTGTTATCTCTCACCTTGCCTTTCCATTCCACAAGGATTTAACCTCTCCCGCTTAAGTATATTAAACATCTTTGTAAAACAATCTAATACTATCAAAATTGACTCGTTAAATTTGCGTTCGTTTGCATTAGACTTCACCAATGCTAAGAAAAGGGGACTATTTTTAATCGTTAGGTATACTATCAGGGGAACTACAATGGCAGGAAGGGGTTGTAATGGAGTGAATGGATAATAACATCTTAATATATTTTTGATGGTTATTCTTATGTAAAAATATACCAATTTGGAGGTTTTTATGTTGCAAATCCAATAAAAGCACCCGAAAACTAATATCTAATGGTATCTTTTAAATAGATATATTTAATATATCTTTATTAAACAAGAAAGTATAAATATAAACAAATTATCATGTCCAACAATTCCAAAATATAGACTATTGAGAGTGTTGGAGAGAATGAGACAAATATGATATGCAATTAAGGAACCCACAAAAATGTTTGGCCACCAAAAAAACAAGTAGCTTAGTTGTAGAGCTCCCAACATACTCATTGGAGTTCATGCATTCAAGTCTTAGTTCTTTCATAAAAGTAATATGGTATACCAAATTAAGAGCCTTGAGCACCAAAATGTGCTTGAAGATAGGGTGGTGGAGAAAATGAGTCACACCCAAATTATAGTGATAAGCACCAAAACGTCTTGCTACATTGAGGCTTGTAGCTTAGTGATAGTGGATCTCGATGCATAGATGGTCCTATGGTTGAGTCCTACTTGATTCATTAAGATTAATTAAGAGTAGAGTGTAACAACCCAACCTTTTGGTAAAATAATTTTTTTCCAAATTTACATCATGTGAGTAAATAAATGTGCTAACAAGTCATTGCAATATAATTTTTCTTTCCTTTATTGATAATATATGAACAAGATATCATATTAAAATTACAATAAAGATTCATTTTCATTACAATAACTTCACAAGTACAAGAAACGAGAAAACGTACCTTAACTAACATAGTTCCAACGAGCTTTAGAACAAATAGTAGTAAGGAGGTCCAAGAATCCGTCCTTTCAAATCTTGGTGCTTTAGTAGTTTGATGAGGAGGAAAAACATCACTTGGGTGCTTTTCCGCCAACCACAGATTTATAATGCGATCCCCCGCACATCTATCATTCGATAGATGGCCCTCCTTTCGACGAAGAAATTGGTTGGGTAACCGATATTGTATACCAACTGAGCATAGTGTTGTGTCCTACACAACTAGAACCTTGCTATTTCACAATCTCGAACTAGTACAAGGATCACAATGAACTGACAGTGTAGTCTCAAGCATCACACAATCTAAGTGGATGTCGTACATTTCACTACTTTGGCCAAAGTGTTCTCATTCAGTACTTCAAATGAAGGTCATCTATCATATACACTACTTAAGGCCGATTTGACTTAGGGCTATCTTACTCTACGCGTAGGTTTTGTCCTTCAATGGATAATCCATATCCCAAACTTTCTACAACATACTAACCTACTAAGTAATAACCTACTCAACTAAGTATGTACATAGGATAGGTATATCCTTCACTGGATAGTCAGTCATCCCAGATATCCTATCCTCAAACAATCTACATTCACACAGGTATACTAAACCTCCTCTAATATGTAAACACAACTTCTCTAGTTAACTTAATAACTTGGCTAGTGTACCTTAATGACTCATTTCTTTTACTCATGCCTAATAGAATAATATCTAAGCAACCAACATTCTCCTATTTTGGAGATAGATACAAGCAATAAAAGATGCTACTTTTCCTAATTTCAAAGACAACATGCAAATCCCTTTTTCAACATATTAAATATGATTCAAGCAATCCATGATACTTCCATTCTTTTCCCAAAAGACATCAATGAATAAATAGAAAACACCTTATTCTATTAACATATCAAAACATGAAATTTGCATTATAGAAGAATATCCCATGCCTGGTTTTTAGCTTTCCCTCAGATGATGATGGCTCAGCCTGCACTTACAGCAGTTCTAGCACTTCCAGATGATAGATAATACCCTCTCAAAACTCTACTTTCCTCACACAAAAATAACTCTCAGAATGGATAAACAAGCTGATAATGGTTGCAACTGATGTAATATATGGAGCTCAGATGAATCAATAATGGAGAATGGTAATTGAGAGTTAAATTCAATTCTCAGGAAAAATGTGTCTACAAAAATTATGATGATTGCTCTTCAAAAAATGAGTTCTCTAAAGATGATTTCAGGTGCTTTCAAATGAAGAGTTGGGCGGCTATTTATATAGTCTCAGGCCCCAACGAATCCCACTTCTACAGTCATGAAATTTGACAAAACTGTGTTTCAAATGATTCAACTTGAAATGTGGTGGGTTTATAACTCCATACTCAACACTTCCAGAGGTGAGTCAACTCAGTTTATTGACAGCAGATTGGAGAATGTTTCAAACTCGCATATGATGAAAAGAGGAGGATCGACACCTATAGGCGTCTCCCAAATATGGCGCCATTCATGAAATCTGGTGGGTAATAAATCACAGGAAAAAGTCCATAGTTGTTTGCAGACCATATAGCCTATAATCCAGGCTTCAATCACCATTATTCCAGATGAGTTTGCATCCCCTGTGACTTGGTCACAGTCCCGCGCGCGCATGCTTCATTTCTGCGCTAAATTTATTTTGTTTTTCCAAAAGTTCAAAACTATAGTTTTAACGAAATATTTCTCTTTTCCCAGAGTTGGCGTATATTTTCCAAGCCAAAGATAAAATTCCGATTCATACCTTCACATAGTCGGCTGGCAATTATTTCATTTGATTTTTTCATAGTTATAAAACTATAGTCGGCTGGTTAAATATTTCATTGAATAAAAAGGTTCGATTCAAATGTTTAAGTGATTTCCATTTTAAATCAAATAAATTATGAATACAATTCCAATATTTAAATAGAAAATATTAATTGCTATGAAATAAGTCGATTTCCTAAGTGAGATCAATTTAGAAAATAATTCGATTTTCATAAATTAAGAAATGATATTTAAATCAATGATTTGATTTCCATTAGATATTAAATATTAAATCATTTAAGGGAAATAATTCGATTTCCAACTATGAGAGTTTAATATTAAAAATATATATTATATTATATTATATATATATTTAATATAACAAATAATATACACACACACACACACATATATATATATATATTTATTTATTTAAATTGCTTCAAACAATATATATATATATATATATATATATATATGTGTGTGTGTATTATTTTACAATAATATATATATATATATATATATATATATATATTATTACATATATATATATTTCATTATAAGCATATCGTAAGCCAGTCAACATATTTGATATGTATATATACATATATATGTATGTGTAAAATTGTCAGGCAATAATACTATAATATTATTAATATCCACATATAATAGGTTGTGTGCATATTTACATGTATATATATGTTCGCATATATTCCTCTATGTGCATGTATATGTAGGTATACCATATCGATGCATTCGTATGAGCATATCCATCTACCAACATACGTTTGTATCGATATGTATATACATATGGATACGTGTATATACTATACACATGTATATATGTCCTCTCCCTATTCACTTACATTCATTCATGTTACCATCATAATGATCGTAATATAACAAGGCAGATATGCAGATAAACATCACTCATAAGGCGTAAAGAAGTAGATACGACTCCTAATGCCGATATATGAGCTATGGATGACTTATATAGAACCAACATAACTGACTCAGTTTACTCACTCTACAGTGATGTGTGTGTATGCTCAGATAGTTCACATTACCAGTTAACCGACCAAGCTCCTCCCCTGAGTGATATTTCCCCTTCGCCTGGAGGAATGGTTCTTGTACCTGCATCCACTGGCACATACCTTAGCAGTCCTTTGTTCACAACAATAAGTAGCATATATATATCTTTAAAGTTAGAATAACAATACTTCAATAAACATCTATTCACATATATGTAGTATTTCACCATGAATAACATCAAATGAAACAACGTCAAATGAGATAACATAATATTGATAACAAGGTACGAGCATCTCCAGATTTTACATTACATTCACATTTACCCTATATAGTAATAGTAAATATTAACCTCACAATTTGGGATGTAACATAGAGTGTGCCCACAACTAAAAATAGGATCAAGCACTAGGAATTCTTGAAAAGAGTAGTTGCATGCCAAATATGTGGTCTTCGCACATCCATTTCTTCCACAACCAAATATCTAGGGAGGAGCTAGAGCTTGTCCAAAAAGATTTTACCAAGAAATTTTTTTGGGAGTGCTAAGTGACATGAATTTAATGCTAGTAGAAACCAAGGGAAAAACACTCCTAATATCAAAGATTGAAGAATTTAAACAAGAATGAAGATTCTAGTTTGTGATCATTGATGGCTTCCAGATGATGAATTGTTCTTACTTTTCCTTATACATTTAATTGACTTGATGTGTATTTATATGCTAGATTTAAAATTTATGCTCCTTTTATTATTCGATTGACATCAAACTACCACTAGGACTATTTCTAATGGTCACAAATCACACTTCGAGTGCTCATGATAGGGTGCAAGAAAAGAGTAATTTGAAAGTTGTCAAAGGGGAGCTCCAAGGAAAGCAACAATCGGAGGTAGCTACTTCTATGAGGAAAAAAAGGCCAAACACCTCTAATCACAATATCTTTAAAAGACAGAAAAAGGCTGTAATGTTCCGTTCTAATTTTTTTTTTCCTTAAATAAATATTCCACACTTATAATAATATTTGCATAACGAAATAAATATTAATTTAACTTTAAACTTATAATTTTGATAATTATAAACTTCAGATTTGAAGATTTAATACAAAATTGAAAATATTAAATGTCTTGAAATGTTTCCTGAATTTCTATCTAAAGTTATGGTTTCCGTCCACTAACTTGGCAAGAGAAATTAAGGGTTTTCGTCCTTAAATCTTTGAAGCTTTGAGGGGTTTTGTCCTTGGTGGCTGAATACTTAACAAGGAAAAATATATAATATTTCTTCACATCTTGATGCCTTCTTCTTCTTGAGTTATCCTTCTTATATACCCCTCTTCTTCAATGGTCATAGCCCTTTGCATGCCTCATGAATTTTAGTTAATTATTATTTATTCTTTGTTTGAAGGAAATCACAACTGTAAAAGTAATTGCTTCATTATAACTACTCATTGTGGATCGGCTATCCTCTTAATTGCCACTTAGTATCAACTTGTATTTTATAATTGATTTTATTAATCTTTAAGACTTGTTGGGATCGATTGGGCATATTATTAAATTGAGAATTTTTAAATTTAGGTAGGGGCATGACAATCTGCCCTTCCCAAGATTGCTTGTCCTCAAACAATTTTTAATTGGGATGATCAAAGATGTGTGCTCTTTTCCATGTGCCATCCTCCATAGGAAAATTCTTCCACTTAATCGAATATTCTGGATTAACTTTATTTCTTAACTTCCTTTCTCTCATGTCAAGGATTGCTTTGGGTTCCAAAATCAATTTACCCTCATCATCAAGTGGGGCTAACTTTGAACATGGTGTAAAATGTTGACCTAGCACTTTCTTGAGGTGAGATACATGAAATACATTGCGAATTCTATTGTTTGCTACTAACTCCAACTCATAAGTTAGCTCTCCTATTCTTTGTGTAATCTTATAAGGTTCATAGAATTGCGGCTTGAGCTTCTCTGCGCCACTCACCTTGAGAGAAGATTGTTTATAAGGTTGTAACTTTAAGAAAACCAAGTTTCCAACTTCAAATGTTCTTTCCAACTTGTGGCGATTAGCATATATCGTTTGCTGATTTTGGTCTTATTGTAAATTTTCTTTGAGGGTGTTTAAAACATCCCTACTCTCTTGCACCAAGTCTATAGCCCTAGGGACTCTACTATCTGTGAGAATCAAATCCACAAATGATAATGCCTCGTAACCATATAGTACTTTGAAGGGTGTCATACTAATTGATATGTGGTGAGTGGAATTGTAATAATATTCTCCAAGATGAAGCCATTCTACTCATGTTGTTTTCGTCCTATAACATAATTTCTTAAATACCCTTCAAGTCATTTGTTCACAATTTTCATTTGCCCATCTATTTGTGGGTGGTAGTGAGTGCTTGGGGTTAATTCAGTTCCAATCATCTAAAAATGTTCTTGCCAAAATAAACTAATAAATTTACTGTCTCTGTCACTCACAATGTTTTTAGGCAGTCCATGTAGTCTAAACACTTTTCGAAAGTATAGATCGACCACTCATGGAGCTCTATATTCAGAAGATATGGCATTCAAATGAGCGTACTTGGTAAGTCTATCCGCAACCAGAAAAATACAATCCTTCCCTTATACTTTCAGCAGACTTGTGATGAAATCCATCAAAATACTTTCTCACTTTTGTTTTGGGATTGGTAGGGGCTGTAACAAACTGTTGAGCACATGGTTATACTGAGAGCGGGGAGGCAAGGGGGGGAGAGTGAATCAGTATATCACAAACTTTTACTTTTCAAATTTAATCAATCACATCAACTGCACATATGCAAAATCTAGCAATTAAGAACACAAAGAGAACACATGATTTACGTGGAAACCCTTGCGGGAGAAAACCATGACACAATTTTGCTTATATATATGTATACCTTCTTTCTTCTTCTTGTAGGCTCCAACCTACTAGAGACTCCAATCTCTACTTGGCAAAATATAGGCTCCAACCCATTGGAGGCTTCAATCCCAACACAAACTGAGCTCCAACCTAGCAAGGGGCTCCAACCTCTAATTGATAGGCTCCAACCTATTAGTTCTTCAATGGCTGATATAGTTTCTTCCACACCAATTTGATTCACCCTCTAAATCTTTTCAGAGTCTTCACAAATATGATACAAACTTTAAATCTTTTCACAATCTTCACAAATCTGATTCAAACTCTAAATCTTTTCACAATCCTCACAAATCTGAGTCAAGCACACATTTCTTCCTTCTTAAATCTGAATATTGTTATTTCAATTTACTAGCATAACTTCTATCATTTCATCACACAAATATCTTCAATATAAGTCTGATTTACTCTTCATATTTCTGCTCTCCTTTTCTTTTTTACTCAAAAAATATTCATTGAAAATTGTTGCCTTCAAAACCTCCAATCAATCTTCTTTTATATCATGCAAAGGGAGGTGACTTTTTGAAAGTGTATGATCCTTCACAAAGGTTGCAACCCTTTTATATAGATGCAGCTTTTCATCCTCAACTTGGGCGCACCACTTAGAGGGTCGGCCCCTATAAAAGAAATTAGTTTAATTTATTTTTTAAAGTACCCTCAATGAGGGCACCACACAAAGGAGGGCCGGCTAGAATAATGGATCTTAGTGAGTCAGCCAACATTCATGATAAATATTTTTTATGAAGACTAAGCGCTGCCTTTAGAAGTTTATTTAAATTCTACGCTTAAACTATTCCTTAATTGCTTCTTTTCTTATACATTAGTTGCTGCCTTTTATACTCATTAACTTGGGCGATTCCACTTGGCTCAAAATGATAGTTTAAATTTGATTAATTTACCAATACCAAAGGTGAAAGGAGTTGGCCACTTTGAGTTGTATTTAAATTCCTTTGTTTCGAGCACCAAAAGCTATATTGGTTGGCCCATATTAAATGCATATGTAGGACATATTAAATGCATAGTATCCTTTCCAATGGCAAGTCGGCCCAATGTTTAAATCTTTAATTTAAAAATGCAATGGTAACAGTTAATAACTTCAACTTCGTTCCTTTGACACCAATGACAACATATTCCAACACAAACTAGCTGGAAATGTTTGTTCTACCTTGTTTTGTTGACAAATCATACATTATTTAACATGCTTTTAGACATCCTCCTTGAGGCCCTTCCACGAAAATTGTGATCTCACTTGTTTTTATGTTTTATAGTACCCTTGATGACCCACTAGAGGGGTATCATGATATGCATTCAAAACCTTTTCTTTCCATCTTTGATCCTAGGACTAGATATATTCAGTCTAGATAATGAGCTCCTCAACCACCTTATACCTATCATCTTGCAACTTGCCTTCCAATATGTGAGTAGACAATGTATCTTTGGCATACTCTATTAAAATAAAAGTGTTCCAATCAATAGAAATATCTATCATAGAACATAAATGAGTCCTTTGAAACAAAGCATCAACCATGATATTATTCTTTTCCTTCACATACTCAATATCAAAATCATAAGCTTGTAACTTGCTTACCCATTTCTGTTGCCTATCATTCTTTTTTTTTCTATTTAGGAAGAACCTTAGATTGTTATGTTTTGTCTTTTACCACAAATTTCCCACATACCAAGTATTGCTTGAATTTTGCTAATGCATGCATGATGGGGAGCATTTCTTTGTCATAAATGAAATAATTCCTCTTGAATTTCTTGAGCTTATGACTGTCAAATGCTATTGGGTGTTTATTTTGCATTAATATTACTTGAATGCCTTCTCTTGAAGCATCACTTCTAATTGAAATGGGATTGTGAAATTTGGAATGGCTAATTCAGGGCAGGAACTCATTACCTCTTTGAGCTTATCAAAAGCTCTTTGTGCCTCCTTGCTCCATGAAAATGCTCCTTTCCTAGTTAAGTCTGTTGGTGGGGCAGCCCACCATGAGAACCCTCTAACAAACCTTTTGTAACAGCTACAGAGTCCCACAAATCTTCTCAAATGTGACAACGTCTTAGGTTGAGGTCAATCTGCTATTGCCTTGATTTTATCCTCATCCATGCTGACACCTTGGGCATTGATCTTATGCCCCAAATACAAAATCTCAATAATCCCAAACCTGCATTTGGATGCTTTGGCAAATAATGATTGTTGCTCAAGTATTCCCAATACCTCATTTATATGTTTTAAATGATCTTCCCAAGTTTTACTATAAATCAATAGATTGTCAAAGAAAACGAAAAGAAATTTCCTTAACTACTTACTACACGTTTGATTTGTGCAAGATTGGAATGTTGCTGGAGCATTAGTCAGCCCAAATGGCATGACTAGGAACTCAAAATGCCCAAAGTGACTTTTGAAGGCTGTCTCATGAACATCCTCCTTCCTCATCCTTATCTAATGGTACCAAAAATGCAAATCAATCCTAGAGAAATATACTACTTTGTGGAGTTCATCAATCAACTCATCAATTTTGGCGATAGGATAGTAGTTCTTGATAGTCTTTTTATTAAGCACCCTATAATCAACACACTCATAGAGCCATCCTTCTTCACCAATACTGCTGAGGAAGCAAAAGGACTAGAGCTTTGTTGTATATGTCTCATATTCAAGAGTTCTTTAATTGTTTTTTCAATTTCTTTCTTATAACTTGTTAGATGATAATATGGTGTAGTGATGACCAGCTTGGAACCTTCCTCTAACTCAATGACATGCTGAAACCCCCTATCAAGTGGTAGTCTTGGTGAAATATCATCAAATACCATACTACGCTTATCCAAAATGGGTTGAATATCTATACGAGTAGCCTGTTCATTTGTGGTTGAAGGTCCATTTGTAATTAGACATAGTACTACCCAATCCACTTGTCCCCTATGAAAAGATCTCTCCATTCTCTTTGCAAAAACAACCCTTGGACATTTGCTAGATAATCCCTAAAGAACCACCTCTTTACCCTTAGTTTTGAATTTAAGTTCCATAGTTTGATAATTCTATGTGAATTCCCCAAGTGAATGTAACCATTGTACCCCCAAAACTACATCCGTCTCATCAATGCCCACCACATAAAAGTCATCATGAACCTTATGCCTACCTAAAGTGATGTCAAGTTGTATCCTTTGTGTGCATGGAAGAGTAAATCCATCGGCCACAACCATATTGAAACCTTCAAAGTTATTCGTTTTCAATTTTAGCCTAGTCACTAACTAACCCCTCAATGAAATTATGGGTAACCCCACTATCAATTAAAACTGTTACCTTATGTCCTTGAAGCACTTCTTGTACTGAAAGGGGTGATATCTAGGTGCTCTTGAAATTGTAGCAAGTGTACCTCCTGAAGGCTTCTATACTTCTTGATTCTCATGCTCAACCTCCTCCAAAATGCCCTTGGGCTCAAACTCTTGTTTCTAAGCCCTCTTTTGTGATTACCTCTATGTAACAAACATGTCCTTTGCTCGAGTATTTATGCCCTAGCTCCCACGGTTCTCTACAAGAAAAGCACAATTGCTTCCTCCAAAGATCATTCTTGGAATCTTCCACCTTTTGGGATTGGGGAGGTAATGCCTTTGGTTGCAAAAGATCTTTGTGAAATGGTTGCTTATGCGACCTTGATGGTAGTTTATGGGTCCAAAAACTACAAGATTATTTAGTTTTTGGACCCATGTTTGTGTAGTGACCTTCCCTAAACCATCAAAAGTGGGGAGAGTTAGCTTACTTAATCTTTGCTGCAAATCTTTGTTGGGTTGTCTTTTTTCTCATCTTCAGATATTCCTTGATCTTGCAATATGAAATTGTATAAATGGAATTTGTCTTCTAAGATCTAGATCAAGTCTTGAGTATGCATCTATGCACTCATCGAAGTCATTTGTTGCCATGTTTGGCTCTTCTTCTTCATGTGGTTGCTCAATTCTTGGTAAGAATGTGGGTCGTGTGATTCTGGGTGGTGTTCCAAGTGGAGTTCTATTGTTGTGTTCCGACCTTGAATGATTTGAATTACTACCTTCACCTTCATTAGTTTGTGTAGGCTTGCGGGAACTAATTGTATTATTCATATTTTGAAGTGTTTGAAGGAGCAATTGTGTTGTTTCTGCTTGTCTTTGCATATAAGCCTTCCACTCATTCTCTTGTCCACCTCCCAATTGGCCATTTTATTCTTTACTCTACCTTTAATTTGATCGCTAGTCTCTTGTAATGCTTCTTCTAGTTTTTTCTAAGTTACCGAATCGTCACGATTGAGGGCTGATTTCGGGTACGATACGTACCAGAATCAGGTACGTGCTAGAAACCCTGTGGAATCCCTGTGGGTTCGAGTTTTTTAAGCCTGAGACGTTTTTTGTTTTTCCTACCTGAATCTCGACGTTTTTTCGGGTCAATGTGGCGTTTCAGACGTGACTCCAAACGAACTTGCAAAGATTTCAAAGGGTATTTGATTTTTTCTGATCGTAAAATGTTGAAAACCCGAAACATTTTGCGTCCGTGGTTTTTTTGTCAAGTTTCGAAGGCGTTTGCTCCCTACTACTATTCTCGACTGCAACAAACATATTTCAACGGATTTTTGGTAGATTCTAGTCGCAGGCTAAAGAATATCGAAGGGTTTTCTTCAGACTTTGGGTCGTAGGTGTACGAGCACGGGTCGGAAGCGAATGAACAAGCATTTGAATGCAGGATTTTCATCACGTGTCGGATGTTTCATGCTACCTGTCCGCCTTTATCTGCCATAGTTCGTGTAGGATTTCTCTATTTTATTTTTTATTTTTTATTTTTTAAGTTTAAAAATTCAAACATTTAAAATAAATTTATTAATAATTATTAAGAGTGATTTAACAAGTTTAAACTTGGTTTAAATCTGATAAATTTTAATATTGTTTATTATTATATTTTTATAATACAATATATTATTAAATTAATAAATTATTATTAATTAACATAACATTAATAATATAATTTATTAATGTTAGTTTTTTAATAAATTTATAATGGTTATTATATAATATTTTATAATGATTATTGTTTTACTTTTATAATGATTATTAATATTGTTTATTAAATTATTATTACTTAACATAATAATATAATTTATAATTTTATTAATATTAATAATTAATTTATTAAATAACATAATATAAACAATTTTAATTTTAATTGTATTTATTATTTTAATTATTAATATTTGTATATACTTATGATTTTTATATGTCTTTTTGTACGAACGTATCCAAATGTACCCAACCCCTAAAAAAATTGCCGTACTGGCGTACCATACCCACGTACCCATACCCATACCCATACCCATTCCCGATTCGGCAACTTATAGTTTTTTCATTTCTCTCTTTAAGGTTTGTTGATCTCTTTGGCTTCACTGCATCAACTAATTTTTAGCTTTGCAGGCTGGTAGGAATGTTGCTTTGATACCAATTGTAATGTCCCATTCTAAAAATTCTTTATTTTTGCCTTAAATAAATATTACACACTCATAATAATACTTGCATAATGAATTATAAATATTAATTTATAACTTTAAACTTCTAATTTTGATAATTATAAACTTCAGATTTGAAGTTTCAATACAAATGTGAAAATATTAAATGTCTTGAAATGTTTCCTAAATTTCTATCTAAAGTTAGGGGTTTCCGTCCACTAACTTGACAAGAGAAATTAAGGGTTTTCATGCTTAAATCTCTAAATCTTTGAGGGGTTTTGTCCTTGGTGGCTGAATACTTCACAAGGAAAAATATATAATATTTCTTCACATCTTGATGCCCTCTTCTTCTTGAGTTATCCTTCTTATATACCGATTTTCTTCAATGGTCATAACCCTTTGGATGCCTCTAGACTTTTAGTTAATTATTATTTATTCTTTGTTTGAAGGAAATTGCAGCTGTAAATGTAATTGCTTGATTATAACTACTCATTGTGGATCAGCTGTCCTCTTAGTTGCCGCTTAGTATCAACTTGCGCTTATAATTGATTTTATTAATCTTTAAGACCTGCTGGGATCGATGGGCATATTATTTAATTGAGAATTTTTAAATTTAGGCAGGGGCATGACAATCCACAATCCCCAAGTTGCTAAAATTATATTGTCATTGATTTGATAATAAATTGATGATCAGTCTCTATTCTCAATTGGTGATAATATAAGTTAATCAATGGAGAATTTATTCCCATATAACCATTGAAGCTAAAGATATGTAGGGAGACCAATAAGACTGTTAGTAATTTGAAGAATGCGCTTTAAGTAGAAGGTCAAATTAGAATTGGGAGGCCTAGAAGGGGTCATTAAAAAGTACTGAGTGAAGCTCCTATAGAAATTGCCCCTGGCAATGGCTTTAATGTCTTCTTAGAGTGGAGAAGGCGAGGGATGGTGCTTAAAGAAAGTGTCCATGGAGGGAGGTGGTTGGTAATGATATTGATTGTCTAGAAAAGCATAGAGACCTTGCTTTTCCAACGAACTTTCTACTTGCCAATCTAGAGACCTTTGCATCTTGGGGAAGCATTAACAAAGAAAATATATTCTATCAACCCAAAAGCAAATTTGCCCATCTCTCATTTCTTGTGAAGATAAGTGACATACTTGAATGCAATCCCTTGGTGAAGTGGATGAGTGTTGATGACTACTTGACTTTTTGATTTTTCTTTGTCTTGATGAGGTTGAAGCTGTGCACCACATCTTGTTGAGAATATTTCTTTATCTACAAGTTCCACAATTACATTTCGTCTTTCTTTCCTTGTAATCTATCTAGGTACTAAATCATTGGCTATGTAAAGTTCTAGTTGCATCATTGGCTTTTGCTTTAGTCCATATTTGGTTGCTTACCACTTTTGAAATTCAATTTAAGGATTTTAGAATATTTCCATACTTTATGATTCCAGCACTTGTTAATTTATATTGAAAAGCCCCATATGTAATGCTCCTCGTATAGTGTAGTATATCTATGTATTCTTTCTTCTCATTCATGTTGTGTGTGATTTTATTCATGCCCATGAAATTTTGAGAATAGTTTTCACATTTTTCAGGGTTATGAAAGCTCAACTACATAACCATTAATTATAATTACGAATTTAAATTGCTATCACTTATTAGTTTGCTTCTTAGTACATGATTTCTTTACAATTTGGGTGCATTGTTCCCTCTCATACTTTCGAGTTTGTGATAGAGCTGAGTGTACAAAAAGTATGAGGGGATGACAAGAAAATATGCAAAAGGGACACAAAATTACTGTCAGGCCAGGATTGGTGCTAATGTGTTTGGTTCGATCATGAAAAACTGGATTTTTGGCCATTTTAATTGTTGATTGATTGTCAACAAAAAGTGGTGTAGAAGAAACCTGTTGTTCTTGTAAATCTTCAAGAATCCTTTGAAGCCATAAGATCTCCCGAGTGGCCTCAAAGGCTACCATATATTCAGCTTCTGCAGAGGATAGAGCTGGGACTGGTTGCTTTTTAGACTTCCAAGAAATAACAGCAGATCCAAGATGCATTAAGAAACCAGAGGTAGATTTCCCATCTTCCAAATCACTTGCATAATCAGAATCTGAATATCCAAGCAATGAGAAGTGTGTGGCCTTTGAGTATTTGAGCCCATACTTTTGAGTGCCTTTCAAATACCGAAGAACACGTTTGGCTGCTAACCAATGAATTTCTTGTTGCATGAATCTAGAGAGAACCCCAACAGCAAAAGAAATATCTGGACGGGTAGTAGTGGCATAAATCAAATTACCAACAAGTTGCCTGTATGGAGTTGCATCAACCAATGCTATAGAGTTGATGGATGTGAGTTTCAAATATTGCTCCATTGGAGTACTAAGAGGTTTGCAGTTAGTCATGCCAAACTTAGAGAGAAGTTCACCAATATGTTTTTGCTGGGAGATGAAAATATACTTGGGGTTTTGAATCACCTCAATACCCAAATAATAATGAAGATGGCCCAAATCAGTCATTTCAAACCCTTGCTTCAATTGATTTTTCACAGTTTGATTATAATCCTCATTATTACTAGTAAGAAATAAATCATCTACATAAACAGCAATATAGACAACAATGCTATCAACTTTTTTAACAAAAAGAGTTGCATCATCAAATTCAAAATGCTGGAAATTCAACTTCAAGAGATGCTCAGTGAGTTTTTCATACTAGGATCGGGGGGCTTGCTTTAAACCATAAAATGATTTAATGAGCTTGCATACCTGGTGTTCTTTACCATGGATTGCATATTCTTGTAGTTGAGTCATATATACTATTTCTTTGAGATCACCATTCAAAAATGCTGTTTTTACATCGATTTGATGAACTTTCAAAAACAAGAGGATTTGAAAATATTCAATTATTATTCACAAGAAGTGAATGCTTCATAAATAGAATACATGCGAGATGTTTCCACAATCAAAGGTGGAAGAATAGAAACATCACAAAATAGCAAAAATAGAAAGAAATCTAACGGAAGCTAATTTATAGTTACATATGTTACAATTTGAGCATTAAATAAATACTAAATATTATTTTAATACCCTCCCTTAATGCTTAATCTATCAACTACACCAAGATGCCCCCTGAATTATACAAACTTATCTGGACTGAGAGACTTGGTGAGAATATCAACAATCTGATCCTCAGTCGGAACATACTGCAAGACTACTAATCCATCTTCGACAAGTTGGCGGATGAAATGACAATGAAGTTCAACATGCTTTGTCTTTTCATGGAAGACTGGATTTTTGGCTAGTTTGAGTACCCCTTGATTGTCACAGTATAAGGGGGAAGGCCCTGCTTGAGACATTTGCATGTCCGAAAGCACCCTTCGAAGCCAAACTGCTTCACAAGCTGCTTTAACAGTTCCTCGATATTCAACTTCAGTCGAGAAAAGAGCCATTGCTTGCTGCTTCTTGCTAGTCCATGTTACTGCACCTATACCCAAATTGAATACATACCCTGAAGTAGACTTTCTGTCATCCACAAAACTTGCCCAATCTGAGTCTGTATAACCAATCAGCTTAGGATCTTTGCACCTTCCATACAAAATGCCGAAGTCGGAAGTGCCTTTCACATATCGCAGCACATGCTTCGCTGCAACCCAATGTTTAGCTTTAGGGGCTGTCATGAAGTGAGAGATGTAGCTCACTGCAAAATTGAGATCAGGTCTAGTAGCAGTGAGATAAATGAGGCTGCCTACTAGTTGCCTGAATGCGGATTCATTTTCCCCAGGCGAATATGATTTTGCTGATAGTTTGAGCCCTTTCTCCATAGGTGTTGATGCAGGTTTGCAATCACTAATTCTAAACTTATCAAGCAAACTGCGAGCATACTTAGACTGAGAAATGAAGATGCTATCAACTGTCTGCCAAACCTCAACACCGAGACAATAATGAAGAAGTCCTAAATCTGTCATGTCAAATGATTGACTGAGATTGTGTTTTATCTCCTTAATCAAATGTTCAGAGTTGCCAGTAATGATAAGGTCATCAACATAGACAACAAGCAGAAGAATATCATCACTAGATTGTTTGACAACAAATTTGAGTCAGAAGGGCTTCTCTGAAAATGATCAGTAAGGTACTTATCAATTTTCATGTACTATGCCCATGGAGCCTATTTAAGGCCATAGAGTGCTTTCACAAGTTTGCAAACTTGATGTTCTTTACCAGGAACCTTGAAACTAGGAGGCTGTGTCATATAGATTTCTTCCTGTAGATCACCATTGAAAAATGCACTCTTGACATCCATTTGATAGACTTTCCAACCAAACAGGGCTACTGTAGTGAGGACAAGCCGAATAGTACTCATTTTGGCTATAGGAGTAAAAGTCTCCTCATAGTCAATGCCCTCTGTTTGTGAGAACCCTTTGGCTACTAGCCGAGCCTTATAGTTGTCAAGCATTCCGTCAGCCTTGTACTTAACTTTATACACCCATATGTAGCCAATGGGCTTCTTCCTAGGTGGAAGATTAGAAAGGACCTAAGTGTTATTCTTCAGAAGACTAATATGTTCAGCTTCCATAGCCTGTTCCCATTTAGGTATGCCTTTAGCCTTTGAATATGTTTGAGGCTCAGAGATGCTGTGCAGATTGGCCATGAGAGCAAAATTAATAGTATTATGTTGCTTGCTCTTCTTTCGAGCTGTTCTACCCTCAATCAACTCATCATTATGAAGATCACTAATGGTATTGGCATACCATTTAGGTCGGAGAGTAGAAGTACCAATAATTGAAACAGGTGGAACATCACTAGGTGTGGTTGGTACAGAATCAGTTGGATCGAGATCCAGATTGTCTTGAGGAGGGGTGGGTGGTGGAACATTTTGTTGAGGTGGCTGCTCAATTGCAGAATCCCTCCCATCAGGTGGACTTAAGGGAAGACAAACACCCAATTCAGGGGCATTCAGAGGCTATTCCTCAAGATTCATAGAAGTAGAAGACGGAAAGAAGGGCTTAGTAGGCTCATCAACCACAACATCACGATCGAAGATTAGATGATCTGTATCTACATCAATCAGCCTATATGGTTTATAATTTTCACTGTAACCAGTGAACATGAGTTTCTGGATTTTGGAATCCAACTTAGTGTGCTTGGCATCCAGAATCCAGACATGAGCTGTGGAGCCAAAAACTTTCAAGTGGCTAATCTTAGGCTTTCGTCCAGACCAAGCTTCTTCAAGAGTCATCTTCTTAACCGCACGAGTTGGAGATCAGTTCAAAAGATAAACAACAGTATAAACTGCTTCAGCCCAATATTTCTTAGGAACATGTCTATGCTCCAACATAGAACGAGCCATTTTAGTAATGGTGCGATTTCTACGTTCTATGACACCATTCTGATGTGGGGTGTATGGTGTGGTAAGTTGGCACTTAATGCCATGTGCAACACAAAAATTGGAGAAATCAGTTGAACAAAATTTCCTCCCTTTATCAGACCTAAGAGTAACTATTGGAGAACTAGACTCTTTTTCAACTAAGGCCTTATATTGCTGAAATATACCACACATTTGATTTGTTTTTCAAAAAATACACCCACATTTTTCTGTTGAAATCATCAACAAATAATAAAAAATACTTGCACCCAGTAACTGAAGAAGTATTCATTGGACCACATAAATCAACGTGAACCAACTATAATACCTTGGAAGCTCGCCATGAGTCACCATCTGAAAATGGAGTCCGGTGCTATTTTTCAGCCTGACAAGCATCACAAATGCCATGGTTTTGAGTTTGAATTGTAGGTAGGCCCGCCACCAACCAAATCATCACGAGCTAATTGAGAGAGATATTGCATGTTTAGGTGCCCATAATGCTGATGCCAAAGGTTGTTGATGGATGTACTCCTGGTTGCCATAGCGTGCTCTTGAGAATCACCAGAGTTAACGAGTCTATAAAGACCATGATCCTCAAGGCCCTGAACAACTGTGGTGCATGTATCTCTGTCAACAATGCTGCAAGTGTGCATGCTAAAAATGATATCCAACTAAGGAGAGTGTGTCATAATCTGACTGACAAAAAGAATGTTCAACTCCATGCCAGGTTGAAAGTATACATCGAGAAATATTAAATTTCTCCCTCCAGAGTGAATTTGTACGTTGCCCTTTCCGACAACAGTATACTTGCCTCCTCCAAAGATAACCGAATCTCGGAAAGGCGTGTACTCAATGAACCAATCCCGACGATGAGTGAAATGTCGAGAAGCACTTGAATCAATGTACTAGGTAGAGGATTTAATAGGATTTGCTGGACTCTTGGCCATGAAGGCATAGAATGTAGACTCTTGCTCAATGTGCTCTGCAACATTAGCTTTAGGCTTAGACTCTCCATGCTTGTTCTGTTCAGAAGCCAATCGTTTCTGACAATCTTTCTTCGTGTGACCATACTTATGACAATACTTGCATTGAACATTCTTCTTTTTGGAAGAATTTGAAGATTGCGCTTGATTGGTCTGCTGAGAGGGCTGATTTTTGCCCTTATTCTTTTGAACGATCTTAGTAGGAAATGCCTGCTCAGTGGAGGATGAACTAGCATTGCCACCGAATTGTTGTTTCCAACGATCCTATTGCAAAAGTATGGTGCAAAGATCTGAAAAATTCAAATCAACATTAGCTGAAGTAATGTTGAGAGTCTTGATAAAATGCTCGTAAGATTTTGGTAGACTTTTCAGAGTGATGGCTACCATATCTTCTTCCTCCATGTGTCGACTAGTAGCCTCGAGCTGATCACAGATGTCCTTGATTTTGGTCAAGTGCGCCTGCAAAGTTGTCTTCTCATCCATCATGATGGAAAGCAGCATGTTCTTCAGAAAGAACACATGGCTTTTGTCAAAAGTTTCATGAAGATCCTTCAGATGATCCCAAATCTCTTTTGCTGATTTACCAGACGGAACCTGAGGTAGCTGGTCATCAGTAACAGATAGTTTAATGAGCATCACAACTTCACGATTTTGCTCATCAGACTTTTCTTGATCTTTATCTCTTGATGCAGGTCGTGTCTTTTTTCCTAGAATAATCTGGTCAAGGCAACGATATTCGAAGATAGTCATCATTCGCTGCTTCCAGGTGTTGTAGTTACAACCATTGAACTTCTGGCTGCCCTCCAACATGATATACGACAAAGAGGCCATTTTGTCCAGACATAATTTGACAAAAATAAAATGGCTCAAGTCCTGAGGTCGCACAGATATAAAGACAAAATAGCCGGCCAAAGATGCCAAGAATTTGGAAACAAATGCAGGACTCTTGATTTCACAAACAACAACCACAAGTCTGGAAATTGGACGGTTTGAGCAAAAAACTACAAAATACAGCGGAGACAATCGAAAACAGACCCATAATCTTGAAGAAATTGCCCAAAAAAGTTGTCCACAAATATTTGCAGACCCTTGATTTGCAAGAACAGATAGTTTTTCAAGCAACGCGTCCAAAAAAAACGATTTACAGGTTGTGCGCCAAAAATACTATTTGCAACTTTAGAAAAACACAGAGAACACGTGAAGGATCCTAGAAAACCCTTGCGCAACTCAGAGGGGCAGCCAAAATGTCGCGGATTTGCAGAAAAATGCATTCAGAAATCCGTCACTACCAGTCGCGTGTAGGAAAAGGGTCGCGCAGCCTCAAAAAGCTAGAAAAAATGGCACGAGAAAGAGGAAAACGACGACTAGAAACTCACCAAAAAAATGCCCCAATAAATCACGATTTCTAGTTAAGAAAACACGATTTGTTTAGAAAAGATGCGATTTCTAGATCAAACAAGGATTCCATGATTTTCCTTCTTGAGTCCACACGTTTTTTATTGCTCACAGGAATTTGAGAATAATAGTAGAGAAAATTGATGAATCCTTCACAAAATCTGACGAAAAAACTAAGAGAGTTTCTCACGGAAGGCGAAGCCCAAAAAAAATGAAATTTTCCTGCTCTGATACCATGAAACAAGAGGATTTGAAAATATTCGATTATTATTCGCAAGAAACGAATGCTTCATAAATATAATACATGCAGGATGTTTCCACAATCAAAGGTGGAAGAATAGAAACATCACAGAATAGCAAAAATAGAAAGAAATCTAACGGAAGGTAATTTATAGTTACATATGTTACAATTTGAGCATTAAATAAATACGAAATATTATTTTAATACTTTCCACCCATGTTTTGCTGAAAGAGCCAACAAAGCATGAATGGTAGTCCATTTTGTTGTAGGTGCAAAAGTTTCATCATATTCTATGCCCTCTTTTTGAGCATAACCTTTTGCAACAAGTTGGGCTTTATGTTTGTCAAGTGAGCCATCTGCTTTATATTTGTTCTAAAAATCCACTCGCAACCAATAGGTCTACAACCAAGTGGTGGATCAACCAACTCCCATGTGCCCATTTTTGAGAAGAGCATCATACTCATTTTGCATAGCTTGCTGCCACACTACAGTATCCTTAGCTTCTTTATAGGAAGTTGGTTCGGAGTCTATTGTCATATTGAGTTCATCAAGAGACTCTGAGGTACCTGCAATAGAGGATTGAGCTTGCTACCTTATTTTGTAAGAACTTCTTGTGCCCGTTTTTCCTATTTCGTCGGGTCTTACATCTTTCAAAGTTTGCTCAACTTGTTTGGCCCACTTGTGGGGAGATTTTGGGTGAACCAAAGGTGCTTCCATGTCTTAATTAGAAGCTCCATGAGTGGCTAATTGTTCTAAACTCCCATGGTCATCAAGAGAGGGAATCATCATGAGAGGTGGTTTCTTTTTGCAAATTTTGAGTTAGAGTATCATGAGATGGGGCATCTACAGATAGAGGTGATATAGATGGTTCTAAATGATTTATTCCCCCCCGCCATATCGAGGAATGCCACATGGATGTTCTTTCCAAGCAAGAAACTAGGCAAATTTGTCAAGTTGTTTTAATTGGCAATCAACATTGACATCATATTTGAAAGATTCACAAAATAGATCTCGTGCAATAAGAAATTTCTTGTTAGCTTCATCATATAGTCTATAGGATTTTGAAGATTCAGAATAGCCAAGAAAAATGCATTTATAACTTCTTTGATGCAACTTACTTCTTTGTCCCTTTGAAATTAATGCATAGCAAGTGGAACCAAAAATGCGAAGATGGCGAATAGAGGGAGGATAACCAAACCAAACTTCATACGGAGTTGCTTGGTGAAGAGAAGATGAAGGAGATCTATTGCGAAGATACACTGCTGTCCTTGCTGCTTCTGCCCAAGAATGCAACTTAATACCTTTGAAACACAACATTGCTCGAACCATATTCATGATAGTTCTATTCATTCTTTCAACAACACCATTTTGTTGAGGAGTACCTGGAACAGTGAGATGATGTTGAATACCATTTTGATGAAGATAATCGTCAAAAACTATGGAAGTAAATTCTCCACCATTGTTTGTTCGAAGAGTACCAATTTGAGATTGTGCTTGATTTTCAACCATAATGCGAAACTTCTTAAAAGTTTCAAAAGCTTCAGATTTTCGTTGCAAGAAATAAATCCAAGTCATGCGACTATAATCATCAATGAACAACATAAAATACTTACATCCTCCAACTGAAGTCACTGGTAAAGGCCCACACATAAACCAGAATGTATGAGTTGCAATTTTCTGTGTGCTCGCCAAGTGGAGTGAGGGAAATGATCTCTATGTTGTTTTGCAAGAATACAAACTTCACATTTTTCAATTGTCTTAGGCAAAGTAGGCAAACCTGCAATACCATTCTTTTGCATGATAGGAATGCTATCATAATTAACATGTCCAAATCTCACATGCCATAAAAGACTAGGAGATATTTTACCTTCTCAAATAAGATATGCAAAGCTCCTTGAAAGAGCTGACGTGCCATGAAGTTTCAATAACTTGCCATCCTCACAACCAATAAAGATAATTTGATTATTTGACTTCTTTCTAACAATCACTTTTCCATCTTTCAACAAAATGGAATGGCCTTGTTGTCATGTCCCCGAGATTTCAACACTAAGATAAAGCATCGAAAATACAAATAAATAGATAAAATAAATAACCAAATACATATTAAAAATATAAATATAAATATTAGCAATTTGATATTATTATAATTATAATTATCATAAGATAATATTATAATTATAATTACCGAATATAATAATATAAATATCAACAATACAAAATATACAATATAATTATCATAATTATTAATAAATTGATATTATTATAATTATAATTATTAATAATAACATAAATGAAACTAATATAAAAATAATATGTAAAGGAAGAAAACATATAATGAGCACAGCAAAAGAATAAGGGCAGCGATTCTTTATTAGAAGGCAGCGATCAAGTAAAAGGTTCCAACAATTACATTATAAGCAGCATATGATATATATAAGGTGAGCAAGAGGTGGTAGCGATTACCATTAGGAAGGCATTGAATTATCATGAAGACTAAAGCAGCGATTATGTATACAAAAGGCAGCACTGGGAATTGAAAGACAACAATTATGATCGCTTGATGACAGCGATCTATATTAGCAAGGGGCAGTAATTACTTTGTGAAAGTCTGCAATCAGTCTAAAGGGTCCGCTAATAATAATAAGGAGGTTTACAAGGAGATATCATTCCAAGTGAAGAAGATTTATAAGCACGATTACAAGAGGATTAAAGCAGATTTAAAGTTGGAGTATATAAGAGAGAAGTAAATAAGAACAGAGGGCTCAAGGAGAGATAAGTGAAGATAAATACTAAAGGGAAGCAAGTTGAATATAAATATCTATATATATAAAGATAGTGATTATTGGAGAACCTTTGTGTTCTATAATGGAGGACCGAGTGTCCTATAATGGAGAACCTTGTGTTCTATAATGAAGGACCAAGTGTCCTATAATGGAGAACCAATGTGTTCTATAATAGAGGACCAATTGTCCTATAATGGAGAACCTTGTGTTCTGTAATGGGGGACCAAGTGTCCTATAATGGAGAACAAATGTGCTCTATAATGGAGGACCATGTCAATATGCACATACCTTCACCACGATGGGAGATGGGAGATTTGCCAAAGGAGTACAGCGAGCGGGCCTCTTCTAGGTATGCCAGGGACAAGATGAGCCCACAAAGGGCCAAGGGGGTATTGCCTTGGTACAAGAGGGTATTGCTCTTGGGCCTAGGAGAGTTGGCTACCGGGACACCTTTCACAATCTCACTTCCCCTATCGTGGTGTAGCAATATAAAGTGATAAATCACAAGGGAATGGAAGGATGAGGAATCCTCACTAGGCCACCTCATATGAATGGCATGTGCCACATGAGGTCAAGGAGGCCACCTCATATGAATGGCATGCGCCACATGAGGTCAAGGAGGCTAAGACACCCCTTCCAACCACCCTCTTCCATGCTCCCCCTTGATTGAGCATCCTCAAGATGGAGAAATAATCAGATTAGTGTAATATTCTCCCTTAATTTTTTTCGAATTTTATCAGCACAAATCACCACTGTTAGCGTTAGCTCCAAATATAACCAGCTTGGAAAGTAACCCTTCACCTTTTGATCACCAAGATCCCAATGTGGGCGAGGTGAGAGCATACGGTATTGGGGATCGTTAGCAACTGAAAAATGAATTACAAAGCTGCTAGGTGGCTAACCGACCATGAATGAAAGTAAATGCTGGAAATACAAAAAGTAGGCGGATAACCGACCATAAGCTCGATCACTTATTTAGCGGGAGCGAAGTTATTACAATTATGAGGCGGCAAGCCGACCATTTAATCCTCACAACCACTTGTTCAGTGGGGGGAATTATTAAACTTAAATGTGCTGAAATATAAATGCTTCAACCACTTATTTAGTGGGAGCTAAATACAAAACTTAATTGGAGCAAATAAATTAATGACTGTTAGTACTACTAACCAGCCTTACAACAAATGAGTTTCAGCTGCAAAACATGTTAGAATGAAGGCCAAATACAACCAATGATTAAGGACATTATCCTTAACTCTTAACAATGATTGTTAGATTTAGGGTCAGAAATGAAAGCAATCAGAAAATGCAACACATAAGACAATGAACACAACAAGATACCTTGGGAAAACCCTCCTACTCGAGGGAGAAAAACCCAGCAAATATATCTCTTATATATTGAAGGAATAAGAGCAGAAATCTGCTTACAACTAAGGCCCAACACAATGCCGAATTTGATACAATGAATAATAGCAACTCTCCTAGATGCAAAGATACAAATGAATATGTTTCTCCTTGAAATCGGTCTGCTGCTACAAAATGATGATCTGCTGCTACAAGATGATGATTTGCTGCTCAAGTATGAACTTCTAGGAATGCAAATTATGATGAATGAACTTGATGATCAAATGAATGATCATCACCTTGTATTTATACAAAACTAGGTGACTCTTCATTTGGGTTGGCCTCTTTTAAGAAACAAGGTGACTCTTCATAAAATTATTATATATAGCAAGTTTGACTTGCCTTGGTATTATTTATCCAACATTTTTAAATTTGAGATAAAAATATATCTCCCACTGCTATAACATCAACACTCCTTCTTAGCTAGGGAGGTATCTTTCCAGATATCCACATCATGGAGTCTCTCAACATGACGTCCACAATGGCTACACCCATTTGTGGAAAACTCAAAGGTTCATCACGCAGTCTCTCAACGTGTCGTCATGGAGTTTTTCAACATGACGTCCACCATGGCTACTCCCATGTGTGGAAAGAAACACAAGTACAAGGGTTCATCATGGAGTCTCTCAACGTGATGTCGTCATTGAGTCTCTCAACATGACGTCTCATCTCAGTCGCAAAGATGAACAAGGGCTCGCACCTCATATTTCTCTGTCTCAGAGAAATATACACTACAAGGGCTTTCACCTCATATTTCTCCGTCTTAGAGAAATATGCACTACAAGGGCTTTCACCTCATATTTCTCTGTCTCGGAGAAATATACACTACAAGGGCTTTCACCTCATACTTCTCCGTCTCGGAGAAATATACACTACAAGGACTTTCACCTCATACTTCTCCATCTCAGAGAAATATACGCTACAAGGGCTTTCACCTCATATTTCTCCGTCTTGGAGAAATATACGCTACAACAAATCTTCTTGATGGTGTGACTCCCTCTGAAGCTCCAAGTACTTGCATCAACCTCCTGACCTCCTCGTCCAAGGTTGCCTCTGTTGGTTTGTCAGACTCCCTGAGAATGTTAATTTCTCCTCTTTGAAGAAACTGATCGACTTTAGAATAAGAAACCTTTTGAATTGACTTTAGAACTTGGCTCCTTCTGAGATGTCCCTATGTCAATTTCTGCAGAAGAAACATGTTGTGTATACCTTAATTTGCAATCTTGAGCAAAGTGACCATACTTGTCACACTTGAAACATTGAATGTGAGAGAAATCCTTCTTCTTCGGTTCTGGGGCAGAATCTGATTCTTTGTCTCTATTCCTCTTTCTTCCTTTGCCTCTATCTTTAGAAGTATGTGTAGCAAGAACTTGATTTTCTACATCATGATAGTTTCGCCCAATTCCTCTTGCTACCAACTTGGACTCTTCTTGAATACAATCAGCTCGAAGACGATCAAACTTGGGCAACTTGGATCTCCCATTGATGCTCTGAATAAAGGGTTCCCAAGATTGAGGAAGACCATTTAGTGCCAACATAACAAGATCTCTGTCTGCAATTATATCCCCAATAGTGCTCAACTGACCTCTCAAATCAGCAATCTTCATAAAGAATGAGATGACTGAATCTTCTTTAGCCATTTTTACATGGTGAAGTTGTTGTCTCAAAGCAAGTGCTCTGTTGGTGTTGTTGATCTCATACAATCAATCCTTTTAGAGTATCAAACATTTCTTTAGCTGTCTTCAATTTGGAGATGATCGGTACTAGGTGATTCATCACAGAGTCTATCATGATCTTTCTAGCCTTCGTGCCATTTTTCTTCCACTGGATTTTCTTAGTATCATTGGAAGGTTTGGTCGGGCATATCACTTTCCACGAAATCAAGATCATTCTCCTCTAATGCAATGAGTACCCTGGGTTTCCAAGAGTTGAAGTTTGAAGCTCCATCAAGCCTATCTTCTACCTTGACACCGCTCACCATCTTCTTTTTCCACACAAATTTACCTTCAAAGACTTGCCCTAGATGAAAAGTTGACTTGACTGCTTACACAAATCTGATTAGATTTTTTATTAGACCTGCTTTGATACCATGTTAGATTTAGGATCAGAAATGAAAGCAATCAGAAAATGCAACACATAAGACAATGAACACAACAAGATAGCCTGGGAAAACCCTCCTACTCGAGGGAGAAAACCCAACAAATATATCTCTTATATATTGAAGGAATAAGAGCAGAAATCTGCTAACAACTCAGGCCCAACACAATGCCAAATTTGATACAATGAATAATAGCAACTCTCCTAGATGCAAAGATACAAATGAATATGTTTCTCCTTGAAATTGGTCTGCTGCTACAAAATGATGATCTGCTGCTACAAGATGATGATCTGCTGCTCAAGTATGAACTTCTAGGAATGCAAATTATGATGAATGAACTTGATGATCAAATGAATGATCATCACCTTGTATTTATACAAAACTAGGCGACTCTTCATTTGGGTTGGCCTCTTTTAAGAAACAAGGTGACTCTTCATAAAATTATTATATATAGCAAGTCTGACTTGCCTTGGTATTATTTATCCATCATTTTTAAATTTGAGAGAAAGATATCTTCCACTGCTATAACATCAACAATGATTACAATCAGATAGCCTCTAAATATCAGAAAATCAGAATTATTTCAAGTCTGAATAGAAATAGTAAACACAAAAATTCAGACCAGCAAGTAAGAAAATCACCAAATTGAACGCCACTTCTTCAAATCAGCTCGGAAGGACTTCAAACAGCAGTCAATTGAAGCCTCTAACCAAGACGCTCAAGTTCCAATGATCAAATGGTGCCAAAACAGCAGTAGAGACTTGGCACGAGTCCCAATGCAACCAGCAGTGAAGTGGTACGGCCTCCAAGAAGGTTGACCTCTTCTAAAAAAATCAATACTTCGAAATAAATTCCAAAAACTTGCAATTCTAGGTGCCCTTCACAGTAGAACAACATGAGCCAATACCCAAAAAGAAATAAAAATCGATGGCGAAGCTATCAGCAGAAATCTACTTCAGCCATGATGTTTAGCAACAGAAATAAACAGATTATACAGCAGCAACTTGTTTATAGAATTCAAAAATTAAGTTCAATCTGCACCTTTGTGTGAAGTATAGTCTTCAGTCACCATCTAGGAAGCCATAGTTTTAGGCCCGAAGAATGGCATAAAGCTAGAGGTACACAATCCTCGTAGCAAAGTCTGAACTCAGTTCAACAACATAACATTATCAAATTTCCAAAAGATGAGAATGAAGGAGCAAGGCATCATTAAATAAGCTTCAATGGGCAAATGAATCAACTTGTAACCTCCAAAAAGAAAACTCTTTAGCTTCCTCAAAGGGACGCCCATCTCCACAATGCAATTTTAAAATATTAAAAATACTTTAATATCTCCCTCCTTGGCGTCCAATTTAAAGAGCATTTTAAAAACATTAATGAAGGCATTGATTTCCTCACTTGGATGTCCACTTGAAGGCCCCCTTTTAAAAACAACTTAAAGTCATCGATTAGGCATGGGGTCCAAAAGTCGCAACTGAAAATTGACTAAGTATTGAAACTTAGCTCCAAGAGAGAGAGAGAAGCCAACGCCAAAACTATATTGCCTCATTGCCCGAAATAGAAAGATGATTGGAGATGATTGAGCTGTTGCTAGAATGACACTGCCATAGACTTACCAAAAATAGCAAACTACTATAAATAGTAAGTTTGCAAGACTTCATTTGAACACTAGTTGAGCAATAATCATGACTTACTATAAATAGTAAGTGTTCCCAAACTTCATTTAAACACAAACCGGGCAGTAGTCATGACTTACTATAAATAGTAAGTGACTGGAAATGTTGACTGATTCGAATGCATGTCATACCACCCTGGAGATCTCTAAAAACCTAGAAAAACCCAAAAACCTTCCTTGCATGCAAGATACTAGAGAGAAATGCATGTCATTTTTTCAACATGCATGTTACCTTACTGCCAAAAAGATTGCATGCGAGCCTCCAAAAGCCAAGCTGAAACCTCCTACAAAATAGAAAACCCTAATTTCCATTTTTGATTAGCCCGCGGATTTCCGGAAATAGGCTAATTCCAAATGAAGAGTGTAGAGCTAAAATGGGGACATTACAATTAGCATATTTATCTTAGAGTTACTAATGTTAAATAATAATATCCTATTTATTAAGTTATTACTGTAATTGATTTCTAACTTGTTTGTAGGGATTAGATCAAGCCAAGGTACTCTTTAAGGATTTAGGGAAAATTTAGGGCATTCCCAATCAGGGACATTACACTTGTTGAATCAATACTAATGACAACAAATTATGTTGCAATTGAGGAAGATACAAAACATCGCGAAGTACAAAATCTGGAAGGCCGGGCAATTTGAACCTAATGGTTCCTTTTCCAGCAGGCTTGAGACTTGATTTATCTACCAAATAGATTGTGCCACAAACACCCTCATGAAATTCTTCAAAATAATCTCTTCTAAATGTCATATGTTGTGTGGCTCCAGTATCTAACACCCGAGCATCATACCATGAAGCATTAAATGAATTATAATAAGAAAAATCTGAAGCAAAAAGCACATATTTATCAGTATCACTACCACATGCAAGTTGGGCTGCTCCTGAAGTTTTGTCATCATTATGTGTTTTATCTTTTTGTTTAAAGGAACTTTCTATCTTATCCCATGAAAGTTTGCATTCATGTGCTTCATGGCTACCTTTTCGACCACATCTTTTACAATACAAGTGGTACCTATCATTTTGATTTTCATGTTGAGAGTGGCTTTTTTTGCCATATGTACCTCCTCTCCCTCTATTCTTCTATCTACCTTTTCCTCTATCATTGTGACCACGTCTAGAAGAGTTCTTATTAGGGGGTTTGTCTTTGTGGTGGGCAAGACAAATATTTTCACCAATATTATCAATTTTTCTTCCAAAAGCTTTCTCACGTCCTGCCAACTTTTCAACCAATTGATCAAAAGTGGTGGTCTTCAATTGGTTACTTGCTTGAAGGGACTCTAAATATGTGGAATGTATTGGAAGAAGAGCCTTTATGAAGGCTGTGAGATAGATGTCAACTTTCCACCAGCAGCCTCAACATCTTGTTTTATGACTCGAATTTCAGAAGCCAAACTCTTAACATCTCCATTTTTTAATTTAAGATTGAATAACTTCTATTGTAACTGAATAAACTCTAATTCAGAATGAGAATCATATAGATCTCTAAAATTTATGAAGGGCATCCCAAGCAAATTTACACCCTTGTATATGTCTAAACGCATCTCCATTGACCAAAGCCCTTATCAAAGCCAAGGCCTTTGAATTTTTATACTGCCAGACTTCTTTTTCTTTTGCAGCAGTTGGTGTTGTAGGTTGGGCATCACCATCACAAATATTACACCATAAATCATTGAAAATGAGTGTTTTTTCTATTTTCCTATACCATTCTATCCAATTGTCTTTTCCAGTTAATGTTTCCCCAATCATTGATATAACAGACTGCATTGTGAATTGCAAAAAAAAATGCACACAGCTTGCATAAATTGCAGAAGCAAAACAACTTCTTGAATTTTCTTGCTTAAATATGGAAAAAAGAAAGATAAAAGATCTCTGTGATAAGAAATAAACCACAGGAAATGAAATTCACCTCAATATTTGCCCTGTCTTCTTCAACAACTTCTACAGCAAGCACTCCTTGGCCAGTTAGGAGAGAAGACAGACATTTCTTGGCATTTTCTCCTTGTATGAAAACATAAATTTTGAATTGAAAAATTGATTGGGAAAAAATGTAAAGCCTATGCTCTGATACCATTGTCAGGCCAGGATTGATTGCCAGAAGGAGAAAAATACTTCCAAAAATTATATCAACAAACAGAATCAGCGATTACATTAAAATGCACAGGCAGACAGTTTAACCATCTCTGCCGAAACTAACCAAAACCAGAAAACTGAAAAACTAACAAACCAGAACTAACAAACTAATACATGAACTAACACCCCGATATGATTAACGGTAACAATTACAAATAAAAGTACATGTTAAATAATTGAAGGCTTCTGCAAACATTTTTTAGTTAGGCTTAACAAACAAATAGATGATTGAGTTGTAATTGGGTTAATCCCACATTGATAAGAATTATGAGACAAGGGAAACTTATAAGGCATTACATGCTCTAAAATCTTTGCTAATGGAGAAAGAGGCAAAATGTTTAAATTTCCAAGTGGTGGATTACATTCACCCTTCCTCTTACTAATAAATACTTAATGGTGCTTGTGTGCTAACTGGGTTTCCTTGCCTTGTAATTATTATCTCTTTGATGTGTAAAAATGGACATTTGTTCGCTTTCTTTTGAATCTTCTTTAAATTGAAAGTAAGATAAATATATGTTTGGAACTAGTTAAACGAAAGTAGTAGGCAATTTGAGAAATACATAGAGAAAAAGCACTATCTACTAGACCTAAGGAGATTCATTGCTTGAGCTAGCACCTCGATTTGTGGAAGGCTTATGTAGAGTAGTATTATGTATCATATAGCTAATAGCTTTTGTAATCCTTTTCATCTTATATTTTTGAAGGGGCGCTCGGGGAGACTAAGCATGCTCCAAGTACTCCCTATTTTTCCATTGATCATACTATTCCTTGCTTCTTTGATGAAATTTGCCACAAATTGTGAACATAAATCCGCAGGGAAAATGCCATCAAAATCTACATTTGGGAGGTAGTAAAGATTGTATTCTGTGATTGTGGAGTCCAAGTTCACAAGATACTCCTTAAGGACGTAATGCTTTGCTTGTGCCTTCACTAATTCTGGATCTTGGAAAAATCCATAAAATTGGGAAAAAAGGCAAAAGAAATCTTGTTGTTCCTTCTACTTGTTGGAGAACCCTAGCGAAGTCATCACCCAATGGTCAATACTATCATCATGACACTCTCCACCAAGCTTGAGGTAATGAAGAAAACTTTCTCAAAGTTTTATGGCAATGGAAATTGACATCTTGATGAACTTATATCAGCATTCACAATGGTTTGATTGCATAATTTTATGTGTAGTGCATGAAGATGCACAATTCATTTGTTTGTAGAGACCTTGGTGGGAAATGCAGTTGATTGGTTTCATCATCTTGAACTTCATTGTATCACTAGTTGGGAAACTATGAGCAAGAATTTTCTTGCATGCTTCAAGCTAGTTGAGTGTAGTCACATACCTTTTTCTCAAGTTTCAAATTCAAGGAAGAATAATAATGAGCCTATGTGAGAGTTTATTGCAAGATTCAATCATTTTGTTATATGAGGATATCCATCACTTTGAATTCCTCACGTGAAATTCTTTTGAGCAGTTTTATAAATGCTTTGCCATCAAATATTTTTTTCTTTCTTGAGACAACTCATGAGACAAAAATTTAGAAGATGCCTAACATGCCATTGAGTTAGACGATCATATGATAACTAGTGGAAAGATTCTAGTAGAGCTCTTGTGAAGAGGTCAATTGATCTATTATCGCACAAGGTGGTCAATGATGTTATGATCATGAAGAGATAGACGCCACAAGAAGTTCAACCCATACAATAGTATCAACCTCCCCCAAGAACGAACAATTTTCAGCCATTCGATAACAATAATAGGACATGGTTGACAACTACACCTAATAGGTCAGCTATTTAAGGACCTCCATTGGAAAATAATTTTTGCACTTTTCATGATACAATTGTCCACATTGGTACATTACTAGAGATGCAAAGACTTAATCAACTTGAGATTTGCAGGCTGCGAACCAGCAAATTCAAGTATTGTTCAATTTCAAATAGATGAAACTGATGCTGAATCTGTATTGGGATTCACAGAATATGAACCCATATATGAAGTAGTGAAAGACCTTAGTAGTCATTCACTCACAATTTTAACTCATGCACAAAACTTGAAAGGAGAAAAAGAAGAACGAGAGAAGATGAGAGGTAAAGAGAAGGTAGTATAACATGTAGCTTCTACATCTAAAATTAGTTCATATGGAGGTTATGAAGTTGATGCAAGCTACTCAAGATCAGCCTTCAGTCAATTTTGACATCATAGAATACATGATGAAGACAAAGGTACAAATCTCTCAACTCAAATATTGTCAAGATCACCTTGATGAGCTTGATAGAATTGTCAAATACATTAGGAAAGATTCTCCTCCCGTACAATCAAATCTGTTTGAGTCTTCCTTGCCTACAGGAGAGAAGCCAAAGCCTTTCTACATTGGTGGTTACAAATTGGATAATCACATCATCAATTCGGGAGCAACATGACATCCTTGGCATGGCTGAGTTGCTGCATGTGCATCTGTGTCTGTTTTCTTTCGAGTATACAACATTGGAGTTGATAAATAATAAATGTCCTGAAACTTTTCTTGATCACAATACAAGCAGCACATTTGAAATTCATTTTCCATCAGTATCCAGATTATAATGAAATGAATAAGACTACATAGCAGCCTGAGAAATTGCCACAGCAACCAATCAGAAAACATTTCTAATAAAATGATATATTTAAACAATTGCAAACGTATATAAAGTACTGATACATGTAACTTTAGCAGCATAATAATCATTGGATTTGATTCATTCACAGAGCAGAAAATATTTGCATGCAATAAATACATGAGTAACCTGCCTTTTGGCAGGAACAAATAATTTTTTTATGACCTCAATCGAGTGTTTGACCAATCAATGGACGATCAACAACATTAATTGAGCCTCGAGCACTTGAGCAGCCATTGGGCCATGATCAGTCTCAGTTGAGGCTCGAGCAATTAACTATCTGTTGATACATGAGCAAACTCAACTGAGCTATAAAGTAAGCAATCATTGACCTCAGTTGAGCCTCAAGCACCCAGTGGCCCCCGAAAGACTGCAATTTAGACATAAGCAAATCAACTGAGCCTTCAACTGGTTTAACAAGTATGATAGCATTTTTAAACTAAAAACTATCATTTGCAATGATCAATTTTGGTCCATGGAAAACAGCTTGGAAATTTAGTGCCAAAGAATTGTTCAATGCAAGAGCAAATTCAGTCGAACGTGATCAAATGGTCAATAAGATATTTAATCACTCGGTGCTGGTTGGTTGATGTCACTACTGTAGGCTGACAGCACAGTACTATTTTCCTTTTCTGCCTGAATTCAATTGAAGGAGAGGACTGATTGGTTGTTGCATTGTGGGGAATTTGATACTATTTATATTAACCTAATGAGGTTGATGTAACATTAGCATTATCAGCAATGCGGTTATGAGTAATGGTGTATTTAATCGAAAGTCATCAAGAGAGCTGATTAGGATATTAGTAATGGTTGTATTTAATCAAAAGTCATCCAAGAGAGCTGATTATATATTGAAAGTTTCAAATTCTGTGATTAAAAAAGGTTAAAAACAATTGATGTCATTTTGGTCTTATAATTACAAATAATGTTGGTGATGGAATCAACCTCACGGTTGATGGTCTGCATTAGGCCCTTATGGTTGTAGTTCGAACCCTGTGTTGTGTCTTTGGTCTCGCACTTACTTCCAATACTTCGAAAATTGGCACTTGATCGCTTCTTGCTGCAGTGAAGGCCTTCTCTAGTACGTAACAGTTAGGATGTCCATTAACAAGGAAGTGGGACATCTTGTGAGGACACATTCATGAGGATGAAGAGCATTCTAACAGGGAGGAGAATGTTACAAAAGATGAAAAAAAAAATGTTGTGAAAGAAATTGTTGGCAGAAGAATCATCATAGGAGATATAATCACCAAGACATTACCAAAGGTAAATGAACAAGAGAAGGCAAGATCCATTACTTAAGTGCAATTCTCAGGCTTTTAGAGAAGGGAAGATTTCATCCTGATTTTGATATGATGATGTTTTGTACTTGAAGCTCATAAATACACGAAATCAGATATACCTTATATATGTTATTGATAAAATCAAGTTTTGATGTTATGCATCTATCAAATGCAAAGAACATTATAATAAATTAAGCATATTTTTATATTAATCTTTTTTTGTGAATCAACTGAATGTTTAATATTAGTCAGTCTTCTCGAACCAGAGTTTGAGTAGTGATTCATGAGAGTCTGTCTCTCATGAGCTTGAGTGATCCACATGGCTTCATACTACTATAATTACAGATAGCCAGTGACTCTTTGCTCCCAACCATTGGGATCCTTAAAGTCTATAAAGAGCCCTCGACTGCACTTGTTTACATTGCTTACATCATTCTATATCGTCGTATTCGTTCATTCAATAAAGTTTTCATTGTGATAGTCTTATGTTCAATTTATGGTCATGATACAGTGCTGGAGCAAACTTACTTTAGAAGAAATCACCAGAACACTCTTATTAGATTAATTATAAATAGCTTTTGTTTAATTATTTGATGTCAAGAGTACTAGGTTCTAGCTGTACAGATAATACAAAGTGATTTAATAGGGTGGTTGTCCATGTGATAAAAATACCACCCCTAAAAATGGGTTCCTCTTGGATAGGCCACGTCTCTAATATCTTGCTCGCCCTGATGCAAAACACATAAAAAAAACCACTACTTTATAAATCATAACAGTAACGTTAATGACTGGAATGCAAACCTAAGATGGACAACTAGTTGCTAACATACAATTGCGTAGTACTAGAATGGAACATCCTATAAATTTCCAACTCAAAACTGCCCAATCACATGACATAGTAGATCATTGGAAATAGCTTTCTAGTCGTCTCAATGTTAAAAAAAAATAAAAATGGTCAAGTAAGCAGAACCTAGGGGCAATCAATTACTTAGGCTTCTAATATAAAAAATGGTGACGTTTATACTGCTAAGTGTCCGCGATGGTAAAATTAAAATAAATGGTAGAGATTTCTAATTTAAGCTGACAACAATCGAATGGATACATGCATCATAAATAAACCCCAAAATATCTACAAATATCAATATCATAAGGATATCAAGTGTTGCAATAACATATCAAAAGTTGCTCCTGTGTTGGCTCAGACAATGTTTCTGCTATTCAAGAGACACAACACAAGGCTAATCAAAATACGCATACTTTTAATATTGGGTGCCACCAGATGATGATGTACATGGTACTAAATGTGTGATGGATATCATAATGTGCAAAAATATTGGGTGCCACCAGATAGGTGCATTATAGTTTGAGTATCAAAAGGAGTATGATTATTCACCGTGATCATGCAGTTTTAATATATTGCCATGGGAGTTTATTTGACGGCCTTTGCAGCTATTGACATTAACACATTTCTTTTCATGAGATAGGCGCAGGTCTAGGTGTTGGAGTGCCAGGGCTGCATCTTGGATTTGGTGTTGGTGCTGGATGTGGTGTGGGACTTGGGTTTGGCTATGGAATAGGGAGGGGTTGGGCTTATGACAATGTTCGTAATCTTTTTGAAAAGCAAGGAAATGTTTCGTATGGGTGAGTTCTTCTGGATGCCTAATTCAAAAGTATTTGATAGGTTTATTAGTTTTCAATCCCTTATGTTGGCTGGTTCTAAATGACTAGGAAAACTATTTGTAGGGATCGAATTGAAGATGTATTGAATGATTTCATTTCTTCCTCGAGAAAAGCTTTAGAAGCTATCGAAAAACAGATTAAATCGAGGAGAAGACGACGTGGTTAAAGACAATATCAAATGTTTTAAAGTCTTGTGCAATATTTCTTGTCAACAAATATTTACGTATATAGTGAGAATTACATTCAAAAGTTTGTCATAATGTTTTAAATATTGATATGAAAATGCACAATAAGTAATCTCTAATATAAGTGGGATGAGATTTAAGATCTATTTATGTTTTATCCATTAATAAGTATGTATAAGGTATTTATATATCCTTTAACAATATGTTAGAAATTAAAAAGAAAAGATGCACAAATTTTGGACTAAGATTAGTCTTATTGATACAACCTTGTTTTCCTAATTTGTATTAGGAACTTAACAACAATTAATCAGTATTAGGAATTCAACAAAAAATATTCCTCCATTAATTAATATATTTAACTTAGAATAATTATATCTGATTAATGTACATCATTTAAAAATTTAAACTCTTTTATTTTCTATAATTAGAAATTATTGTACAACATTCATAATCAATTTAAAACACTATAATATGCAACAATCATTATAACTGTATTAGAAATCACAACAAAAAACACTTAATCCATTAACCAATGCAATTAAACTTAACACAATTGCACTTAGTTAATTGATCTCATTTACGAACCTTATCTTACTTTTCAAATTTCAGAATATGAGCAAATATAATTTGCAATATTCATAGTCAAGGGTTGCCAACTATATAAGCTTACACTTATTCAATGCCGCTTAATACACACAAATTATATTGATGGCTTACTTTTGCATACATCTACTTTGAAAGTCCTCATTTCCACCTACATAGGTAGAATCATTAGCCATGAGGAGCCTATTGTATCTGTAAAGTCATTGAAAGAGAGGTTAGTGAAATGTCCCTTGCCTTGTTTTGCCCTAGAATTTTCTTTTTTACTAGTTTTAGAGTTTCCTTTTTCCAAATGAATATCCTTCTAATTCAATAACCTTGGATTGGAATTTGTATCACCATATTAACAACATATCTATTAGCATTAATATCTAGATATCCACAATATATATTCATAATCATAAAGCAATAATGAAGAAATAAGAGTCACTCAACGCATCAGGAGAGGAGAATCCCTAAGGGCCAACGGTCTACCACCTCCTATTGCCCAACCCTTGTCTAGGGCCAACGAGGCAAAATGTCTAGGTGGAACCCCCATCCTTCCATGACCCAACCTTTGTACCGGGCCAGTGGGGCAGATTGCCCAACTCTTGCTTCAAGCCAACAGGGCGGAACCTGGATGGGGTTTTTAGACAAACCTTATAGGTCATGATTCACCTCTCCTGGCAGGTTTACAATCAGATTGAAGACAATTAATGCAATTTACAAATATACAGTCATGACCAATTCATTTACATTTCCAATTATTATGCAATGGAAGAGTTCAACAAGAGTACATAGTGCAACATGATGAAATAACAGAGTATATGATAATTAAGAGCAAGAACTTATGCTTCAGGGTTGTTCATTATATTCCGTCAAATTAGCACAACACATCAGATTTTGACTAATGCAATTCCATACAACTATACCATATCATGAAGTACTAACATGAAAGCGTAGAAAATTAATATAATCAGTATGCATGCCTATACATCTATTCTATTCTGATTAGTGTAGCCCACAATCACAATCTCAAGTCTCCAGTTTCAATGTTGATTACCAATTTGCCCTAGGTCTATGCCCAAGTTCATTCTTCCCAAGATGCATACAAACAAATTAATCTTATGTTCCACAATGCACAGATGTGACTGCAATAATATTATGCCAGTTCAAGGAAATCATATATTAAAATTAAGTGTAGGTTCTCACCCTAGTTTATGCAACGAGGCCAATTACAATACAATCAATGAGTCTAGCAACACCGATAATCAGATTAGCAATATCAGTTTCTTATATTCAAAATATGCTAAATAATATTGCTAAGTGAGTACATCACCTGAGTTGTTGTATCTCTCCATGTCTCCTTATTCCCTAATCATCTTCCTTCAACCTTACTTTTGATTTATCATAGGATAAAAAACATATATAAATAAATATTAATCTATTCATTTTTATATTAAGATCGTAATTACTTATAAGGCTGCCAAAATTGCTGCAAGCATCATTATTGCATAATCGCATATAAAGCATATAAATATATATTTTATAAATATGTATAATCATTATTAATTATCTTTAGACTTAGAATATTCATCTTTGCAGGAGTTTGCATATCATATCATATATATTAATAATCATATTAAACTTACTTACAATAATTATGAAAATAAATAATATTACTAGCAACATAATTATGAAATAACATTAGTAAAATAAATAACATCAGATAAATACCATAATGTATAAATTATTATTTGATTACATTAGTATCTAAATGCATGATATATTTTCCAGATATCTTTATCTAAACTTATAAAGTACCTTATTATTAACTCTTACCTCCTTAGTGTTGTTTGTTTCTGCAGATTCTATGCTCAGGACATATTCCTAAATTCTTCCTTATTCCCCCTCTCCCTCTCCCTCTTACCCCACCTTACCTTGTACGTTGGGGAAGAGAGATGATTTTGTGGGAGGGGTCGTGCTTTTTCATTTGTTGAAGGGATGTGACTTTTGTTTGCTGCCCTCCAAACAACGATTACCCTTTTGATGGAACGCTGCCTATGCTTGCAGCATTTAGTAAACTTTTGAATGTTTCTTGTTTTAATGTATGTTATTATTTATATTGGTTTTGTATGTTATTTAATATATTTGTATTTTATATGCTATTCAATATTTTGTATTTACATTCTATTCAATATATTTATTTTTATGTTTACAATATCATTCTTTTATAAAATTTAATATCTATATTTGGGTATTCACTATATTATATTTATATTTATAATTTTGATAATTATAATAATAAATTTAAATAGTCAATGTTTTTTAATATGTATTTTGTTCATTTTGTTTTCGATGCTTTTTATCTGAACGCAACAATTTCGGGGACATGACAGTTAGCCACTAAATTATGTTGGCATCATTTGTTTGTATGGACGACTCAACCCCACCTAGCCTAAATGATCGACTTAATTTTCACTTGTTTTGTTATGTCACTATAATCTCACCTAAGTGCAAGATAATAATTATAGCTAAACTAATAATTAAGGAAACTAAAATAGATTGAAACCCTTTAACCTCTAGATTCGATCAACATTTACATGTAAACAATACCATTATACACAAGGTAATCTCCTCCAAATTTGCCTTTATGGAGAGGGGCCAATATAGAAATTGAATTGTGTCATCATAACTTGATTCAATTTAGATTTTTCTAGGTTATAAAAATTAATTCAATATTCAAACCCTTTGGTTGGACTAATAAACTCCTTTGAGTTTCCACGAACACTAGTAGGGTTGCAAGAGTCCCCCACCAAACCCCAAACTAGGCTATATAACTTATAAAATTTCTCTATAAACCTACAAGGTCTACTCTTCTACAACATCACAATGATTAAGTTACAACATTAAATTATACCCACAAACAAGCGCAAAAATAAAAAAATAAGATGTCAAGCCTAATAATGACAACACATCACAAATTTGATTTGCTAACAAGAAGTAAAACAAGTAAAAGGACATTACAACATTCATTAACACAATTTAATTCTTACCTATACCCACATTACACCATTAAACATAATGCAGATCCATTGAGTTTTGAACCACCTACCTCTTGGCTTCCCCAATAGTTGAAAGTACTCATGCTCCTCTTGCTCCTATTTTTCTCCTCTTCCTTGGTTCCTAAAAGTCTTGAATTAGGAAAATATGAGACTTGTAAGGAAGGGATTGAAAACCTCTCTAATGATGAAAGGGCATGTGCCTTTTCATTTCTCTTTGGAAAGATTGGGAACCCCATTTACATTTAGCCCCCGTCCACATCCTAGGATATCCTCACATGACCATCCATACTGTTGTGGCTCTCTAACCTCATTACTTATGAATGAGATGACTCTTTAGGCACTAAAAGCATTTAACTTATATTTTTAAAACATTTTAGTTAGGCTCATAAGCATAAATCCAAGTTTGAATAAGAATGAATTACATTCCCCACCAAGGTAACCCTCTAACACTATGACATCCTAAAAATATGGTCAAAATGAAATCTCCCTTTTGTTGGATTTTGTTGTTGGTGTAATCCAAAATCATATTTGTTGTGATCACATGTTTGTATATTGGATAGGCTATATTATAACCTAAAATTCATGTCTTAGGCTATTTTAATGTGCTTAGATTAGTTAAATGCTATTATTTGTTAGAATGTTAGTTGGGTAGGTAGGTTGTAGAGAGTTGATATATTGAAATGTATTAACTATCTTGTGAATATAATAGTTAACATTATTTTGTTGTTCACGATGTAAATATTATTTTCTTTTACAAATTCTAATCTAACAAGTGGTTTCAAAATCCAAAGGACGAAGATGGAAGGAGGTTAATTTTTTTTTTTAAGAACTTATCAATGAAATCTAACTTTTTTAAAAATATTTTTAATAATTCCTTGACTTTGTTTAAGAATGTTCAAATACATATTTTAAAAAAATTAAAAATATAATAGTCAAAACTTAATTTATTTGGTTCAAAGTGGAAATTGAAGTTGTGTTCTATGAAATTATGAATTACATTGAATAAATTAACATATTATTAATAATTTCATATTTTAATTGTGTCATATTGATAAGTTTTACATGTACTCAATGATTCATCATTCAACTTGATGCTTAATAACATATTAACAACAATAGCATATACATCATTACCAATTGTTTAATGTGTATCTAGTAGTAGAAACTAGAGTTTTTCTTGAATGGAGCAAATAAATAATACAAATAATTGAACATATTAATGAATTTGAGTTTTGCATTAATTTTCAAAAAGAAGGAATACATAGAGGCAATGCAAAATCTTACTCAAAGGCAACTCTACACATAGATGAGTTGGAAACTCACCATCAAATCATTCTATCAGTTTTCGTAGCATGCTCCACTGTTCATCTGATGGAAGTGTCATTTGTTGTAACTGATAGTGTTTTACTTGATAACTTGTTAACAATTCAAAACTAAAATTGGAACTTGACTTGAATGTTTCAATCAAAGTTGCATTCAAGGTTATCAGTTGTCTAATTGAATCCAAATAGTTCACCTCATTTGGGTTATGAGGAAATTGATCCAAATCAATTTTCCTTGTATCCTCCATTTTCTTTCTAAAATCATCATTTCCAATGAATCACTTTGTTGTGTCAAAAGCCTTTGGCAAACCAAGCTCTATCAAGTTCCTTACCTTTTTATCTAACTTCATCTTTTTTGTAGCTTGATCCAAAAATTCCTTTGTTTCACATATTCTCAAACACTTTTGAATGATAGATGAAATCTTCATTGAGGCATCAATTTTGTCATTAATTCCTTTTGATTTCAATTCATTGTCACTGGCTTTGTAGATTGTTTGCAAAATTTGATTTGCAATTTTCTCTTGAAATCACATTTTTGTTGTCCACTACATTTTTCTTGAGCTTCCTATTATGTACTATTAGATCATCAATCAATTAAAACAATTCACACAAATGATCAATCCTCTGCATTATTTCCTTCCTGAGTTGGCCTAATGGTGGAGAATTTGTACTCTTGAAAGAGGTCACAAGTTCAAATCCTGCAGGGGGTAAGGTATGTACACCTCGTATTGTGGAGCACGCGTTAGGTGCCTCCCTCATATTGGGAGTACGAGGAGTCCCATATACTGTAAGCCATCTGTAGACCCAAAAACAGATCGCCTGGTGTTGTGGACTATAAAAGGACCTTTCCTTTCCTTTTTTTCTAGATCTTTTGTTTCATATGCCTCATTGTTTCTCTACAAAATTCAGTTAATTTATTCTGACAAGACTTTATTTCATTTTTTGCTTCCTTCAGCTCTATCGCTAATCTTTCACTAGTTTTTCTCTCTTCCTCCAATTTTTGTTCCAAATGTTTTGCTTTCGCCAAGTTTAGTTTTAGTTTTTTTGAAGTGGATTTTTCATCATATTTATTTTTGCTGTCATCTAATCTTTTCTTCAGTTCATTCAATTCCACCTCTGTTTATCTTCTTTGCTTGTAGATGTAGAGGCATATTTTTTATTTATTTTTCTAATTCATTGCTCTTGTTATTTGCTGCTTCCCTCTTTGCTTTTTCATTTGCTAGGTCCGCCTGTAACTTTTTTATTCGAATCTGCATCTTTTTTTTTCTTTTACTTTAGCAATGATGTGTACATCATGTTTGTGTTTTTTCCAGCTGAACCTTGAAACCCTCTAAAGGGCAGCCAACCCTTATACTCAAGAATCGTCAAAGTTAGTGGCCAACAAACAAGTAAGAGTTTTGAGGCTCTTACTTCTTCACTTTGGGCTCTGTGAGACCCAGGAGGGTAATCCTTATCGTGCTCATGTGATCATCTTTGATCAAGAGCATATCCACACACATAAATTCCTATAGGGTGCAAATAGACAACATTCATCAAAGATTTGTCTGACCTTTAAATCAAACAATTGTCTATTGCAAGAAATGAGGTGGTACTTCAGATTGGTACATTATAAGTGAAGGTATTATAAATGATTTCATTCTTGTTTCAAGCCCTAGGTTAGATATATGACTAACTCATTCATCTATAATGAAAAGACCAGTGCCTCATTTAGGGATAACAAAGTCATACATGCAACAACCAATAATACATTAGCAGTTTAACCCAGTCATTAGTGGACTATTGAGATATTACCTTGTAACATTCAACTCACTATGCCTAAAACATAATTTCTTATCGGTCCTCTTCTCTTTCTTTACAAACCCGTGACCTCATTTTAGCATTTAATCAATTCTTTGAATTGAAGTAGAAATAAATTCACACATTCAATTAAAACAACTGAAGACAAATGAAAAGATCATTAACCATTTCATTTATAATTTGAAAGAAAATTACATAGGAGAGCTTATGTTTCAAAACTGACATTTTCTTCTACAACTACTGCTATTGTAAAACTATTTTAAGATTATTACATAACAACTCAAACCCTAGACTCACTAATCTATTCATCGATGCAAGTCTTTACAATTTGCTCTGCCATGAGCTTCATTTTTCTATGTAGACCATTTTTAGACCTAAAATTTGAACCCCTTTAACCAGCCAATAAATCCCTTTTATAAAACAAGGGAGCAACAAGCAACCAACTGAATTACAGTTACATTTTATTTCATTTCAAAACTAATTTCACCAGAATGTAAGATATTTCCCCAAACCGTTACATGTAATCATTTGCATAGCAGGGGAAAACAAAATTTCACACAATTTGTCGAAGGAGAATGAGCCCGCCAAAAAGCATCTTTAGTTGTTGCAATAGCCTCCAAACTCCACATCCACGTGACCAAAAATAGTCCCCATCAAACCAACCAAAAAAACACCAAGGCAATATTATCATCAAAAGACAAAAACCAGGACCAAGATGCAATCCACTCAATCGACACCCGAGTATGCACGTACACTCAGAGTCTTTGCAAAAACCAGAGAAACCACCACCTCATCCTCATCAGAGTCCATCATATTTTCCATGGTCAACAAGTACTGGCGGTAACCTGAATCTGTCTCATCCTTACTACACGAGGGACTATTCGAGATCTCAATGGGAGAGTTGTGTCATCCCATATAGGCCTGGTGGTATTTATTTTCCTTTTTGCCTCCCTCACAAGCTCCATTGACTCCTCCTTGGACTTGGCCGATCCACCCAAGACAACCCTGCTTCTTAGATGGTAAGTGCTCTCCACACCACTTTGCACAGATTTCTTTCCACGAGCAATCTTCTTGCCCTTTTCCTTTGAAGCTACAGGAGCTCTAGATGTGCCTTGTTCACTCTCAGGGATGTCACCACGAGACTCGGGCAAACTGAGCCTCTTAGATCTTTTGATTGGGGAGGAAAATACAATTGGTTTACTCATCTTCAATGGAGAAACTTCACCAGCTGCCCCTGCAATCCCTTGATATAGTCACTCATGTCACCTTCACCCAGGCCTTAGCTTCTAACTGCAATTGTGCAGAAAAGATGACCACCACCTCCATTTATCGAGCAACTTGAGCATGTTGACCATTAATGCTTAAGGGAAGCCAACACGAGCGAGCAAACAATCAACAATCGGATTTTGAATCACAACTGTTAATTGGCTAGATGCTTTGAAACTTGCTTATCATCTTCAATCATTGCAGAAAGAGTAATCATTCACACGCCTTAGGATCGGTATTGGGTGATTCTGCAAATGTCTTATGCCATTACTGCTCGCTCGCGTGAAGCAAAACGACTATCATGTCTGTATATTTTGGTTTTGAATAATAGTTGTTGATCAACTTCTATGATGACACATTGAATGACTCAAATTGAGTCAATCAAGTTTGAAAATCCGTTGCCATCGCCCACCTATCCGTCGACGCATAAAATTCTGCCACCTGGATGCCAACTTGTCCGCCTTGCAGGCTCCACCATCCTCTTCCAAGCAGAAGAAGAAATGCACGTGTCACACTCTTGTTGAACTCGTTGTATTTAGAAAAACATTATTTTAATCCCGCGGGGTGAGTGGGGAATGACCAGGATTAAATCTTGACCGTCGATTCAAAACTCAAAGCGCCAGATGTGTTAGTGGGGAACGAGCCCCACCCTTTTAATATGGACACGCGTCCATAGCTTGTTGACCCCGCTGCATTTCAGAAATGAATATTTTATTCCCGCAGGGTGAGCAAGGAACGACTGAGATTAAATCTCAACGCTGCATCTCGGTCGTTGATTTGAAACCTTAAAGCGTTGGGCATAAAAGTGGAAACCAGGTCCCACACCTGCAACAATACACATGTCAGCAGCCCGCTAATCCCACTGCTTTTAGATGTAAGTCTATTTAATCATGAAATATTTTGCCTGACCATAGGAAGAATTAAAGCGATGGAAAATATATTCAGTGACCGACAGACCTAGACCAAGGGGCCGGTAAAAGTATGTGCGTGATGGCTCAGGTTGTAACTGTATACAAAAAAACTGGATAAATAAAAATGATAAAACAATAACATGCATTACCTAATCCAAATCTTCAATACCTCAAATAGATGCAATGAAGGATTAATGGATCAATCAACTTGATATGTTGGTTGCTCGATTCAACAACATAACGATATAATGAAGGTGATAGATGGAGGATGATAGATAGAGAGGGATGAAAGATTCAAGAATGATTTTGACAGCATAAGGATGCCTAAAGAATCAAACCCCCCTAAATGGCTTCTGAAAGGCTATATTTATAGAGCTTTGATGTGGACGAAGATAAGATTTGATCTTGGAGATGAGATTTGATAAGGATTTGATTTTTGACAAAAGAGGAAATACAACAAGATGAGATAAGATAGAAAGATATTGATTTTCTGTTTTAAAGGAAACAAATCCTAAAAAGGATGAGAGGGATAATTGATGAATTATCTAATTAAATAAATTAATTAGATACACATGAGTTCCAATTTTGGAAAGAAAGCGAGAAGATCTTTTTAGGATTTTATTAATTAAATAAATGTTTGATTTATTTAATTAATGTTGGAAAATTAACATTAGAAGAAAAAAGGGATTATGAATAGAAATGACTTAATTAATTAAATAATATAAATTATTTAATTAACATTAGAAGAACAAAGGGATTATGAATAGAAAGGGAATAAATGAAATTTGTCAAATAAATAAGATTTATTTAACTAATTAGATGATGACATGTGTACCTAGGGAAAAACATGCTACAAAATGTCTAAATGATGTAATGTTTTGACAAGGTGTTGTAAGAGGACATTTTTGGGTGTCTACAGTAACTTAAATGATCGGTAATTGGGTGTAACAAGTCAACAGAGGATTAGAACGCCCAAGGGTTTAAGACCAAAAATTTGAAACAAGGTTTTTTAACCAAAACTCTAAACCATACCCTTGGACACATAGGCAATAAGGCATGACAAAGCAAAAGACCAACTCAATTTTTTGCAAAATTTTAGCAGCTCCACCACATCAATTCATTGTTCTTTTTTAATACATTAATTTTGTCAGAATTTTTGTATCCAAAAAAATCCAATTGGAAATTGATCACTTGAAATTCAGAGCGATCCATCTAATTCTCTAGTTTATTTTGAATTGTGGGAACATGCATGTATTCCATTTTGTGTATTTGGGTCAAATGTGGGTAATACCTTGGTTGATAAGTAGGAGGTATTTTCCACAGCGTGTCAAATTGTGATATTGCTATCAGGATTCAACCGTGTAGTTTACGAGTCAAACTCATTGACCCATGTTTCATGAGTAGTGGTTCACAAGAACCCATCTCTCATGATAATGAATGGTCCACTTAGCACTCATTACATCTAGCTGATGCTCACAGAGGTGAAGCACTGGGCCTTCTCGGGAGGTCACCCATCCCAGTACTAGTCCAGCTCAAGCGCCTTTAACCATAGAGTTTTGCCCAAGGTTAAGCCCACTTAGCTTGCAACCTCATTTGTAAAACCTTCAACAAGTGTTGTGCCTTATGAACCATTCATTATAGAGCCCCTTTAGCTCATCAATTGATAAGTAGGATGTATTTTCCACAATGTGTCAAATTGTGATATTGCTATTAGGATTCAACCATGTAGTTTACGAGTCAAACTCATTGACCCATGTTTCATGAGTAGTGGTTCACAAGAACCCATCTCTCATGATAATGAATGGTCCACTTAGCATTCATTGCATCTAGGTGATGCTCACAGGGGTGAAGCACTGGGCCTTCCCGAGAGGTCACCCATCCCAGTACTACTCTAGCTCAAGCGCGTTTAATCATGGAGTTTTCCCCAAGGTTAAGCCCACTTAGCTTGCAACCCCATTTGCGACCAAAAATGTTTTTCAGTTCTGCTCCTTGGGGTAAATTTTTAGGTCCATACGAGCCCATTTAGGCTGACTTACTAAAAATAGTAAGTGACCATTTTTCACTATTTTTGACTTCTGACTGTCTTACACCCCTTAAGTGCCATCATGAGACTCAAAACAACTAAAGAAATTAAGGAAAAACATTTTTTTTGGGTGATGCAAGATTGCCCTACATCGCCGGATGCTCTTGCATCACACATGCTTTGAGAGTGTCTTTATGATTATAGAATGCAAATAATTCTTTTAACAAGTTCTTTGCAAGACTTGTCTACCTCTTTAGATAAGAATTTTATGTCACCACCCAATTGGTTCTCTCTTTTTGCACTTAGATATGATTTTTCCTTTTCCTTATCATCTATTTCCAATTGTATTTGTTCCATGAAATTCTTAAGTTCAAGAATCTTTGATTTCATTTGTTCAAGTCCACTTATAGCATCATCTCTCACTTTCTTTACTTGCACAAATTTATATGCAATACAAATCCTCTTAACTTTAAATCCACTTCTACATTTCTTCACACACACCTTCCTCAACTTCTCAAGAGCAGGAAGAATCTCTTAAGTCAATACAAATTATCTCTCATTCACTTTGGTCTACTTCTTTTCAAGTGTTCTTAGAGAAAATTCCTTTTTCATTTCATACATTCTAGTACTTCTTGCCTCCAGTTCTACATTTCCATTTACCCATTTCACATAGTGCACATGCTTTGAGAGTGTCTTTATGATTAGAGAATGCAAATGTTTCTTTTAACAAGTTCTTGACAAGACTTGTCTACCTTTTCAGATAAGATTTTCATTTCACTACCCAACTGATTCTCTTTTTTTGCACTTAGATCTAATTTTTCCTTTTCCTTATCATCTATTTCCAATTGTATTTGTTCCATGGAATTCTTAAGTTCAAGGATCTTTGATTTCATTTGTTCAAGTCCACTTATAGCATCATCTCTCACTTTCTTTGCTTGCATAAATTCATATACAATACAAAACCTCTTGACTTTAAATCCACTTCTACATTTCTTCACACACACTTTCCTCAACTTCTCAAGAGCGTGAAGAATCTCTTAAGTCAATACAAATTATCTATCTCATTCACTTTGGTCTACTTCTTTTCAAGTTTTCCTAGAGAAGATTCCTTTTTCATTTCATACATTCTAGTACCTCCTGCCTCCAATTCTACATTTCCATTTTCCCATTACACATAGTGCGCATGCTTTGAGAGTGTCTTTATGATTAGAGAATGCAAACTTCTCTTTTAACAAGTTCTTTACAAAAATTGTCTACCTTTTCAGATAGGACTTTCATGTCACCACCCAATTGATTCTATTTTTTTGCACTTAGATTTGATTTTTCCTTTTCCTTATCATCTATTTCCAATTATATTTGTTTCATAGAATTCTTAAGTTCAAGAATCTTTGATTTCATTTGTTCAACTCCACTTATAGCATCATCTCTCACTTTCTCTTCTTGCACAAATTTATATGCAATACAAAACCTCTTGACTTTAAATCCACTTTTGCATTTCCATTTTCCCATTACACATACTTCTCATGCACCTTCCTCAACTTCTCAAGAGCAGGAAGAATCTCTTCAGTCAATACAAATTATCTATCTCATTCACTTCAAGGTCTACTTCTTTTCAAGTTTTTTTGGATTTATAGTATGGAGGAGGGATAGGGATAATGTTTTTGGGTTGGTATGACAAAGGGGGATGGTGAAAAATGATCAAATTGTTAGGTGGATGAGGATGGATGAATGGAAAGTCAATGAAAGATATTGCTTATTCTTCATTATCATCTTTAAAAAAATAAAAAATCATCCAAGTAAACAATCACAAACTTACCCAAATGTGATTTTCAATATTTTTGATTGAAAATGTTAAATACAAGATCATTATAGGTAAATTGAACATTTCCTAAGTTATAAGCAAATAATATTGCAAAAAATAAATCTTCATGGACTACTAATTCATTCAATGTCTATCTAATTATATACATGTAAAAATATGAACAACATAAACATCTAATCCAACAAAAAATCCAAATTTAGATCACTACATGGAATCAATATAGATATATAGATAAAAAGTTGAATTAGATTGTTACACCCTATTGTGTTATTACTTATTTATTGTTAATTTGATGAGTTAAAATGTTTTAATACATGATTGTGTTTTGTATATTTTGATGGAAAATGTGATGAATGAATGTGCAATGCAATATGATACTTTAAATATTTTGAAGATAAAAATATATGATGCATATGAATGTAATGCTATCAGCTAACTTCTATTGTGATGCACTAAGTTGGATGCAGGAAAAGGATCGAGCCTCCAAAAGAGAGGAGGATTATCACTCAGGAGAAGAGCTTGGTTTGGTAACCCTTAATGTGCCTATTTGAGCTATCACATACTCACATCCTAGTTGGTCAAGTTGAGTCAAGTTAGTTTGGGAATCGGTAAGTAAACCTTCGGTCATAGTTTGGGGATGATTTGTAATAGTTTTAGTTTAGTCTTTGATCTCTTGATTGTTTCTTAGTTTGGATTACATGACTAAATCTTTGTATTGAGTGTAAGTTCTTCATGCATTTATACTTATATATTAATCGATGAGTATATACATAGAATTTATATATGTACGTAATTGTGATAACTCATACAAATGAGTATATATGTGCATACGTATACTTAAGGTAGAAATATTTACCCATGCTCATACATGAATATATCATATGCATGAGAATATCGATTAAACATATGAGACATTATACACACACACACGTTTTGTATATATATACTGATCGATGAATATGCATATTTATGTTTATTATGGATAATATAATAATGATATATGTATATAATATATATACTAATATATATGTACATGAGTACGCTAATGTATACATATATCATATTATGGATACTATAATAATGATATATGTATATAATATATATATACTAATATATATGTACATGAGTATGTTAATGTATACATATATCATTATTATAGTATCCATATAGTATAGATATATATGTGTTTATTATGGATACTATAATAACGACATATGTATATAATATATACATATATACTAATATATATGTACATGAGTACGTTAATGTATACATATATCATTATTATAGTATCCATATAGTATACATATATATGTTTATTATGAATACTATAATATATATATATATATTATATATAATATATACATGAGTATATATATATATATATATACCGATCGATGAATATGTGCATATGTGTTTATTATGGATACTATTTAATAATGATATATGTATATAATATATATACTAATATATATGTACATGAGTATGTTAAATGACAACCAATGATTTTAATATGCATATATATGTGTGTTAATATATATATATATATATATATTAATATATATAATGTTTTTATATATTTGAAATGTTATTAAGTAAACTTTAGCACATATATAATGTGAACCATATAAATGGTGAATGGCTTGTATAAAGCCAACAAGTATAAACCATACATTGCACAGAAGGCTCACATATATGTGATAATATTATGATGTTGATAGCCCATAAAATGTGGATTGTTTATTATTGTAAAGTAAAGCACATGGGAAACATTTGTAAGGCATTTTTAATAGATGTTATGCTACGCCATGTAAGATATAAAAATACAAATAAAAGTCAAAGTGTTGCATTGAAAAGCTACACATAGTCATATTAGAGCATAAGACATTGCCAAAAGCCATGAGTTGTCTAAAGCTAAGGAATAAGTCAACTTGTTGTGAAAACCTCAATGCAAGTAAGAAACCTATAGGTAAACATTTATGTGTTTGACTCAATAAAAGAGTATATGTTGGTAGTTAAAGAGGGCGACTCAATCACAATTGAGAGGCTGAAAATGTAGGGACTATATATATGTTTGGATATCAACTGTTTGAGCAACCAAATTTCACTTCAATTGTCTTAGTCGACTCATTTAGAGGAGAAGTTGGTTTTTGTTGTTAAGTGGTGGCAGTTGGAAGATAAAAGGTAGCGGATTGTAAAGCTTGTTAGTAGCCATAAGTTTCTCAATTTTTAGTATAAGTAGATGCAACGTCTAAGCCTTTTGTTCATTCATTCGTTATCTTTCAATATTTCTTTTGAAGTTCATTTCTGTAGTTTTCTGTGCAAATAGGTTGTTGAGTATGTTAGAGAAGAGAGATTTCTTTGTGACTTTGTAGTTTGTTGAGAGTTTCAAGAAAGGCTAGGATTGGAGATAGGCTGATCATAGGAGTAGCAAGTGTGACTATGAAAATTAAACTTAGAAAGCAGTATCTTCATTGGGAGCTATAATTCCAGGCATGCTGATTTTACTTCTCTATTCTTTTGTGTTGAAATCGTAATTATTTATGTTCATGCAAGTGTTTGAGGAAAATATGAATTATATGTTATGTTGAGCTTGCTTGCATGAACTTTGATTATTTCTTATTTTTGTGAGCTTGCATGATCTTTGGTGAAATTATTATTTGGGTGAAACCTTATTGGTTGATACTTATATACATATTTATTCCTTATGTTGGAATTGTGTGGTTGTGTTTGCTAAACAAGATAATCATAACATATTAGTATAATATCTAGGTTGTCATAGAACGTATGTATGCTTACATAAAGTATCAAAATATGAAAAATAATTATCTTGAAGTACTATGTTTAAAATGTCAATTTGCAATACTATATGTACATGTATGGTTAATTTGGTTGATCTCGGGGTTAGGATAATCCATGGATGGGAGTAGCCTAGTGCTCACTTAGTTATGTCATCACCTTTTGGGTTGAAATTGTGTTATGATTGAAAAGAGTATGTGTGGTCATTTACCAAATCGAGCTAAGGGGTGGGTGAACATATGACTACGCTTGAAGTACTGAGATATTTTATATATATGAAATCTTTGGCCAAAGTAGTGTAAGTAGCCACTGAATACACTTTTCGGTTCACTGTGAGCCAAGTTTGCATAACTAGGTTGGGAATGCCATGCATGTAGGTTGTAGCCAATGTATGGTAGCTTTAGTTATGTAGGACACAACACCATGCTCAAGAAGGTTAGTATTATAAGGTTACCAGACCAATCTCTTCATCGAAGGGTAGGGCCATTTTACCAATTAGGTATATGTGTAGGGATCACAACAAGTCTATGGTTGGAAAAAAAGTGCTTGAGTGATACTCTCCCTCATACAGTTGGTAGCCAAAATTTGAGGATGTATGCCTAGGGAGGGGCATTTGGACCATTTGTACTCTATTTCATTAAACTCTTGGAAGCTATGTATGTATTCATGTATCTCCATCTTTATGGAAATTGTAATTGGAAAAATGTTATCTTTACATGGGATTATGTAATATGAAATCGTTACTTGGGATTATGTAGTGTTTCTTTATAAATGCAATGGGAGTTTGAAATGAGATTATTTTGAATGTGCATCTTGTTATTAAATTAGAAAATATATTTTTTATTTCTTTATGTTGGTAAATATGAACTATTCACATGTAAACTAAAACTTAGGTAAAATCAATAGGTAAAATATAGGGCATATTACATCAATTATATATAATAATTTTTTTTTTCAAAATTAGGTCCAAATATTACATGTATATACAAAACCATATATATATATCCAATCATATCTAAAAAATATATACATACATGTATTTAAATAATTTAAAGCTCTTGGTACATATAATATGGATCCTCTCTATCTTTAATTATCTCTCAAATCTTTTTATGATCTTGAATAGACAACCTCCACTTTTGTTTTCCACATCCTCTTTTAGGCAAAGTTTCAAAATTTATTCTTGTTGCTATAATTAAGTGACTATAATGTAGAACCTTTTGTCTTGGCATATAATCAACAAATATAATTCCATTTTTATCTATCTTTATTTGTTGATAGTATGTGCCTTCAACAATGACTAATCCAATGGGATACACTTGTCCACAACCATCTGTCATTGATTCCACCAATTTGCATTTTGGTTGTGTACATCTTAGTAGATAGTAATCTACTCCTTCCACATTGTCAAGATTTGCAACAATAGTGAAAATATCTCCTATACACACCATGTAGTAAACATATGTAAATACATGATTGAAAATTAGAGTTTTAATTTTCAAACCATTTAAATATTTAGATAAGCATTCTCAACTTAAGTATAATATATAAATCAATTTTAAGTTAAAATTTAATTTAAAAGTAAATAAAATATACCTGTAACAACTAAATCAGATACACATTCGTAATCAACTAAATACAGAGGATCATAGACATCAACAATGTCATTATCTTCAAAAGGAGGCATTGATACATTATTTTATATCCTATTGTGAAACATACCCATCTTTAATATTCTCACATTGTGTGTATTTGGCCTCAATGCAATCAATATAAAAACATGATTTTTCTCTCACTTGAATTGCATAAGGCTTACTACTCCCGTTGTCATGATTTGATGCAAACTTCTAATATCATTAATTGTTTGACAATTATAAGAATTTGATCGATCAATATCTGTAAATTTCAAACATCCAATTAAAAAGTGTATATATTTATTCAAAAAAAATCAATTCATACATACACACTTTGAAATTCAAATAACAAATTCTTGACTATGTACCTTTAACTTCCCAAAAATTGTGTGTGTTGTATATTGAGTCGTGAGCGGAAAAATGATATTTTCACCATTCAACAATTTTATTTGCATTTTGTATGGCATTACCTACAAGTTCATGTTGGCAAAATTTTTCAAGTTAAGAGGCTTAAGAATTTAAATTTTTTTATTCCATATGGTGTTACTTGCAAGTTCATGTTGGTGAAATGCACACTTCATACATGCTCCTACTCCATCGTGCTCTCCTTTTCCATTTCCACTCATAAAAATTCCACAAAAAATTTGTGTCACGTCTAGCATGTTGTTGACTTAACCAATTAAAATATTTTGCAAACTTAAATCGTCCTGTGAAGTTACAAACAATTTCATTCAAACCAAATTAGTAAAAAAAACTAGATATATATGGGTGATCCCACAATAGTGGTTTACAATTTTTGGCCAAACTAGACACTAAAATTATTATTTTTAACTAAATCTTCACATTCGGGCACCTATAGCGGTTAAACCATGAGGAATTTGAAGATGATACAAACTAGAGTCTCATCACATTTTGTCTGTAGATTGTAAAAATATTTTTTTCAAAATTTTTGGAATTAGATTGCACTTCTTTTTCCATCTCTCACGAAAACTGGTTTTTTTTTCAGAAAACAACATTTTTAAAAAGTGACGCTCACCGTATACAACACAACTTTTTTGTATGAAGGATAAAATTCTAATTTTTTCGAATTTAGATTTGTATCTATGATATCTAACACTTTCGTTTGGTCTCATAGTTTTTTTATTTAATATCTTTTCCTTAATCAAGTTTTAAAGTCAAACCAATTGCAATTCAGACATAGGTGGACTGTATACAACATAAATTTTTCTGTATGTATCGAAATTCAATTTTTTTTTTTTTAATGGATCAAGGACATCAATACCCAGCACAACATATTTTTAAAATTTTTATTTTGATAATCTGTTATTTTTCCACATGTGCAAAATAGAGAGCTTGATTTTCGGTGAAAAACCTATGTTTAATAAAACTAAAAAAACACATACATAATAAAACCAAAACATATTAAAATTATTTTCGTTGGATAGCTTGTTCTGAGGACTACCATCTTCTAGTTGGGTCTGTGAAGTCTCTTCCATTTTAATCCTCAACCCAAGCTTCAAAGGGCATAAATCTGCTAAAATTTGGTGGAAGAGGGGGAGAAGGGCAAAAAATAGGGGTTCGAGTGAACCCCCCTTCGAACGAACCCTCCTTCGCTCGAAAGGGTGAATGGGGGTTCATTCGAAGGGGGGTTCGCATGAATCCCCCCTTTTTTTGAAATTTCCATTCATTTCTATGAAGAAACGTGACATCATAGGGTTTGAACAAATTCACCATGCAAAAGGGGGTTCGCTCAAACTAGGGGTTCGACCAAACCCCTCTTTTGAGTTCGTGTGAACCCCCTAGTTCGAACGAACCTTTTAAAACATGAAATTTTGAATGTGTGAGCATTTTTACAAATTTCCTTCCTCATCAAAATTGTAAACCACTATTATGGGTTTACCCATATATGTACACAACATATATAAGTAATTGAACAATTCAAGTCTTAAAGTTTAAGTAAATAAATTTAAATAATTATATAATTCTTTTAAAAAATCAACACTTACTAACACATCCATTAGACCATATCCAATGTTGTGAAACATTTATGTCACATCATCTCAGATCTTCAAAAAACATTCTGAAACAATGGGCTACATAGCTTCTATCATGACCCGTATCACCACTGATATAAAAGTAAACCTCTTTGATGATAATTCGTTCATCTTTGCTACTTTGTAAACCTACATGTAACTCGACATTCCTATAGAAAACTTGTACAAAGATTGCAACTTTCTCTAAATGATATTATTGATTTTGAATCTCAATTTGAGGAATAACTGTATTATTCCAAAAAAATCTACAATAGAGATAATACAACCTGGTGGAAAGCAATTCTTTGAGTCACAAAATTGCTTAGCTTGCCATCTTGCACCATGACAATGTTGGATATATGGATATATGATATTGTGAAATTTATTTATAAATCTATTGTAAAACAATCCACTCTCTTTGAGAACAATTTTTTTGGCCTCAACTCCTGACTTGGTTAAGTATTTCTCACATTCAAATCTCTTCCAAATAACTTGCATTGAATGATCAATATTGTCAAATTGTAAAAGGTTCTTCAAATTTCCACAATCATTACATATATTTTTTGTACATTGAATTCATCCGGATCTTTTGATTTTTCACATACAAGAGACTTTACAAATTGTGTTATGCTTCCAAGGATGGCTATATTTGGATTAAGTATTGCCATCACTTTTTTATATGATTGTAGGTGTAGATGAAATTCAACATGATTTTAACAAGAAGTTTCACGTACTTTATTTATACATATAAACGATGGTCGTAGTCTCTCAAACATCCTTTGACAAATCTTCACATTTGAAAATACTTGCTTGAGTGTTTCAAAAAGTTCACTTTGTATTGTTCTATAAAATGTTTTGGATGAATTTTTTTTGCACCATATTCACCTATTATTTGTATAGTGTCCCTTCTATTGGAATAAACATGAGAGTGGTTGGTCCAATATTCGATCATCTATTTCCTTACATATTTTGAAATTCTATCTTTTAATGGGAGATTTGTTGGAAAAATGTGCCTCAACCTTGCAATTACATAAGTTATTGTTGGTATATAAGGTTTTTTTCATACAATGACGATTGGGGGGCACGAGGGGATCCCTTGGCTGGAGGTTCAGGGGGCAGCGTGCCCTGGTAGGGACTCAAGGGGAACACCCCTAGAAGACAAATTTTATGTACACTTTATTATTGTAAATTTGGAGTGTTCATCATTATGTCTCATATTTGACAGTCGATATTTTGTTGGCTTGAATTTTCCTAGAAGGCAACCCTATTTTATGAGGGTGTTGTATTACAATTGTGCATTTTGATGTATTCTAAGAGTCTAATAGTAGTTGTGTTACCTCTGGATCTTTGGTTGGTGATACTCTTGTGAGAAGCTTGCTCTGCAAGTATATTGTAATCTTTGTGATTTTTGAATAATATATTAGGTGGCTTTTGGAGTGTGGGGTTTTCCTCTCGAAAGGGTTTTCCCCATGTAAATCACTGTGTTGTGGTATGCATGATATTTGTGTTTATTTTTGTTTAAATTTATGTAATTGTTAAAGATCTGTAAAATTTTTACATTATCCTTCTCTCAAGATTTGTGTAGGAAGTTTTTTTGCTACCTTAGCTTCCTTATAGGAACCCTACAAATATTTACCTAGTTATTCTCAACATTTTCATTTAATCTATTTCTCTTTGCAATATATCTTTGAATAATTCTCTTAGAAATATTTAGTAATTGGGAAATTACTTGAACATGTCTTCTATTTGATAATTTCTTACTAGAAATTATAGTCAACAATTCTCTATGTGCAACACTTGAATCAATACCTCAACTCTTGTTTTCAATACAATTCAATGTTTTTTGCAAGTTTTCAACAATTGTTTGTTTTAATGAACCTAATGATTTTTCTCTATTATCAACCCCTAACAACTTCAAAACAAGGGTAATTTCTTTTCGCCTAAATAACTTTGCACATAATTGTGCTCTTCCAATTAAAGATTTTTTTCCAAAAAAATTCATCCCATATTCTTTTGGAGTGTAATTTTATCATGCTTTTAGATAACATATCTTTAGATGAAATATTATTGAAAAGAGAATCCTCATCCATCTCCATCAAATTTTCCATCCCATAGAAAACAAATTATTACTACCTTCAATTTGTTCTTGTACCTGTACATCACCTTGGTCATCAATAATTTTCATGGGTTGTTCTTGAGTAGATGTTCCTTCATTCACTTTTCTCTTCTTTCTTTTTCGATCATACTTCCTCTTTCTAGTCCTTTGACTCCCCATCACAAATTGCTCAAATTTGAATTCACCTACATACAAATGTACAAACATGCTTTCAATAAATGTAGTTGATTATTTTCTATAATTCATAGAAGTGAAATTTGATTATGAGTTGTAGAACGTGCTTTAAACTATGAGTCTAATCCTTAAAAATGAAGCTTTGAAATTTTTAAAATTTTCATTTATTGCAAAGAACACTAAATATTGTTCATTTGTTAAAGCCAAAGTAAAAAAAATAAAAAGTTATAACATTAGTCAACATGATGAGAGTATTTACTATAAGCACTCTATAACCTTTCATCATCTAAAATTCATAGGGAAAACACAAAATTAAATTCATACACAACACAAGAAATAATTAACATGAACCACACACCACTTGTTCATAGCCATTTGTGTCAACGTGCGCCGTTATTAGTATCTTTGTATCAACATTAAAAAAATTAACACAAACATAAAAATAAAGAAAAGACAAACAAAATAGGTCTTAACTAATGATATTGAAAGAGTTTGTCCCCAAGAAGATTAAAACCATATTATCTTAATGTCATCATACTTAAATTTTGAATTTATTTTCAAATATAAGGTCTATTAAACTTATGTTGTTCCTCTAGTGAGATAAGATGATAAGAATATGGAACCATATGATAAATATAGCCACTTAAAGTTGAAATATTAGTACATCAATAGGTAAAATACTCAAATTAAACCAAAATAAAGGTTCATCAATTAAAATTTCTTTAAATACATAGATTAGAAACATATCATGAGCATATTTGGTATATATCAAGAAAATATTTAGCATGTAACTAGATACATTATCATGATATCACTTACTATCACCACTAAATGCATTAATATGTGGACCTTTAATAAAATGAGTACTGTAAAACATAGGAAGAGAAACGTCATGAGATATACCTACATGTGTATCACTAGCATATTATATTTGAGAAGACATGCTCATTATTTTCAATATCACATGTGATGTAGGAGCATCCGGATCCACGAGCAATCTTGCATCACCTAAAAAAATTATCGTTTCACAATTTGGTAAGATTTCATGAAATCCTTTTCAGACAGACTTTAGAGTTTATTAAAGAAATTTGAATATGTTGCAATAATTTGTATTTGAGCACTCTAAAGGATTCTTTCGAATACAATTTCTCTTTTGTCAGAGAATATTTAATATTTATAACGGGTATAAAAATTAGAGAATTTAAAATTCTTTGTGCTGGAATTTTTTTGTATTCCGACATCCAAAATGGAGGAGGGAGATCAAATGAACAACAATGCATTTGAAAGGAATTCAACTATTAAAGGAGGTTGATTCAATCCACCTCCAAGATGACGCTTCATCTTCAGGAATATTGAAATATTATTTAACCGTGGCATAAAGTAAGGAGAAGAACGCCTCAGGAGAAGTTGAAGAATATAGATCTTTGTCTACCTCCATATGAGATGATAAATCGATGACGAATTTCCTACGGGGGGGACAATGGAAAGGGAGCAGGGGCGTCAATTGAAGACAACCAATCTGCTTTCTAGGTCATGCCTAGTCACGAAGAGGAGTTAGAGGTGGCTAAAGGGAGTATCACCAATGCACATGAGGAAATTTGAAATATATGGTTAAGTGGAGGATAGAGGGAAACTGCGTGGGAAGAGTTGGTTGTAGTTTCTGATAAGACTGAATGCAAATGACAGGGACATCACTCTAGTATGAAGATAAGATGCAGATGGTGTTAGCAAAGAATGGAGGATGGACCGAGTCCTCTAAATGGGCCAACATATGACAAGAAATTTGATGCCAAACATAAAGAAGATGATGCGCTGAATGAGGAAGGCCGCCTATTTTTGTTTGAAGCAAAATTAAAATACAACGGTGAAAGATTGATGCAAATTGAATGAGGGCGGGTATATGAAATGCAATAAAGAATTGTAAGGAGAATGGGTGTGTATAAAAGGAATGTAACAGACAATGTTGAAGTTGACTGGAGAAGGGGTGTGAGAGAGGTAAGAAAGGGAGTTCGAGCCCTAGATTGAAGTGTGGGCCTGACATTGCAAGAAGCAGCCAACATATGTCCATTATCAGAAAGAATTGCATAAAAGCTAAGAAAGGAATGGGAAAGGTTTAGTGAGAGTTAGAGCAACATTAGAAACAACAGATAAAAGGAATTGATGCCTGGGAACTATGAACGGTTCAGTGGTGTATGTGTAGAGGAAACCCAGAGAATGTGGTGGAGCAGACGAGCGCAGGAAGATAAAAGAGTTGGAAGACCAAGTGATATTGAAGTTGCCTGATATTTTTTGTAATTTCTTGAACAATCGCGAAGAATGGAAGATGGAGGAAGCATGCTCTTTGGAAGGGAAATTCCATGGAAGGAGATGGAACATCGAAGACTGGGATAAATCTATGCCAAAGGACAAAAGTGAAAGGATGAGTTGTAGAGTGGTCGCTCGAAGGTGAAGTCAAGGGAAACATAGCCATCAGACAGTGAGTGTATACCTACAGGTTATGATTCTTAAGACAAAGTAAGGAGGCGACAAAAAAAAATTGACAGGAGAATACAAAAAGATGTTGTCTGGGAGTTGTTATTGTACTGTTATTCATGAAATATGATTTGAATAAAGTGGTGTTTTTGTTTTGCAATTTGAATGTAGTGTTTTCAATTTAGAATGATTGAAAATTGACAAAAGTTATTATCAATTTTTGGGCTAATCATTTGACGGAGTCTTTTTGTAATCTGAATTTGGGTATTGAGTTGAGATGCGGTGTTTTCTTTTTCACCAAGTGGTATCAGAGCGAGAGGTTCTGAGCGTGCGAATAGAGTGTCGAGAGAGGGGCAGTTCACACCAGGACCTTCAGGTGGAGAGGAGAGTGAGCAGAGGTTTTAGGGGCACAAGCAGATCGCTTAACGTGATGCAGCTTGTGACAAAACCTATGGATAGTGGAAGCGTGAGTGGAGCTCAAAAGTATCGTTGTAGGTGAGTAGAGTCCCGAACAGTTGAGAGCAGAGAGCGTAGAGAAAAGTGTTGTGTGATGGAAGATTACAACAGACGAAGTGGAACCTTCATGAGATCGAGGTATGATTGCAGCGTGGATATTGCAAGGGAAGAGTTGGCAGTGAAAACATACCAGAGGAGGGTATGGAGAGAAGAGAAAGAGCACTTGGCGGAGGAGGTTGAGCTATTTGGTGGAGGAGGTTGGACTGCCAATGACAAAGTTCGTTGGAGGTTGTGCACAATCTCGAAGGGTGGTTCTATCACCTAACTCCACCTTTGTGAGCCTTTGCTCACAAATTTCTTACCCGACGTGTCTAATGCATGAGCATTCAAGTCCACGCACAATCCTACATCACCCAAAAAAAATACCATTTCACAGTTTGGTAAGATTTAATGAAATCCTTTTCGGGAAGACTTTAGACTTCATTAAAGAAATTTGGATATGTCGCAATCATTTGTATTTGAGCACTTTGAAGGATTATTCTAGATACAATTTCTCTTTTATAAGAGAATATTTAATTTCTATAATGAATATAAAAATTAGAGATTTTAAATTCTTTGTGCTGGTAACTTTTTGTATTCCGAAATCCAAAATGGAGGAGGGAGATCAAATGAACAACAATGCATTTGAAAGGAATTCAACTATTAAAGGAGGTCGATTCAATCCACCTCTAAGATGACGCTTCATCTTCAGGAATGTTGAAATATTATTTAACCGTGGCATAAAGTAAGGAGAAGAATGCTTCAAGAGAAGTTGATGAGTATAGATCTCTGTACGCATCCATATGGGATGATAAATCGATGACGAATTTCCTATGGGGGGACAATGGAAGGAGAGCAGGGGCATCGGTTGAAGACAACCCCATTGCTTTCCAAGCCACACCCAGTCACAAAGAGGAGTTAGAGGTGGCTAAAGGGAGTATCACCTGCACACATGAGGAAGTTTGAAATATATGGTTAAGTGGAGGATAGAGGGAGCCCATGTGGGAAGAGTTGGCTGTAGTTTTTGATGAGAATGATTGCGAATGAAAGGGACAATGCTCTAGTCTAAAGATAAGACGTGGATGGTGTTAGCAAAGAATGGAGGATGGACCGAGTCCTCTAAATGGGCCAACATATGACAAGAAAGTTGATGCCAAACATAAAGGAGATGACGTGATGAATGAGGAAGGCCGCCTATTTTTGTTTGAAGCAAAATCAAAATGCAACGGTGAAAGATTGATGTAGATTGAATGAGGGCGAGTATATGAAATGCGAAGAAGACTTGTAAGGGTCGATGGTAGATGAGATAAGGGCGTGTATAAAGAATGTAACAGACAATGTTGAAGTTGACTGGAGAATGGGTGCGAGAGAGGTAAGAAGAGGGAGTTCAAGCCCTAGATTGAAGTGTGGGCCTGACATGGTAAGAAGCAGCCAACATATGTCCATTATTGGGTAAAATTGCATAGAAGCCGAGAAAGGAATGGGAAAGGTTTGGTGAGGGTCAGAGAAACATTAGAAACAACATACAAAAGGAATTGATGCCTGGGAAATGTGAACGGTTGAGTGGTGTATGTGTGGAGGAGACCTAGAGAATGTGGTGGAGCAGACGAGTGAAGGAAGATAAAGAGACATTGAAGGAGTTTGATTTTTTTTTGTGATGGATTGAACAATCGCGAAGAATGGAAGATTGAGGAAGCATGCTCTTTAGAAGGGAAATTCCATGGAAGGAGATGGAACGTCAAAGACTGGCATAAATCTATGGCAGAGGATAGCAGTGAAAGGATGAGTTGCAGAGTGGTCGCTTGAAGGTGGAGTCAAGGAAAACATAGCCGTTATACTGTGAATGTATACCTGTAGGTTATAATTCATAAGACAAAGCAAGGAGGCGACAATTTTTTTTTTCCAGGAGAATACAAGAAGATGTCTGGGAGTTGTTATTGTACTGTTATTTATGAAATCTGATTTGAATAAAGTGGTGTTTTTGTTTTGCAATTTGAATGTAGTGTTTTCAATTTAGATTGATTAAAAATTGACACAAGTTATTGTCAATTTTTGGGTTAATTGTTTGACAGTCTTTTTGTAATCTAAATTTGGGTATTGAGTTGAGATGTGGTGTTTTCTTCTTCATCAACATGTGATAAGGAAAGCTAATTAGATCACCATTAAAAAGGCATCATGGAGACCCTTGTTACAAAAATAGTTTAGAGACAAAGAAGGGGTATTATTACATGTATCACAACCCTTTATGTATTCAAAGAAGGGTATTGTTACATGTATCACAACCCTTAATGTAATCAAAGAAGATAGTGGTAAAGCATTAGATTTAGGTAGCACATGAGATCAAAAATAATGTGTTCACAAGAAATATAAACTAGATAATATCATCACATGATGGAGCATTAATAATTATCAATGGGTACAATATGAATCAAAGAGTCATCAATCAAATCATAAGAAAATAAAGAGCATGCATTGTTGTGAAAAGACATATCACTCTAGTGGTAGGGGTAATACCATCATCATATAGTGCACCATTGGGATAATTGACATAGATAAGTAGACCCAAAGCATCTTTAGAAGGATCATCAATAGTATGACAAACAAAAAATACATTACACTCAATCCTTAAGGAAAGATGTCTAGGAATAAAAACATGGATAGTAGAGGTTTTGGATGTAAGGGAGAAACTACAATGAGATGTAAAAGAAATATGTTTGCTAAGTATAACATCACATGATGTATCATTAAAAATTAGGGTTAGGTCCTCCTCATCTGATGAAGAGAAAACAAAAATCTCATCACAAACCCACAAATCCAAATTACATAAGACTTTGATTAACCGATTAACCCAAAATTGACAAATTCTTGTGTCGATTTAAACATTCATTTACAATCGCACAAACATAAACTCCAATTTATAAGCAAACAAATAACTTCATTTAACAGATTTCATAAAATTTATATTCAAATACCAGACAACAATAGAGTTTCCCCTGCATTCCTTATCCACCCCCTCTGCTCATCTCTTCAGGAAATCACAACCTCTTCATATTCTGACTTTAGTACATGCAATCTTCTCAAATCTACGCCAATACTCTTAACCTTTCCATGCCTCCACTTTTCTCATATTTCGGGCTCAAACACTCTTCTCTTATCGACGTTCTCCACACAAGAGACTTCATTATGTTTTAGCCACACACATCTCCCATCTACCAATCCACATCTCTTTCTCCACAGGTTTTAATATACATACTTTTAACTATTGAGGCATATCAAAACTCATTACCCTTGTGCATTAAACTATTACTTATCCCATCTTCACACCTGCCATATCTCAACTCTTTTGAAAGAAATGACTTTATATTCATCTTAAGAGCTTCTTTCCACTATTCGATGTCTTCCTTGGCTATCTTGTGTTCTCATAAACATCACATCACACCCATTCATACTCTATTCTTTTCTTCGCAAGCATATACTACTAGCTAGGAACCTGCCTTAATTTGCATATAAGATACATAAATATCATAAATCAAAAATTGCTTTCCACATTCTCATTGGCCAAGTTGACTGTCCAAAAAGAAAAGTTTATTTATCTCAACGCAACTTCTCAATTGTTTCCCCTCCTCTGATTTATCCCTTATCAATCCACCACCCATATCTCCCACAATGGCATGTTTTGCTTAAACAATCGTGACATCTACCTACATGGTGTCTTTTTGCTGTTCAAAATTCATCTCCTGGCATAGGTATGAGGGCTGAGGAAATCTCCTTTCCTTCATGCCCCTCTTCCTCTGTTTTCTTTTAGCTGCACTAACCTTCAATTACTATCCACACTATACTAAATAGTGCTTGTGGTGGAAGATGAGGCATTTCTCCTGTCTCTTTACCTTCTGTCCCCTTGAATACGCTTCATTGTGGTTTCTTTTAACTTTCCAATAAGTGTGGATTCATCCAGATATAAGAAAATAGAGATAAATGGCCCATTTCCTATTAATAAGTAATTATATGTGTGTACGTTAGAATGTGTAATTCAAAATGAGTCTAATCTAATACACCAATGAAACATTAGATTAAATAAACTAAATTAAAGAAAGCATAAATGCAAACTCTAAAACAACAACTTCTTTAAATTCGTCCCATTATCCTCTATCTCTCAGGAATTTGGTTAAAGATGCTGGCTCTTAGTTGTGCAAACAACAGCTTTGTTGAAATGACAACTTAAGAGAATGAGATTTAATGAAAGTGCATATGCATGATTAAAAGATTAAGCTATGAAATTGAAATGCTTGATAAAACTGAAATGCGACTATAATAACTACGTATGAAAATCTAGAAATCGAGGTCCTTTTCAACTCACAAGAGGGCCGTATTTATATATTTTTTGAAGGTAGGAATTCAATTGGCCAAGATTGATGATTGAGTTCAAACCTGTTAAAATGAACGGTGAGAGATCGAGAATTCGAAAAGACGATGAAATTTAAAAGATGGATGGAGAATGAAGAGACAACTGAAAGGTGTCTCTCATAATTTAAATAAATAAATATTTAATTATGTGTGAGAAATGAAAAAAATTTAATTAAATATTGAAAATATTTAATTATGTGAGAAGAGAAAAAGCTTTTTATTAAATATTCGAAAATATTTAATTATTGAGAAGAGTGAAGAATTTAGAAAGTGTTTTAATTAAATATTGCAAATATTTAATTAAATGTGGAATGAAGAATATCATTTAAATTTTGAATTTAAACTTGTGATAATTAAAATAAATAAATTGTGAAATCTATTTAATTAATTAAGAGGAAGATAGTATTAATTAAATAAACTTATTTATTTAATTAAACTAGAAGAATTTGAAAAATGAACAATATAAATAATTAATTAAATTTATTTATATGCAAATGACTTAAGAACATTAATTAAATAATTCATATTTAATTAATTAACAAGTTTGATTAACCGTGACCATTTTTAGCTGTGTACATGCCCCAAATTTTTGAAAGTAACGATGCTATATGCCCTTTCGGGGGATGAATCAGATAAAGATGATTTTTGGAAATTTTTACTGATTTGTTATCTGATTCATCTACCAATAAAGATGATTTGATGAAAACCCCTATTGAAAGATTGATATGAAGATGAAGAAATTTGATTTTGCCCCGATTGATGATGCTTTTTGATTGATAAATTTGCTTCCATGTGATATGAAAAACAAATAGTAGATGAAATTGATTGATAAATTTGCTTCCATGTGATATGAAAAACAAATAGTAGATTTGATTGATAAATTTGCTTCCATGCGATATGAAAAACAAATAGTAGATTTGATTTGATTGATAAATTTGCTTCCATGCGATATGAAAATCAAATAGTAGATTTGATTGATAAATTTGCTTCCATGCGATATGAAAAACAAATAGTAGATTTGATTTGATTGAAGATGATTGATACAAGAATTTGATGAAGATGATTGATTGGTTGAATGAGTTTGATTAGAAGAAGCGATGTAATTGATTAGAAGAAATTGAAATAAATGATTGGATGATTTGATTGAGATGATGCAGATGAGATGTGATGGATATGATAATGATCATGATGAATAAAATGAGATCATAATGAATATGATAATGAAATGATGATGTAAGTATGCAAGTGCAATGATAATGATAATGGAAAATGATGTGAAATGAATGTGAATGATAATGAAAATGAGATGTAACAAATGTCCAGTCATACTCAACCATTGTCTAAAAAAGATATTCAAGAATGTGGTCAGCCCTCAAAAATCTATTTAAAAGCCCCTTGGAATGCAAATGAACTATGCAATCCTAAATGAAATAATGAATCATTCTCCTTGTTGCCATTTCCTGCTGTGTTTAGTTGTCATCATTGAGCCTTTTGATATGTTGAAAGTTAGTACAAGCATCAAAGGGTATGTTAGCACCAATGATGACCTGAGTACTGCTTTCATAATGTTTGATGTAGCAAGTTAATACAAGCATCGAGGTATAATTGAACCAAGATGACCTGAGTATTGCTTGCATAAACAGACAAAAGTTAACCATTTTCCTATGCAAATTCTGAAATGTCATCAATGATACATTGTAGAGCATGTCCCGCGACCAATTTGCATCATACTAATGATTAACTTACAATAGCAAGCAAAGAAAAATCATACTTCTTCCTTGTGATTCTAGTTCAGTACATCATTGAACCACTCCAAAGATATGATGTCATCAAATATCAAAACAACATTTTGCAACTTATTGCTTTAAGTTTTCCATTCATTGAATTCAGATTAAGATCATCCAGTTTTTTTTCAGTTTCAAAGTATGACATGTCTCAAAGTTGTTTTGACCAGGCTTGATTGGATATTAGATTGTTGATCTGATACTTGATAATTGATACATGTTGCTTGTTTGCTCAAAAAAAAAAGTTGATTTCCCCCAACGAGTTCAAGATTTTGCCCCTAGTCTAGGGTGAGACACGACCATTTTATTGATGAAAGCATATGATTTATTGATTTTTCTTTGGATTTTAGGAATATTTTGATTTTTTTGAATTTTGATGTTTTTTTATTTTTTTGGATTTTGATGATTTGGATATGGACATGCATGATGATATCAGTGCTTTGTTTTGAGATTTTGTTGAAAACCAAGCTAAGGTTGATTGATCAGATTGATGGATTGATAGTTTGACTAAGTGTGTTAAGTCAAACGCGATGATAATGGATTTGTTAATTTGGCTAAGTGTGTTAAGCCAAACAAAGATGATAATGAATTTGTAAACCCAAGGAAGTTGCGTTATCCTAGAGTAAACTCATTCACAAGATGATAGTTTGACTAAGTGTGTTAAGTCAAACAAGGTGATAATTGATTGGATTCGATTGATCAAGATTGATGAAGCTTGATTTGGAACAAAATTATTTTGATGATTTGATGTGACACTGACACACAAGTTAGATGTGACTAATATGAATTGTTCAGATTGATGTTCGACGAAAGATAAAGCTTGATAAGGAGCGTCTTCCTGTCAAAATATGTCATGGGCTAGTGATTTGGATCTTTTGGCTCGCCAATGCTTGACCAATTTGATTTTATGTCTTCCAATGTTCAGATCACCACATAAGTTGGAGGATATATATCAAGATTCATTCTTGAAGCAAGATGTAAACATATGCCCCCAATGTCTAGCAATGTTTGAACGGCCATGGGTGGATTTTTGAATAGGTGTATGGATAGATACTGTAAGCATGCAAAGGATGCCAAGGATTATCTTGTGACAAGATAAGGTGTTCGAATAGAGGAATGCTCATTCGGATAATGCTTCAAGGCTCAGATAACATTTGGATTGGATAGGATCAATGAAAATGACCCATGTCAAGATGCTTACCATAAACAAGTGTAAAGTGTTTACCAAACTTTTTTGAGATCAAGATAATGTAAATAGATGGTAATGGGCTAGATAAACGGTTCATGGATGAACAAATGATATGGCTGGAATGTTGGCTTTATTATGGATGTGATAAGATGCTTTCTCCTGAATTGGCGCACGTAGATGCTCGATTCTACACATGATGCCTGTTTGCCAGGTTTTCATCATGGTACCTGTCCAAAGCACCATCAAAATGGTTTTCGCTAGAGGACGGTTTTTTTCTTTTTTTGTTGTTACCAAGATGCCTGTTTGTCGGGTTTTCATCAAGGCAATGATTTTTCTCTTATTTTTATTTTTTTGTATTTTTGCTCTTTTTGATTTTTTTGTATTTTCTGAGAGATTTTAAGTTGATGTTGATGCTTTTGTCATAATGTGCCATCAATATCCTGCTTGAAGAAGTTGCTTTGCCAAGATACGTGCACTTGAATGCAACTTTTGAGATCCTTGATTTGCTTTGTTGATACGGGAGTTAACTTCATCTTTGTGTGCACATCGCGATAGAGTGCCTTTTGAATCCTTATGATGAACAGTTGTTGCCAACACATGGTCAATGAAAGAATTGGATATCATGCGTGGAGGCATGGATGGAGTGCTTTTAGGAATAAAAGGTGGATTAGTTGAAAGTTTGGAACTTTTGACTCTCCAAACTTGGGAAGATGAGCAATGATGAGTGGATATGGAAATGTGTGTGGAATTAGGACCAACTACTTGATACACTTTGTATGTTGCTTGAGAATCTTTCTTTTTCCTTTGTGGACATCTTTGATGGATACTTGCCCCTTTTTTATTTTTCCCCATAGTTTCTTTGACTGATGGAGTTTGATAGGGATAATCTTTCTTTGTATTTTTTGGTATCCAAGTGTATTTGATTTATCTGATA